>CM076579.1:162510824-163004306 GCA_034641835.2 Pinus albicaulis | reverse complement strand
ATGAACCCTTCTCTATTTCAAAGTTTGGAAGAACAAAGAAGTCAAGAGGACCTATGAAATAAAGGTAGGGGAAAATCTGTCCACCTACATCCACATTCTACTCTATGCCTTGATGCCTCTTTGCAAGAAGGCATTTCACCAGGAGTACCTCTTGATTGGAGGGAAACTAAAGTTTTCTCTCAACTATGGGAAACATTTGCATACTTAGCTAAGGAGGGAGCCTTGGGAGAAGCTAGAAAAATGCAGAGAATATCTCATGAATTCAGAAGAGAGGTGAGCAATTTCCTGAAAGGGGCATTGTTATCTCCCACTCTGTTATCTGCGTTGAGAGAGGAGAAATCAGAAGTCTATGATGGCATGATCATGGGAATACATGGTAACTCCATAATTTTGGGGCAGCCCATGATATCTTCATTCACAAGGACTATTTCTGAACATGGCAAGGGAATTTTAACCCTCTTGCATGCATGGGAAAAAATTAGGAAGTATTGGAAGACAAGGACTTTCCGAGGGGAAGTTGATTTCCATCTGCTTCAATCTTGTCTTGAGCAAGATCAGCTGCAAATGAGGTAGCAAAGGGGAGATTATGATGCTCCAACATGTGATCTTGACATCAAGAATGTCAAAGAGGGGAGCCATCATATGACAAGAACTACATTTCAGACCTCTACAACGTTGTCATTCTTGGGAAGCCTAGATCCTTATTGGGATTCCCAACTCATGAGGGAGTATTACAAGGACCTTTTCACATGTGGGCTTCTTGATGGGGAAGTAAAGGATGGAAGGTTCAAGGTAGTTGATGGGGTCATCTATTTTCATAATCTTATTCTTTTTGTTAAAGACTCCAAGCTCAAGGAGAGACTACTAAATGCAACCTATGAGATTCTGCTTTCCAAACCCACTGGTTTCATTAGAGCATATCATACTCTCTTGGGTGGATTCATATGGGAAGGTTTCAAGGAAGAGGTGCACTCTCATATGGAGAAGTGCCAGAACTATTTGATAGAGAGGGAGGAACATAGCTCTTGGGAGGAGCCATCACTCATACCTCCTTCCTCATTGAGTGTGAGAGGGGACTCATCCATGAGTTACCTCACTGATGTAAAATAGGTATATAGAGGAATTTTTACTTCTGAGTATTATGATGTATTTACTATATGCTTATATTTTTCTAACACTCATTTGCAAAACATTGCTCCAAAAGGGGGCACTATTTATGATGGGTTTCATGGGCCACTCAAGGCCATGAACTATGTTGATGCAAGTAATTCCTTGGAGGATCTTGGAAAGCTACTATATTATTCATGGTGTGATTCTTTTACACCAACCATGATGCACCTTTTCCAAGCATTCAGTAGGGATGGGGTAGCAAGAAAGTGTTGGTGGAGGCACTTGTCATCTCTTATTCTATGGCAACTAAGGGTAAAACTGTGCTAGTTGCACATGAGGGAACATATTCCTTCTCCCTTATCATACATGGCAGCTAGCATGATTCTAATCATGATTACATGTGTTGGGAATGTTCTTATTTTTGGGAACATGGTTGGAGGAGAGGCAAATTGGTGGGGTGTGTCATTGGGTAAAGGAGTTCCCCACTCTTTTTGCACTACATGCTTCAATGGGAGCATGAGATATTATATGGCCACTATGATAGATCACTTGCCTCTTTGTAGAGTGAGCCATATTTTTGTTGATAACATGCCTCTCATATGTATTGGGGAGGAGTTTTCCTATGGATTTTCAAGCTGGGAGGTGATCCACTTCATTTGGATGATAGCATGGAGAGGGGAGTCTTTCATGAATCATTAAATTCCCCATGATTGTCATCACTTCAATCTTGAGGAGGCCATGGATCATCAAGAAGGTTTCCATAACAACCTTCCATTCTTTCATGATGAGAGCCATTGGGTTTTCTCACCAAGGGCCAACTTGCACATTGAGGAAGGATCATTGGAAGACAGAACTATTGCAAAAAATTTAGAGAAATGGTGGATACTATAGGATGAGGAGGCCACAAGAGAAGAAGGGGAGATTTTTTAGCACCCTTGCAGTTGCTTGAGGACAAGCAAAATTTTGGAGGGGGAGACTGTAATATTCCTAAATGAGCTTACAGCTAATAGGAATATTAATTTTTCTTTTGAAATCTAGATGGATGAATAATTGTGCAAGGAAGTGCATGATTTTCTTAAGTATGAATAAAAATCCCTCATGGTGTGAAAAGGGATCATGAAATAATCAGATCAAGCATCCACATGTGTGAACCATGTCTAAACTATGTGGACAAGGTCAAGTTTGACCAAGTCAACATCATTTATTCTCAAAGAGTGGATTTTAAATAAAGACATCTCAATGTGAATGGAAATGAGGCTAACCAGTTAAAATGAAGACACCTTGAGTGTGGAAGAGGTTGATCACTTGACCAAGTCAACCATGACCATAACCACAGTGCAATCTAGATGCATTGAACCTCTTAGAGGGACAACGCGGTTCTAGAAGGAGGTTTTACATGTGAAGGAGGATAAAATAATGAAGTGGTTTAGGGTTTTGACAAGGCTCCAATCTTATAAAAGGAGGAGGAGAGCAACAAGAGGGGGTTGTTGAAGATTATTATTTTCTGAAGGTATTGTCTGCTCAAACATCCCTTGTTGGGCTTTCCTGTTCAGGATTCCCACCTCCTTCCTTGAGTAGCTCTTGGAGGAGACTTGTGCTATCTTGTCCACTATCAGGATTTGGCCAAGCTTCACCTTACACCTACAACACTTCTCATTTTGAGGGTTGAGCTGTACTTGTGAGTTGTAGCAAGTGGAGCACTAGATCTGCTTAGATCTAGAATTTTATGGTGCCTCTTCTTAATGAGTGTGTCTTTTAACCTCCTGGAAGAGTGCATTAGCTGACTGAGCTTCAGATCTAGACCTTGGCATCAGGCCAAAGAATTCTCAAAGCCTACAACGTATTTTCTCTCCCTAGACTGCATTATTTGCAAAGCAGAAGCTGCAGGGTGTTTTGTCTGCATTTTGGAGGAGAGATCTCCGGTGTTAGGATTCTTCTCTCACTGTCGAGATCCATGGATTGGCCATCCAATAAATGTTTGTTTCAGATATTATCTATTGTACCATTGTATTATTTAGAAATTTCTGAATTATTCTGCAGATTTGCAACCTTAGATCTCAGATCTACTCTCTCTGCTTCATGTTTTGTACAAAACCCCAAGGGGAATGTATAGATGAACATTTCTTGTACACAGATCTGTATTAGATATAAATTTTTATGTAAATATCTTCTCTAGATCTGAAGATTAATAAACTTCTGCTTCAGCCCATGAAAATAATGTTGTCATGGTTATGCCGTCTTTTCTTATGGTTGTAGCACCGTATTTCTGAGGATGTTTCCTGTATAGTCTCATTCTTTCTCTTGTACAATGTATGGGCTGTAATGTACATTTGATTTGCTGTTATACATCTGATTTATGAACCTCCATATCAGCCTCCTATTGTGCTTTAGTGGATCTGCGTTATTTCTTAAGCAGTCCTTTGCATATAGCTGCAGCCCCTCTCTTTGGGTGATTTTCAGCTAGACTAGTTTGTGGGAGATCTGTTTAACCCACCTAGTCTGATTTGATTTTTCTCTCCTTTTGGATATAGATATTAGATGAGATGATATAAGGGATCCAGGAGCTTCAAACTCATTTCTGTGCACATAATTCTCAGAAGTTTGTTATTTCAGCAGGCTTGCTGAGCTGTCCCGATTTTGGGATATTACAGAGATTTGGCTGTAAATTCCTCAAGCATGGGAAAATCTGATTCTATTTATGGAACATTGTCTCTCTCAGACTCATTCTCCTAATATTCATAGTCTAAATAATCCTTGAACAAAAAACATTCGTCAATATTGTTAAAGATGACAACCCTATCCTCTTCATGAAAGACAATGGTCTCTGTTAGCTGATCTCCTTGTAGGAAATCATCATCACAAATTTTCTTACTCTCAACAAATTCCTTTATAGTTTCATCAGTTTCATGACTGTCATCATTTAAACTCAGATTTTCAATTTCAATAATGGAAGAAGTTTCACTAACACATTCTTGTCTACGAGAACAATTTAAACCTACATTAACTTGGGCTGTAAAATGAATTTTCAGGAGTTGATCTATCTCATCTTCAGACAAAGGAGGAAGTACTCTTTGTTTTCTTTGGATGAAATAGTAATTGTCTTCTTTCCCTCCTAAAGATTCACAAGTATGTTGAATATCTTCTTTAATCTCAAGAAAAGGAGAATATAAATTTTCATTAGACTGCTGATTTATTTCATGTGGCTTCATTTGACTATTAAGATGCAAAATTCTTTCATATTAAACCAAAGGGGAAGCTATTGTATGCTGAATATGATCTTGTCTATCAAAGTGACTAGCTTCTTTAGATTTCTGTTGAAGGGAGAAATCATAGAAGGCTTCAATGATCTGTTCATCATTCATGCATTCGATATTATCAATACTCCCAAGATATGCAATAAAACCTTCACTATAATCACAATAGATTTTTAAGAGAGATAAAGAAAGATTAGACTTCACATAATGTTTGGAGAACATCTAATGGAAATCTTTAAGAGAACATAAAATTCCTTCTGGTAACCCTTCATACCATCAAGAGTAGCCATAAAAACCTTCATGAGACAGTCTTCAAGAAACTCAATTCTCGATCTACATACATGTACATGAAACTTTACTAAATGCATATCAACATCATCTTTCTCTTCATCTTTGAATATGGGAAGATGTGTAAACCAATCAACATAAGGCATAGGATTTGGAAATATATGGATTTGATATCGATCCATAGGAGCATACCTGGGATTTTTTCTTGTAGTAGAACTCATCTTGAAAACAATGAAGTCACCAAGAAGTCTATTCAAATTACCAGTTCTTGAAAAGTGGAGTCGTCATAAAAATTCTGAATTACATGTCTTCAAAACTTTTCAGCTAATGTATTTACCCTAGGTAAGTGTAAAAACACCATAATTACATTTAATTCCATCAATTACATAATTAAAAACATGATTTGTCAAGGTGAAAATCAAAATTGCAGAGAAAACTCAGAAAAATCATAGACTGGTCAGAAGCGCAGCGCTAGTGTCAGGTGTGCAGTGCTAGTGTGAGGAGTGCCCTCCATCTTGCAGCTGAGTTTTGGATGGGTTGCAGGTGTCCAAAATGAGCTCAGGATAGATCATTGGAAATATTATCCAATCTATTTTCCATATCTATGCTTGTTTTGCAAATTTGACTTTATTTTACCTCTCAAAAAGTGATTCTCCCAAGGATGCTCAGGAGCGCAGCGCCAAGGTAAAAAAGGAGGTAGAACTGTGATTTTATAAGTGTTTTTTGATTTTTTCACCTACCAGTTTGACCAAAAAATACTAGCAAAGTGGTTGACCTGCATTTTCTCCCTGATATGAATCTAATGGTGGTCTCCTTTTGACCAAAATATGCACCTAGGCGTTGCGCTCTTGACAGTTCAACTGTCACATGACTGTCCAGGAATGCACAAAAACTTCAAAAATTTGCAAAAATGTTTCAAAACTTACACAAATTTTCTGAATGGTGGTTGATGATGAGGGTTAGGCATGGGGTGAGGCTTCAACAAGGATATCAAGCCTTATTTTCTCTTCTTGCATGGTTAGGGCTTCAATTTTTGAATTGGCTTGTTTAAGTTTTGACCTTGAAATTTTGTTTCTCTTGGCATAGTGCTTTGCCATCCTTCTCTAAATATCATTGTCCTTGTTTGCTTTCTCCAAGAGCATCTCAAGATGTTGGTTATCCCTGTCAAGCCATTTCTCTTGGTTCTCATTGATTACAACTGCAAAATGCTCGTTAAGAGTGACTTTATATGCTAGTTCTCTTTCTTTTTGCCTTTCTAGTTCTAGGGGTCTTTTCACACCTCTAGTCCTTGGCCTTCTTCTTGGCACTTTTTCTTCTGGTTCATCTAGCACACCATATTTTTCTAGTGTCTATTCAAGCAAGAATTTATATTTTTTTTCCTCTCTTTGAGCTTTGATGAATTTCACTTCATCAATGAAGTGTTTGGTCTTTAGTTGTTGGTTTTCCTGCTCAAGAAAGGTAATGAAAAATTTAGATCTATCAATATTAGTTTGTATCTCTCTAATCTTGGCTTATTTTTCCTTGATGATTGTGCTAGTGATCTTAGAATCATCTTGTTGATTCAACTCAACAAGGTCAAACTCCATTTCTGTCTCAGGAAGATTTCCCTCCTCATGCTTAATCTCTTCATGAATATATGCCTCAGTCATATTTTTCTTTCCTTTATCTACCTACTTTTCCGATGAAGAAGGCAAGGCCCCTTCCACAATCTGTGGAGAAAACAGTTGCCTATGACCTCCCTGATATGTGTTTTCCAATGTCTCTATCTCAACCACTTTGGTCTTTTGAATCTCACTGATATTGGCCATGATAGATGACCCAATCTGAGTGTGAAATGGTGATGATGGTGGTGAAATGGGTGAAGCAGTTTGATCTGATGAAGACGTAGATACTATGGGCTGAGATGGAGGAATGGATGTGGAAGGATGAGATGGTGGAGGCACACCTTGAGCATGTTGAATTGGTGGAGCAGTAAAGATGTGATTAACTATGAAAGTGTGCCATGAGATGTTCAATTGATCAAGGTGATGCAGGACAATGATCTTGTGACAGAGTGGTGAAAAATACTTTTCATCTAGTGGTCATAATCTCTCTTTTGAACAATGTATGCCATTTTGTCAATGTTCCTGAAGAGATAATAATGTATGTTGAGCATTTTGACCCTTATGAAGTGCATTAATAACGTGATACGGTAGGTGTAGAGTCTAGAGAACCTTACTTCATGATGATTTTCATCATGGGGGCATACCTTTTCAGGAGGTAAGAGAAAGGAAAGACCCTCTTTCCTTCATTATTGTACCTTGGCTTGATGTATGGCTCATAGTAATGATTCTCCAAGTATTTTTCCTTGTACCACTTTTCACCAACATTTGGAATTCCAGTGGCATCTGCTATGATGGCTGTGGATACTGTGAAAGTGACACTAGAAAGGGTTACCTGGTTTTCATGTAGATTATAAATGAAAATCCAACTCAAAATAGGGTGATGCTGGACCCTTTGTATTCTTTGACAAAAGTCAAAGCATCCTACATTCTTAAAACATGTCACAGCCATGGGAGAGGCCATGAGTTATTTGGTGTTTGTAGGTTCAAGTCTGAGGATCTTCCCTCCTTTGTGTGGCCTCCTCTCTTCCCTTGCTTCTACCTCACTGAATTCTATGTTTTCGTATTCCATAGTGTCTTGGCTAGAAATCCTAGGGAGATTAATTAGGAGTGAAATATAGGTTTAGGGAGTGGGGAATGGGATGGGAAAAATTAGAGAGATGGGGGAAGGGATTATTGAATTGAGGGAGGTGACAGGGAGTAGAAATGTTTTGGGATTTGGGAATAGGAATTTTATTACAAGTATGGGGATTTGGGAGCCTAGGAAATTGAAATACCTAGGTCTTAGGGTTTAAGGGATAAAGGGCTTTAGAGAAAGGGATATAATGTGGGAAGGGTAGTGGAAGTCTTAGGAAGTGTAATTTGAAAATTAGGAATGGAGCTGGGGTTTATAACAAAGAAGACACCAAATTTGTATAGAAAATTCAAAAACCATGAAAATTTGTTTTGAGTAATGCTAGGAGATATCAATTTAGGTGTTAGTTACTTGTTGGAGGGTGAAGGCAACCAATATTGAAGTTTTAGAGTGATGACACTTCGTTTTGGAGCTCACTGATCAAGTCGGGCAGGTGCGTAGTGCCTATGGGAGGAGTGCAATGCCTCCTCTACTAGGAGTGCAGCACCTGAAGGCTATGCACAACGCAGCCAGTCCAGGAGCGCAACACTGCCACTTTTCTCCCAATTTCGCTCTCTGAGTTTGAAAATCGTGTTGTGGAGATAGTTTCTCAATGTTGTAGGGGACAAATGAGGATGGATTTGATGTCTTGAGGGATTTTATACTTGGTGAATTGTGATTTTTATGCTTTTGGAACCCACTTTGCTATGTTCAAATTCACCTTTAAACTTCACAGTTAAACCCTTTCACTTTGATTTCTTTCCTTTGAAAATTGATCATTTTGATGGACTAGGAACTCTTTGCACTTTGATATTTGATTTTTTGGCATGTGGAACTCTGATTTGGCAGCTTGGGAACCTTGTACTTATTACATATTAAATGATATAAAGTTACAAAACAAAAATAAAAGTTAAATCTTTTTGGAATAAAAATTACATTTTAGGATGAAAATCACAACTTTGGAATCAGAATTACATCTTTACAAATCATCTTTACATGGTAAAGAGATGTTATTTTTATCACTCACTTACTTTGTTGGCTTTATGAAATGGAAATGATGTGTTTATTGGACCTTAAAAAACCCTAAAATACCTAATGGGACCTTGAAGGACTGAACTTCATAATGGCCTGACTGATGTGATGACATGATGATACTGACTTCATGACTGATGTACATTCAACAAGGTATGAAAGTGTGCCAACAAGTAATAAAATAGTAAGGAAGAGTGATGTTTTTGGACTATGACTACCATCAGTGACTCATTTTTTGCATGACCTAGTGGAATGATAAAAAAAATCTGAGTGGAACCCCTAAAATGATATGAAAAGAGGATTTTGATCATTGATGGAAGGATGAAAATACTGACATTAACAGATCCCGCAGGGTGCAAACCCTCTGCTACTCCTCGTGCTTGAAGACCTGAAATCTTCCATGACTCCAAGAGAAATTGTCCTCCGGATCCATCCATCCCTAGCCTCACAAAGCTTCTTCCATAAAAGGTGCACAAAGGATGTCACATAAAGGGGGGGGTGAACATCACAAGGAAATAAGGGTTTTATGAACCTGGGAAGTGTAGGAGGCACATGGAAATATCAGGCTTGATCAAGGCTATAACATGCTATAATATCAATATCATTCTCTCTCCTCCCTTAGGCCTTTCCCTTAAGGTGTATTTATACTTCCTCAAATTAGTTTTTCAGTAGGGAAATAGTTTGGCCACAGGCTAGTTTAAGTAGGCTACAGGTAAAACCCATAAACCCCACCTAATTAATAGGGAGTTTATTATTTTTTTAATATTTTAAATTTTATATGCGGTTTAGATATGAGTGGACCTGTGTCTACACGTGGAAAAGTTTGGGCAGAGTCTCTTATGGAATTCAAAATATTGTTTTTTAAGAATTTTGACCAAGTTTGAATGGAAGGGCTTCCCAAGGCCAATGCATAAGTCGTCAAGTATATAGAGGTGATAAATGATGCTATAACATATGCCCCCTAGTATATAAGGTAAGAAGTGGTAAATGATGGCCGAAATTTATTATGTGCATAAGATAGAATCTTGCGAGGACTAGAGAGGACGTCACCAGATTTCAGCCTGCCAAAAACCAGTGAAAGAAATCAGAAAGAAATCTCATGTCTGAGGCAGGCATACCCATGCTCAGTGAAAGAAAATAATGTATGCATATCAAATATAGAACAGATCCAATATGTATACAAGTATAACTGAACTGTAAAGTACACCGTGAATCATTTGATCACTGCCCAGAAGTACATATCAAAATCATGTCCAAGTATCGCATATAGAAGATTGATCAATGATGCTGCAAATATATCTGATCACTGAAGTCACAAATGAATCTCCAAATACCAAATCATAAGTGGTGGAAAAAATGGTACTACCTGCAACTCGGGTGCCAACATATAAGATGCTATTGTGATGAACTGTAACATATAAAGATTGATGGTGTCACTGGCAGAAAACTAAAGGAGCTATAAAAGTGAACCAAATCATGTTGATGCAAACCCTAGGTATTCACCGATCACTATGGCACAATTCTGCACGATGGGAATAAATGAGATGAGGTCGACCATGTGAGAAATCATTTGATTACCGGTCATTGATGTATAATGTTAACAAACGCGAGACAACTCACCGATAATGATGATGAGAGTCAAGGTTCCCCAATACAATCTGACAAGTGCAAATAAATGAGTTGAAGTTGAACACTTGAAAGAATATACCAATCAAGAGACATTGATGTATTCTCACTCTCGATAGTGAAGGAATCTGCCACTAATGACTACAAACCCTAAGGTACTAACAAGAGGAATCTAGACCTTATTCCAAGAGAAATGAGTCGGAGTCGATGGGAAAAGACCTTATGGAAGGAAGGCATTAAGGAATCCCACATTAGTCCAACACGAGTGTAACCCGTAGGCCAAAATTTGGAAGGAATCGGATGAAGAAAAGTGAAGTAACCAACCTGAATTACATTTCTGGCATGCACAAAATGTAGCTAGCGTGCAACAGAAACCCTCTAAACCAACCAATAATGAAATATGACAAAGAGGTGAGGAATCCACCGATACGGTCAAATGGAAACCAAGGCACTACACAAATCCTAGGTGTGATAATGTAAGCTGAAGTCGAACACAAGGGAAACCACTCAGTCAAAGACCCATGGTGTTGATCAAATGTTGAGCACAAGGTAACCTATCAATGATGTAAATAGGGCCAGGGTGATACTCTAGGTATACTCTCAGAGAAATTTGTCGAAGTCGATAAGAGACAAACCTGTCGACAAGAAGTCAATGGAGACCTTCTCAAACCAGCACGAGCAAAGGACCAAATATTTGATGTGATAGAACAAGACTCTGACAGATCAGGATGGCTAACTAAAAAAAGGGTCAAGAGACACCGCAAAAAGGCTGACTCAGGTTTACTTCCCTTGATCAAAAACACAACTCATTTTTACTATGGCAGCATATGATAACTTTGTATAAGTTTTTCATGCAAGAGGCATAAAAAAACCCTCCATATTATTGGAAGATATAACCAACCAGGGGATTATTGACTCGATAACAAGGTTATGGCTTCTTCTATGTCAAAAATAAACCCATCCGAAATGGAGAAAAGACTTAAATTTTTATGTGCTTTGTTCAAGGGCGACAGGACTGACTCTTCAGCTGCCATCAAATGTGGAAGTTGTTATCACTCCACCAGATCTCTAAGGCCAAGAAAGAGTCCAAAAAAAGGTAACCACAGACCAATCTTTTAGCTTGGTAGCTATCCCTACCAAATCGGAGAGGGCTCCCTCCACAATTTCATAGCCAAGAGGGCTGGATGAATTAGTATTTTAGGCTAGATACAAGTACAAGGGTTTGTTTGTTTGAATTGGGGTTACTGGATGAGGATTAGGTCAAAGAGGCTAGGTCAGGGCAAATAAGATTAGGTTTGCAGAGATTTAATGGAGAAAGGTAGGTAGAAAACCTAACACTTTAGGGTTTCACAGTGAGATGGATCAGACTGATAAGGAGCTATAAAGATCAAGGCTAGGCATGAATTCTTTCTAAACCAAAGAAGATGAACAAACTATGAATATTTTCCCAAAACAGAGCATGAGAGATGTATTCTGTTTATCAAATTGAAAATCAGCATATCATAGAAATGAAATGGATCATGAAACAAAACATTCATACATAATGAGACATAAGAAAAACAATGCTAAATTTCCATACCACAAGTATCCCGAAGAAATAGCTACAACCTTTTCGTTAATTTCCTACGAAATACTGATTACACTAGAGTCTCTGATCAATGAAACAACATCCACCTGGGAAACTAGTAAAAAAGTACAAGATATAGACCACAAAAAAACTTCTCTCAAACTTAGGGGTCAAATCCTTGAGAGGAGGAGCAGTTCCACCAAAAATTGAACTGATACCTAGAGTGTAGGGAGGTCAAACTGACTCATCCCTCACTTTAGTGAACTGATTCATTACACCTCATGAAGACTTTTTACCTAATGTATTTACGATAGGTAAGTGTAAAAACACCATAATTACTTTTACATCATTGATTTACATAGGTAAAACATTATTTTCCCAAGTGAAACTGGAAAAAATTGAGAAATATCAGGAAACTGGGAAAATTTGTCAAAAGCGCAACGCCAAGGTCAAAAGCATAATGCCAAATTCAACTCCACTTTTGAAGGGGTTCCCAGTGTCTAAATTGAGATCAGGATAGCTCATTGGAAATCCTATCCAGTCTAGTTTTTAGATCTATGCTTGTTTTCCAAAATGGTGTTTATTTTTCCCTCAAAAAATGGATTCTCCCAAGACTGGTCAAAAGTGGAACGCCAACCTCCAAAACAGGGTAGAAAGATCATTTTTTGAGTGTTTTTTGACCTTTTGACCGCCTCTTTGACCCAAAAAATCTGAGAAAATTTGTTTTTTTTTACTTTAAATTGCCTTATGAATCCAATTTTATCTTCTTCTTTTTTTCCATTGGAGATCCCTAGGAAAAGCGCAGCGCTTAGGGCATTGCGCTTTTGCTAGTGCCACTATGCAAAAGCGCAACATCACCCTCCAGAAATGCAACATCAATGTCAAGGCCACTTTTTGAGGCCTTCCCCAACTCCAAATTGAACTCATGATAACTCATTGGAAATATTTCCCTCTTGGCTACTAAATGTACCTATCATGTACTGAAAATGATCAATTATAGCCCCTTAAAAATCAATTCTCCGAAGACAGGTCAAAAAGTGCAGAATGGAGGTGCAAAAATGCACTGTGCTCTTGCGGGAAATTTTTTAAGATCTTACTCAACTACAAATTGAGCTCATGATAGCACATTGGAAATCTCTCCCTGTCTAGTTATCATTTGACTTATCAATCAAGTCATTTGGACACTCCATAAGGGAGAAAATTTGATTTTCCCATGGTTACTCCAAAAGTGCAGCAACTTTCTTGTAGCAACTGTAGTTTTGACATTTCTCAAAAACCATGACACCTTGTAAAAAATGGATGAGTTTTTTCTTCCTAGACCTATTATGGACAAAAACCTCTTTCTATTTTGTAAAATTCATCTCCATTGGGTCATAAACATACTTTAAAGTAAAACTGGCCCTATGTGTGGAAAATGATTTGTCCCTTGGAATGACTTCTTGAAAAATGATGGAGACATGATGTTTAAGAGTTGGAATAGCCTCATACTTATGATATGACCTCCCTTAGGTGGCCTTCTCACTTTCCTCTCTTCTTCCTCCATGTAGTCTATGTTTTGCTCCTCCATGGTATTTTGGTCGAGAAACCCTAGGGATGAGGAAATAAGAGTGGGGATAGGTCTAGGAAAATTTATGGAGATGGGGGAAGGGGTTATTGAAATTTTTTGAGCTGGTAGGGGGTTAAAATATTTATGGAATTGGGAATAGTAATTTTATTACAGGTTTGGGGAAGTGGCTGCCTAGGAAATTTAGAAGCCTAGGACTTAGGGTTTTAAGGGAAAGGGATCTAGGGACTAAGAAATGAAAGTGTGAGGGTAGGGATATGGTTTTTAGATATGTAGGAAGGAAATTAAATGTATTAGGACATGAAATTTTGGAATTAGGAATAAAACTAGGGTTTTCTCACAAGACCAAATTCCAATTTCATTTAAGAACAAAAACACTATGAAGTCAATGTTCAGGAGTGCAAGGAGGGAAAAAAATTGGTGTACTTACTTGCAAGAGTGTGTAAGAGGCATTTACTGAGAGTTTTGGAGAGTTTGGAGGTGATTTGGTGCCTGGAGAGCTAACTGAGCAAAATTGCAGCGCATCGGGAAAAAGCGCAGCGCCTTGCCCAGAAGCACAACGCCAATGGAGAATAAGCGCAATGTTGCCTAATCTAAACGCAACGCCATTTCTCTAAGAGCAGCGCCACCCTCTGAAAGTGCAGCGCCAATGAAAAATTCGCCATGTGACTCTGTAAATCAACTTTTCCAGCTATGGGAGTGCAAGCTGGATAGATGAAATGACAAATGAGCTCCTTTGTGATGTCTTGGTGGTCTTTATAGTTCACGATTTGAATGAATTGGGCCTTAGGACCCACATTTTCCTACTTCACTTTAAATTTAAACTCTGAATCTTTACCTTTGCATTTGACTTTCTCTTTGACAAAATGATCATCTAATGAATTTGAGAACACTAGGATTTGACATTTTTGGTTCTTTTGCATGTTGGAACTCTGAGTTAGAAGCTTGGGAATAATGATACTTATTACATTTGAATGACATAAAATTACATAATGAAAATTAAAAATTACATCTGAAAACCAAAATTACATGTTGAAACAAGATTTTTTCTTTATAAATCATCGTCATATGGTGAAGATATGTTATTGGATCACCCTTTACTTGCTAGTCTTATGCAGTGGAGATGAAATTTTATTGGACCTTGGAAATCCTAAAAGACCTAATGAGACCTTGAAAGACGGAATTTCAAGATGACATGACTGATGTGATGGCATGATGACATCAAATTTATGAATGATGAACAGTCAACAAGGTATGAAACTATGCCAACAAGTAATCAAATTTGAGGAAGAGTGATGTTTTTGGACTAGGGCTGCCATCAGTGACTAAATTTTTGCATAGCCTAGTGGAATGATAAAAAAATTCTAAGTGTGTCCCCTAAAATGATATGAAAAGAGGATTTTTGATCACTGATGGTAGGCTGCAAATACTAACACTAACATTGGCCTTATTGGGGATGATAGCTCTAAAAGAGATGTCAATAACACCGTAGACAAGAAGGCCTTATCTATTGGGCCAATACGGTCAAAAACTCAAACTAATAAACATGACTGGAAACTGATAACTCGGAAGAAATAGAATAACTCAAGACAAATTCAAATGACTAAAAATTGACTCAATACTGACTATAATAAAAATCTTACTAAAATTATTGATGGCAACATATCACCGAGACTTGAGGGCTTCAAATCCTGATGAAAACCACCTACCTGCTGAAGGTATATTTACAATCAGGCGGTATCAAAATTCCATTGTAACCAATCATGTAAATTCCTCCTTGATTGATTCTCCATATCAGATTCTCTGGAAAACAATAAATATTTATAATATGGCAGCCAAAAACATAGCTGAAAATGATCTCCATCAGCACTGAATACTGAAATAATTACCTTCACTTCTAACTGCAATAAACTTGCCACTAGATCTTGAAAAACATGAAAAATTACCTCTATCTTATCTAGTAGAATCAAGGTACATTTTTCTCTTGATTATGATCTCTCTTCATAATGTACCTCAGCAAGAGTGTGTTCTTGGTCTTCAAAAAATTCTGAACGAGTAGGTGAGTAGATTTCTTCTTTAAATAAAAATTCAAAACATGAAACATGAGAAGAAAAATATGAATGACATTCCTCAATGCCCTGGTCCTTTGCAATTTGAATACATTGTTGATCATTTTCATATGCTATAGTGGAAAAAAATTTCTTTTGACCAACTGATGGTTTATTGGAATTCTCTTCAATTAAGGCAAGCATGGTTTACTGGAAATTTTCTTGAACTGGATGGCAACTAGGATCTGATTCTTTTTCATGTTGTTCGAAGGGAATTTCAAGTAATACCTCTTGAAGTTCCTCGTATGACATGGAAACCAGATTTTCATGTTTCTTATCACACTCAAGTCATATGAGGGAAACTTCATATTTTTCTTGAAACTTAAAACTGAAATTTCTGTTATCTACCATAGAGTCATCCAAAGAACATTTTCACTTACTTGAACAAAGATCTCATCTCATTTTCATAAAGGGACTGGATTACCTACTTGTGAAGAATTTGTTCTGATGGGATGAGAACACTTGGGTCAATAACTTTGTTTTCTTCATTCAAGTTGATATCAACAATAGAGCTCTCCTTTATGGGATCCAGAACAATATACTCCTCATCATCACAATCTGAATCTAGATATGGAATAACCAGCTTGAATTTATCACAACCTGAAATTAGAACTTGATTTTCTTCCATACCATCTTCCGCTGCAAGCAGATATGAAATAAGGCCTTGTCTTCCATAATTTTCAATTGTACAAAGATCTTCAACATGCTGCAAAATTTCCTTAGCATCGTGATAAGTATCCTATAAGCTTTCTTTATTTTGCTAAATAGATTTTCATACAGGGCTTCCATGATCTCATCGTCCATGAATTCATCATCTCCATAAACTTGCTCAATATTTTCAATAAAAATATCAACATGTTTATAGCAGTTCTAAACTAATATTAAGGATACAAAAGATTATTTATACCTTTCAAAGAAAATGGTATTAAAATCCTTTAAACAGTAAATACAAGCAGGCAACAAACTTTCATACCAAGATCAGGCTTCACCTTCCAGAGTGGCCATGAATATCTTCATCAAGCAGTCTTCAGGAAAATCAATCTCTAATCTACGTACATGCATGTGAAATCTCACCAGATGAAGAGAAGAATTATTACCTTTCACATTTTTGAACTTCGGAAGATCTGTCATCTAATTAACCTAAGGCATGTTGTTCGGAAAACTTGGTATGTGATCTCGGCTCATGGGAGCATACCTTCGAGCAATTGAATCTATTTTGACAACAATGAAGTCACCAAGAAATTTTTTGGATTACCAGTTCTTGAAGAGTGGAGTTGCCATAAAAATTCTGAACCTTGGGATTTTTCGACACTGGAGTTGCTAGGTGAATGATGCACAACCTTCTTGTGCATGATCGTTGTTCACCATCAACAATCAAATATGATCTTTGTCGTTCTTTCCCAATGAAGATTTGTCTTTTCGCTTCCCCGATAGTGGCGCCAGTATGTTATCACTCCACTAGATCTCTAAGGCTGAGAAAGAGTCCAAACAAAGGTAACCACATACCAATATTTTAGCTTGGTAGCTAGCCCTACCAAACCGGAGACGGCTCTCTCCACAATGTCATAGCCAAGAGGGCTGGATGAATTAGGGTTTTAGGCTAGATATGAGTACACATGTTTGTTTTTTTGTTTGAATTGTGATTGTTGGATGAGGATTAGGTCAAAGAGACTAGGTCAGGGAAAATAAGATTATGGTTGCAGAGATTCAATGGGGAAAGGTAGGTAGAAAACCTAACACTTTAGGGTTTCAGGGTGAGATGGATCAGAATGATGGGGAGCTAGAAAGAACAAGGCTACACATGAATTCTTTCTAAACTGAAGAAGATGAAAAAACTATGAAGATTTCCTCAAAATAGAGCATGAGAGATGTATTATTTTTATCAACTTGAAAACCGGAATATCATAGAAATGAAATGGATCATGAAACAAAACAGCCATACATGATGAGACATAAGAAAAAAAATGCTAAATTTCCATACTATAGGTATCCCAAAGAAATATCTGCAACCTTTTCATTAATTTCCTTCCAAATACTAATTACACTAGAGTCTATGTTCAATGAAACAACATCCCAGTTGGGAAATGAGTCAAAAAGTATAATATATAGACCACAAAATAACTTCTCTCAACCTCAGGGGTCGAATCCTTGAGAGGAGCAGTTCCACCAAAAACTGAACTGATACCTAGAGTGTAATGAGGTCAAAATGACTCATCCCTCACTTTACTGAACTGATTCATTACACCTCATGAAGACTTTCTACCTAATGTATTTACCCTAGGTAAGTGTAAAAACACCATAATCACATTTACTACCGCATTGATTTTTAGAGGTAAAACTTCATTTGCACAAGTGAAACTGGAAAAATTTGAGAAATATCAGCAAACTGAGAAAATTTGTCAAAAGCATAGTGTTAAGGTCAAAAGCGTAGTGCCAACTTCAGCTCCAATTTTGAAGGGGTTCTCGGTGTCTAAATTGAGCTAAAGATATCTCATTGGAAATCTTTTCCAGTCTAATTGCCAGATCTATGCTTGATTTCCAAAATGGTGTTGATTTGACCCTCCAAAAACTGATTCTCCCAAGACTGGTAAAAAGTGCAGCACTAGCCTCCAAAACAGGGCAGAAAGTTCATTTTTTAGTGTTTTTTTACCTTTTGACTGCCTCTTTGACCCAAAAAATCTTAGAAAGTTGTTTTCCTGACTGTAAATTGCCTTATGAATCCAATGGTATCTTCAGTTTTTCCATTGAGGTCCCTAGGAAAAGCGTAGCGCCACCCTCCAGAAATGCGGCGCCAACCTCAAGGCCACTTTTGGAGGCCTTCCAAAACTCCAAATTGATCTCATGATATATCGTTAGAATGATCTCTCTCTTAGCCCCTCAAAAATCAATTCTCCTAAGATTGGTCAAAAAGTGTAGAATGGGGTGAAAAAATGCAGTGTGCTCTTGCAAGAAAATTTTGGAGGCCTTTCTCAACTCCAAATGGAGCTCATGATAGCTGATTGGAAAGCTTGCTCTATCTAGTTATCATTTGACATATCAATCGAGTCATTTGAACACTCCATAAAGTGGAAAAGTTGATTTTCCCAAGGTTACTCCAGAAGTGCAACAACTCTCTTGTAGCAACTGTATTTTTGACATTTCGCCAAAACCATGATACCTGTGTAAAAACTAAAGGAGTTTTTTCTTCCTTGACCTATTATGGACAAAATATCTTTCACATTTGTAAAATTCATCTCCATTTGGTCAGAAACATACTTTGAAGCAAAACTGGCCCTATGTGTGGAAAATGATTTGTCCCTTGGAATAATGTCTTGAAAAATGATGGATACATGATGTTTATGAGTTGGAATAGCCTCATACTTGTTGATATGACCTCCCTTATGTGGCCTTCTCACTTCCATCTCTTCTTCCTCCATGTAGTCTCTGTTTTCCTCCTCCATGGTATTTTGGTCTAGAAACCCTAGGGATGAGGAAATATGAGTGGGGATAGGTCTAGGGAAAATTAGGGAGATGGGGGAAGGGGTTATTGAACTTTTGGGAGGTTTTAGGGGATTAAAATATTTAGGGAATTGAGAATATTAATTTTATTACAGGTTTGGGGAAGTGGCTGCCTAAGAAATTTAGAAGCCTAGGACTTAGGGTTTTAAGAGAGAGGAATTTAGGGACTCAGAAATGATAGTGTAAGGGTAGGGATAGGGTTTTTAGATATGTAGGAATGAAATGCAAGGTATTAGGGCATAAAATTTGTGAATTAGGAATAAAAATATGGTTTTATCACTAGACCAAATGCCAATTTCATTTAAGAACAAAAACACTATGAATTCAATGTTTAGGAGTGCAAGGAGGAAAAAATTTTGGTGTGCTTGCAAGAGTGTGTAAGAGGCATTTAATGAGATTTTGGGAGAGTTTGGAGGTGATTTGGTGCTTGGAGAGGTCACTGAGAAAAAGCACAGCGCATTGGGCAAAAGTGCAACGTCTTGCCCAGAAGCACAATACCAAGGGAGAATAAGTGCAAAGTTTCCTACTCTAAGCGCAGTGCCACGCTCTGAAAGTGTAGGGCCAGTGAAAAATTCTCCCTCTGACTCTGCAAATCGACTTTTCCAGCTATGAGAGTGCAAGCTCGATAGATGAAATGACAAGTGAGCTCCTTTGTGATGTCACTGGTGGTCTTTATAGTTCATGATTTGAATGAATTGGGCCTTGGGACCCACTTTTTCCTTCTTCACTTTCAATTTAAACTATGAATCTTTACCTTCGCATTTCACTTTCTCTTTGACAAATTGATCATCTAAGGACTTTTAGAACACTAGGATTTGGCATTTTTGATGCTTTGGCATGTTGGACCTCTAAGTTAGCAGCTTAGGAATCATGATATTTATTACATTTGAATGACATAAAATTACATAGTGAAAATTAAAAATTACATCTAAACACCAAAATTAAATGTTGAAACAAGAATTTTTCTTTACAAATAATCTTCATATGGTGAAGAGATGTTATAAGATCACCCTTTACTTACTGGTCTTATGTAGTGGAGATGAAATTTTATTGGACCTTGGAAACCCTAAAGGACCTAATGAGACCTTGAAAGACTGAATTTCAATATGACATGACTGATGTGATGTCATGATGACATCAAATTTATGAATGATGAACAGTAAGCAAGGTATGAAACTATGCCACCAAGTAATCAAATTTGAGGAAAAGTGATGTTTTTGGACTGGGGCTACCATCAGTGACTAAATTTTTTCATGACCTAGTGGAATGATAAAAAAAAATTGAGTGGGACCCCTAAAATGATATGAAAAGAGGATTTTTGATCATTGATGGCAGGATGCAAATACTGATAGTAATAGAAGTAATGTCCCATTCCCACTCTTTTTGGGATATTTGATTTTTTATCTTTTTCATATTTCAAAGCCTGAAAAAGAATAAAATCATGCCTATAGTACAATGGAGAGAATGAGTGTTGGTAAACATATGCACTATTTCTTGGGATAGGAACAATCTTATGCTCAATGAAAGGTGGCGAAAACTGGTAAGTGACAGTGAGAGAAATGTTCCATCCATGGGAAAAGGGGTCAAGTTGCGAAGGCTAAGTGATTGCATGGTTGACTTTGCAGAAAGACATTGTTGGGGTCCTGTGATTTAGCCGATTGGTAAACCAAATGACAAGGCAACATGTAAACTAGTCTTTAGAGCTCTAGGATCTAGCCCTCCTAGTCTTAGAGAGGGATCTCTCAATATATTTGCAAAGATATGACTTGTTTGCTTGTAAAAGGTTGATTTTTAGGCTAGTTATTAAGCTTGAGTTTGTTTAATTTTTTTGTGGGACATGATGATCTAGGGAGCATAGATAGAAAAGGGAAATCTCTAAGTCATTGGGAAATGGAGTCAAGTAGAATTTTGTAACAAGTTTGTAAATGAATTAGGGGTATCAAAGGGAAAATCTAACTTTGGTGTTGGATCTACAAATTTTTTCAGGTGAAATGAAATGAACATCAAGGTTTTAGAATGAAAAGTAGAACTAAGGGCAGTTTAGAATCCTTAATTATATGTACTCTTCTACAAAGGGACTTAAAACATCATTTGAACATGAATAAATATTTTATAGACAGGGCTAACCATAAATTCTACAAATTACACTTCAACAAATATCCATTTCAAGACAAACTTTCAAAATGAAATCTAAGAGTCGAGGAACACTCTATTTCATCAAATATTTCACTCTCAAGGATAAGAAAACATTTAAGATTTACAAATAACTGCATTCATAGAAGAGGGAACTCCTAAACATCTAGGACATCAATTATAAAGTCTTTCAAAACAATTATTTGAGCAAGTACAAAGGGCATGATCAAAACAGACCTCTTTGGCAAACTTTGGACAATGGTACTTTGAAAGGAGACTTCAGAAATAATTTTTAAAGTGTCAACAAGAAGCAGGGAAAACCATAAATCATCTTGAGGCCAACTGTATTGAATTAATTCTAAAATAAACAAGATTTAAGGTTGAAAAAAGCAGTTAAACTTACTCAATCAAACATTCAATAGATGAAAACATAAAGACAGTGAAGAGTAAACAGGTCTAAGGCACTTGCATGAGACATTTCTTAGCCTAAAATTTTTACTCTACTATAAGTAAGAGATGATGGAGACAGAATGAAAACAGGAAAAACATTAAACAATTTAGAATACTTCACCAACAGCCAAGCTTAGGGATCCAATGACAGAGCTTTCTCCATCCACAAACAGGTCAAAACATCCACAGGTTCCAGTACATCAATTTCTCTTTAATCTCAGCAGAACTATGTATTACTTCGAATAGTTATCAAATGCCCCCATACAATGAGTTCAAATGTAGTATTTATGCTGCAAATGAGGAGGTGGAGCTATCTAGGGTTCAAAATGTTATTAATGACATAGTAAATGCACTCCTATCCTTAAAAACCATGCAAGGCATAAGGTAGGAATGTTTATGAACTACTTCTTTGTGTTTTTAAATCTGTCTTTACTTCCTGAGGATAAAATAGCTAAAAAGATTGACTTTGAGGCTCCTTTCTGCCTTTTACAATAACTGTCTGACAGTTTATAAAATATCCTTTTGTGTAATAACTACTCCTTTTATGTATTCGAGGCTATATTTAAGTCTAAGTCTACTTGATTTAATCATAAAACTGTGTTTTAAGGCCCTTTTATCCTTGATCTGCCTTTTTAAATTAATCTTCTTTGCTGTCCTTTAACACTTCATTTGATTTTTACCTTTTAATCCTCTGTTTCTTGGGCCCGTAATTATCTTTTTGTTGAGTATATTCACTTTTAAAATGCATTTAACCTCGAGACTGCGAGATTAAACTTTCTAGTCTTTGGTCTTTGTGGGCAATCCTTCATCTCCAACCTTCTATTTATTCGTTGCTTTACACTTTTCCTGCTGACTTGGACTAGTTTTTAATCCCCTTTCTTTGGTTCTCGGTCTTTAAACCTTTGTTTCTTCCACTGTGCTTTTCCTTTCGCTGTTGTGGACAGAGGACCTTAATGCGTGGGGTTTTGATTTGAATAACAAATATTCATGCAATATTTGATTTAAAGACTCGGATTTATGCCTTGGAAATTTCTTTTCTTCATTTAAAAACCTTCCCCAGATGATGATCTTCGACCTTGTCCTTTCACAAATAGTGGGAAGATTTTTTACCCTTAAACTGCCATTAAACCTGCATAGGGAAAAAATATTTAATAAAACTTGCGGGTGTCGGATAAACTGCTTTACAGAGGTCGGGCGGAAGCGGAAGGAGCAGTGAGAAGAAAATGAATGCACAGAAGGGTTTTATGGAGAAAACCGTGAAGAAATGGGTTTTAAAACAGTCTTGACGCTAAATTTGAGCAAGAGCAGGTTTGGAAATACTGTGAGTGGTTATCACGTTTGATTCGGGTGGTAAGTGGTTTTGGATGAATTGAGCGCGATTCAATGATAATGTGCTGCATGGACTTTTCGATATCGCCGGTATCGCGTGACTTTGGAGTGTTAAACTCGGGATAGAAAAATTGCGCGATAGGCGATGCACACCGTCGGATGAGGGGGAGGAGATCTGATGGTGCGGGTCGGGCGTGATGAACAAGTTGCATGGCAGGAGTTTGAAGTGGGGGACAGGTGTCATGCAACGGTTGGAGGGGAGGTTGAATAGTGGGATGTGGGACCGGTAGGTGACATCACAGCATTTGTCGTGTAGCGGGGGGGTTGATTGGTGGTGAGAAAGGTTTGGGTAAATGCGGGCCGTTGAATGAGATGAATCGATGGTGGGGATAGATGGATAGGAATGATTGGGCGATCGGAAGAAGGGGCTTATTGCATCGGCAGGGGAAAAAAGGAATGGGGGAGGAAACAAGACAACGCTGATGCGATGGGGGCTTTAGGATAGGGCCTGGAGTATGGTCACATGGCGAGGTAAGGTAACCAGGGGCCGATGGAAGGAGGGGGCTTATCGCATCGACATATCACTGCGGAGGGGAAAAGAATAAAGGGGAAGGGATAAGCTGATGGAGCGATGCGATGAGGGCCAAGGTTAGGGGAGGGGTATGTGACCAGGGGTGGAGATGGAGGGGGCTTATTGCATCGGCGGGGAGGAATTTTCGAAGGAAAAAGCGGATTTTATAAAGGAAGGTTGATGCGATGGGAATGCCCGATGCGATGGGTCTAGCGCCTAGTCGCAAGCGCTCGAACATATGGGCGAAATATCTAAGCGCTCAGGGGCTTAAAATTTTATTTGTAAAGGACTGTCTTTTTAGAACAAACAAAGGGGTTTATGATCATTTTGGTGGATTTCGATAGGTAAAATGGGGGTTTTTAAACCATATCAAGGATTTTTTATGAGTTTAAAATGGATTTTGAAGGTGTTCAGAGGAAAATGAAGGACTAAAAGGGGCAAAAATGAGTGAAATAGGCTTAGTAAATAATGAAAAATGACCTACATACGGTCTCTTTTTTGTTCAGTAGTGTTTCTCAAGGTTTCTAAATAAGGAACAGGAACAGAACTTAAGGAAAAACATGGTTTAAGGAACAACAAGATAATATTTTTAGGAGAAACAGATGAAGATTTCAGTGGACTAATGGACTTGAAATGATGAAGGCAGTGAGATTTCTAGAACTCATCATGTTCTTGCAATTTTGTTCTAGAAATCTGGGTTTGTTAAATTTAGTCATCTTTGGATAAAGTCAAAATTATGGATGACTAACAGTGGCTCCATTTGGGGAGGAAAACTATCCTTTTAGGTGTCCAGAACCTCAGTTTATAGATCTCTATCTTTTAGTGGACCAATGCCTTATCCATTGGGTAGATTTCTTTTCTTGCTGATCTTTCTCTGAAAAGGGCAACTTTTATCAATTTGCAACATGAAATTTCTTCAAACAGCATCTCTACCTACCCAATATTACTTTGTCCTAGCATTTTTTCTTCCCTTTGGAGTGCATTTGAACTAGCAAACTCTCTGACATTTTATTTTTTGAAAACAGAAATAAACTATCTAATCCTATCCTTATCTCTTCCAAGAGTTCATATTAAACTGTTGGACTCTTTATTTTCTTTCTTGCTACTACCTATCAAGATTAAGTTGTTTGACTATTCATATTAAATCAGGATTAGACTGTCTGATTTGCTATGGTGTCTATGGCTGTATGTATAAGTTGAACATAGGCTTTATTTGCAGAATAATAAAGCAAAATGATGAAGGTTTTAAGATCTGAAATTTATAAATATCCTTCAAGTATTTTTATTTTTTATTTTTTTTCTCAGCTCTGATTTTGATCTATTTAGAGCTGTCCTTTTCCTTTTCTTGGTTCAGATTTTTAGCTTGTTAGAACCATTTCCTTCCTATCCTAATCTATTCTACTGATAAGCCAAGTCTGAAAAAATCTTATCAATATGTGCTTCTACTAACTTATCAACATAAATTTAAATAATGTTCAGCCATGATTAGGCTAGATGACTGAACAATATATCATTTTTAATCAGCAGTGGCACTTAGATTTGCTCACTTTAAGAAAAAACTGTTTTTTGGGTATGGGGATGTACCTTCTTTGAATCTGCCCTCTTTTATTTTTCTACTTTTTTTTGTGTTTTCCTTCTCTTTTCAAATTGAAACAACAATGTTATACACAATGAAAAAAATAAAAACTTTGAAATTTAGGACTCTTGGCAGAAATAATGCTTGAGCATCCTGCCATTGACAGGACCTCCAAATAGATCTTCTCCATTCATCTCTTGTAGAAATAATGCATTATGACCCCTGATAGAATGAATAATGTAGGGCCATTTCCACAAATTTTCAAATTTTCCATGTTTTCCCTTTTCTTCTCTTCTAGAATCCCACTTTAGAACTACATTTCCAATTTGAAAATCATTTTCTTTAGTCCTCCTATAAAATAATTTCTTGATACTCTCTTGGATTGTTTGTGTTCTGTGATACATTTCCTCTCTGGTCTGCTATAAATGAATGGTCTAATTTATCCTTCTCTGCATATCATTTTCCACAGATTGTACTTCTTGGAGGAACTTCATGACTGGAACTCCTAGTGAGGTTGGGAAGATTGCATCCATTCCATAAACCAGCTGATAGGGGGACATATTTATTGACTTTTTGGTGGTTAATCTATCGACCCATAAAGCATGCACAAGCTTACTATGCCATGATTTCTGATTATGCTCCAACAGTTTTTTGATAATATTGACAAGGATTTTTTTGGAGGATTCAGCTAATCCATTTCCTTGGGGATAGGAGGCAGTGGAATGACCCAATGTGATATGATATTTATAGAAAAATTCAACCATTTTCTTGGATTTGAAGGCAACAACATTGTCTATGATAATTTTTCTTGGACAACAAAATCTAGATAGTATGTTGGTTTCAAGGAACTTGATAATGACAGATTTAGTAGCATTCCTAGAGGGTATGGCTTCTATCCATTTGGTAAAATAATCAGTGGCAGTGAGGATCCACTTATGTTGGGCTAATGATGATGGGTGAATTTCCCCAATGAATTCCAAGCCCCATTGTTGAAAGGGAGCCTCAACACTGATGGGATGTAAGGGTAAGGGTAGGAGTTTTCTTTTGCCATAAAAAATTTGACACTTATGGCAAGACATGACAAGTTTCTGAGTATCTAGGAAAAGGGTGGGCCAATATTAACTATATCTGAGGATTTTATTTGCTGTAGTCTTCCAGTACAAATGTCCACCACATTCTCCTTCATGCAACTCATGCATGATTTTTTCTGCATCACTCTCAAGCAAACATTTAAGCAATATTCCAACAACATTCTTCCAATATAAAACCCCATCTAATATGCAATAATTAAAAACTTTCTGTTTCAAAAATCTAGCTTTAGTTTTAGACAAAGAAGGAGGGGTATTCAGATAAAGTAGCACATATATGATATCGGCATACCAAGGTGAATTTACAAATGTCTCTTCAATGAATGGAGCTGTGCGTTCCTCTATTTCTTCTAAGACATCAACCATATTCATATCTAGTGATTGGAAGTTTGATTCAACCATGAGTTTTGCTAATCCCTGCCCTTTGATTAGTTTGGTAGGCCTGATTTCTAAGTCATATTCTAGAATAATAGCAATTCATTTTCCCCTTTTACCATCAGGGTCTTGACTTAGAATATCCTTGACAACTGTGTGTGGGACAAAAGCAATGATGTGAGAATGCAAAATGTAGACTCTAAAGTCTTTCAATGCTTTTACCAAGGCTAAGGCTTGTTTCTCCATGATATTATACTTGAGTGGAGCATCTCTCAAAGCCCTACTAAAAAAGGATATAGGTTGTTCATGCCCCATGTCATTCTTTTCTAGTAATATTGCAGCTATTGTGTGTTCAGATGCAAAGGAAAAGATAAAAATATATTTGGTGAAATCAGGACTAATAAGAACTGGTGTTTGAGTTAAAGCTTGTTTTACCAGTTAAAATGATTGTTTAGCCTGTATGGTCCATTTAACACCTACCACTTTATTTAGCATGTTTGTAACATTTCTCAATAGCTCAGCAAGGTTGGGGATGAATCTCCTTAAAAAAATTATCTTCCCAATGAAAGATTGTAATTCCTTAAGGTTTCTAGGATGGCCGATCTTCAATATGCCATCAATCCTTTTAGGGTCTACTTTGATTCCCTCTTCAAAAATAATGTGGCCAAGAAGTTTTCCTTCTTGGAGACCAAAGAGTGTCTTTTTGGGATTCAAAGATAAGCCATATCTCCTACATTTCTCAAAAACTTTTCTCAAATGAATCAAGTGTTCTTCATCAGTTTTGGAGAAAACAGTAATGTCATCAAGATAAATGATTATGAAATAGCCTATGTCCTCTAAGAAGGCTATGTCCATGGCCCTTTGGAAGGTGGCCCCTGCATTCATTAAGCCAAATGGCATTTTTACATACATGACTGTACCCCAAGGTGTAGTAAAAGTGGTTTTATGTTGGTCACTTGGGAGTACTAAAAACTGACTGTAGCCGGAGAACCCATCCAACAGTGAAATTATTTTAGCCCCAACCACCCTTTGAAGTATATGATCCATATTTGGCAAGGGATAGTTATCTTTAAGGGAGGCTCTATTTAGATTCCTGAAATAAATACAAAGTCTAATTTCTCCAGTATTTTTCCTAACAGATACGAAGTTGGAAACTCACTCTGAATACCTGATGGGAACTATGATCCCAGCCTCATACATCTTCTTAATCTCTTTCTCAACTAAGGGCAATAAAATAGGGTTTATCCTCCTGAGTTTTTGTTTGAAAGGTTTCTGATTTTCTTTAAGAGGAATTTTGTTTTAAATGATGCTAGTATCATATGATTTTAAATCTTTGTATCCCCATGAAAATACATCTTTAAATTCTTTGAACATGTCTATGTATTGTTGTTTAATATGGGCTGGGAGAGTGCTAGATAGCTTGATAATTTTGGGTTCTGCTGGGCTGCCTATATTATGTTCTTCTATGTCTGTTTCTATAGGGTCCGTTCTTGGTTCTTTGGCTACATCATTGAAATCAAAAATATGTTCTAATGGTAGAAGACCTCTTGAAATTGTGTCATTTTTACAATGTAAAATTTCCAGGTCTTTCTAGTCCGTACTGTCAACTATTTCTGCTCCAAATGGATGTTCAAAATGGTTTATATCAGCAAAAAAGGACAACACTGTTTTAGGTTTTTGTTCTTCATTAAAACAATCTTCCTTATGGCTTAAAACAAGTGTTGGCATGGCAAAGTCATTCTTCGATTGTAGAAAATCATCTATGTGTTTGTCTCCTTCAAATACTTGTCAGTAATCTTCATTATCTGGTATTGCAGGTCTGTTTTTTAACTTTACATCAAATTGTTCATTGGTCTCTGGTATTTGACCATTACTAGCAGCAAAGGCAAGTTCATTGGCTAGATGATTTTGAGCTCTTGGGATGAAAATGAGTTCATATTTTTCAAAGGTTTTCAGGAGGTCAAGGGCAACGTTCCTATATTCTATGATTTTTGGGTTTTTGGTTGAATAATTCCCTTTTATCTGCCTGATAATTAGCTCAGAATCCCCTTGGAATGATATTCTTTTGGCTCTTAAATATTTGAGTAAGTGTAGGCCAATAAGGAGGGCTTCATACTCAGCAATATTGTTTGTGCATGGAAAATCCAATTTGTAGGAGAATCCTTTGTTTATGTTTTGCATCCATACACCAGCCCCTGCACTTAGTTTACTACAAGAGCCATCAAAGTTTAATTTCCAAGGCATTTCAATTTATTTTTCATTTTCTTTGTGTTTTTCAAGGTTGCTGAAATCTGGACTGTTATTTTCTTGAATTGATGGCAGATTTGATTGTTCTGGTAGACTAAATTCTCCCTTGTTTTCCTTTTCTTGTTGGCTGATTTCATCTTCATGATATAGGATAAAGGAATCCAAATCTGAATGGATGGAGTAGATAGGGGAATTTTTTGGTCTATTTATGTTGCTCACCATGTATTTCATGTGGGTTTCCCTGTATAGTCTTCTAGTTTGGTTAAACACTGGGATGGTGGCATAAGACATGTCCATTTGAAGGCTCCCCTAAATTTTGGCTCCCCATGATCTAGATAGAAGCATGCCATACTTAGGGGGACTGTCAGCTACCACTATGTCCATTACTAGACTCTTAGCAAAAATTTGTGACAAGTTAACACACAAATATTTAATTAAGCCTAAGCATTTGACCCTGCTGGAATCAAAAGAATACAGGTATTTGTATGGTTTAGTAATTTCTAAGCCTAAGCTTTCCATTACTTCTTTGGGCATAAGATTGTGAGAAGCACCTGAGTCTAGCATGGTGTTGTGCAAGATTTTCTCATGTATATTCAAGATGACATGGAAGGGAGGGACAGTGCCTTCTTGGTATTTCCCTTCAACTTCAGGACCAAACAATAATTCTGGTTTATCATCTGCCAAGTTTAAAGTATCAGTGTCACTACCCATATTCAAATCTTTCAAAAAAAAAATTTTATATACATCCTAAGTTACTAGTTCAGCTAAGGGTATGGTGATTTTAATCTTGGAAATTTCCCCTTCAAGGCTAAAAGGAACTATTGTTTTTGACATATTTACATCTGTTTTGTCATTTAAATTTCTTTCAGCAATTCTGATTTGCTGATTTTTATTTGAACTATTATTTGGGACAGATTTGTTAGGGCCACTAGTAGAAGTACTAGGGCAGCTTTGTTCTGTTAGCCACCAATAAAATTTTTCATATCAAATGGTGGCTAATTGTTTTTTGGAGCCTTCAAGGAACAAATTTTATTGCTAAAAAGTGTTATTTCTTGAAGACTCTTGAAGACATCATACCCTTGTTTCAACCTTCACTGCTATTTCCATTTCAAAACTCAGAAATTTTGCTGATTCCATAAGAAAAAATACTGTTGCAAACACCATTTTCCCCTCCTTCCACTTAAAAAATAACCTCATTTTTTATCCCTTTCATTCTCATGAAATTCCTCTATTTCTCATTTTCCCCTTTTCCCCTTTCATAAAATCATTTTTACAGAGTTTACAACTCCTTTTTTACTCTGCCGAAACCCCCAAATCCATTGAAAACTTCAAAAAATTTCATAAAAATATGTTTTTTGTATTACAGACTTAAGCCCCCTTGGGCTAATTCCTAAACCACTTCCCCATTATATGCCCTGGTGCTAGAACTAGTCTCTGAGCCATTTGGGCGCTTAATCGCATCGCACAAATCCGAGCACATAAGTCTATTTTCCATGTTCAAAAGTTCCGATGCGCTTAAGCCTTTGTACATAGCCCCCGATCCTATTATTGTTTTATACAACCCGAGTGCCTGCAGTCGGGCGCTGAAAACATTGTATATTTCATCTCCGACCCCTTATTTCCTTTTGTAAATAAAAAAACCCACTTTTTCCAAAGTTTGGTCTAAATGCGCTAGAGTTATGTTTTTTAATGGAAAAATGGGTAGATTGAAAGACCCACATCAAAAATTTCGATGCGATTGATTCCCTTTGTTAAAAATCCGCCCCCTCTGCTTTTTACTACATATAACTTTGCTCGGGACCAAGAGTTAAAGTCCCAAGCACCAATCGCATCGCAAAAATTCCAAATCGTTAGATTGAAAAGCCCGAAGGCCCGACCTTCCGATTGCGATAGGCCCTTTTCATATATAAGCCCCGGTCCCTTTTTTGTTTTCCATATAGTCAAAGGCCCCGCAGTCGGGCGCCTATCCATTTCATATATATAAACCCGCCCGACAGTCAAAAACTATGTATTATATTAAAATTTTGGGTTTTTCATGTTGTAAAGGTTTTTCCGCCGGTGCAAGTTTTGAAACGATGCCGACCATTGACCTAAAGCCAATCAACGATCAGCACACAATCGCATCGCAAATTTTTGTCGAGCGCGTTAACATAACACCACCCCCGATTGGTCAATCTCCGATGAGTTCTCCGCTATCGATCTGATCTGTAGATCAATAGTCCGCAATTATTCTCATCGACGCCTCCCGAAATATTCTCCCCGCTGATCGCCAAACCCCGATTGCATTTGGGCTGTCCACGTCTCCAGATCGGACGGTCCTGATCGCGCCTTATGACTTTGGTTTAAATACATGCACCCCGCTCCTAATTTTTCTTCGACCAATCTGGACCGTTGATCTCTGCAGATCAACGGCCCTCATTAACCTTTTCTCCACCTTTGTATTATTCCCATTTAACCCCAGATTCAATCCTGGCCGTCGATCTTTTCCATCCGACGGCTCATATTTAACCCGACAGGGTCTGCCTCCTGTGGGTCCTGCCCTTTTCAAAATTCGATCTCCGCCGTTCAAATCTTGGATCCGACGGCCCAGAATGAAACCGCCCATCCTGCTACCGCCCACGCATCTACCTCGTATCGCCTTCACCTTCCCACTGTCAGATCTGAGACCCTTGATCCGACGGCCCACGTCCCGTGTTGTGCAACTTTAAGCACGGAGGATAATTCTTAAAAATTACGGGATAGGTGGTTTTCTGAGGCCACATGTCGAGCGGGGACGCATATCGCGTTCTAAAAGGAAAAATTGCCTACCTGCCCTTTTTCCGCGTGAAAACCGCTGTTTTCATCCCCAAAACCGCTTGTCCCCATTTTTCATTTTGTTATCGCGCACGCCTTCCGTCGTTGATCTCTGCGGATCAACGACCCAGATCTAATCTGGCCTTATACTATCACCCTCCACCTTCGCCGAAGGTTTTTAACGCGTGATCTCCACCATCCATCTCGTGGGCCGGTCTCATCCGATAGCCCACGATCATCCCGAACTCCCAACTCTATATTTAACCATATTCTCCTCCTAACAAAGGTTTTTAACCTTATCTCATCAAATTTTCGCTATTTCTTTATAAAGTGACTCCCTTGATTTATTTTTTCCCGTTCAATCCCGACCGTCGATCTCTGCGTGATCGACGGATCTGACTTATTTTCTCCCTCTGCTCTCCTTTTGACCTCCACAAAACATATCTACACCGTTGGATGATGCCATCCAATGGCCACGCTCCTCTTGACACCCTTTGAAGCAGTTTTTACCCAATAAACACAGGATTTCTTAATATTTTGTGTGTTTTGCAGGTTTCAAATGTTTTTCCCATAATAATAAAAGAAAAGAAAGCTGAGGGTGACGATCCTCTGGATTTCTGTTTATCAAAGGGAAATAACTATAAGGGTTCTAACTATACATTTCATCAATGCTTCACGGGCATTGATGCCATATGAGCCCTGTGCGGCCCTGCACATCGACAAGACACAGTGTTATTTAATCAAAATAAAAGAGTATCAGTGTCAAAGACGAATTACAGCAGAACAAAATATTGAAGAAAAATTTGTGGGGATTACGGCTAAGATTGATTATCAAAAGCCTAATCCTCCAAATTAAAACACAGTTAAAAGAAAATCATAAGTGGTTATCAGACAGAAAGGCCTCCACCACCACAACAGAGGCAAATTGATTCCTCTCAGCTACCACAGTGCCACCTGTAGCCACAAGCATTCAAAAGAGGCCAAAGTTATTGATCAGAAAGAAGATATTAGCCTCAACACAGCCAAACAGTTAATTCTGCCATAGAAACTTAATGCTAAAATATCAGCAGATTTATTCCTAAATGAAACAGAGCCTTGAAAGTCAACAAAAGCTCCCACCGAGCTTAATTATTATTGTAAGACATTTAATACAGAGGACACATATGTAAGCTTCTTCATCGAGCCCCTCAAAGGCCGAGAAGTCATTAATCTGTATTAATGCACCTGGAGATCTTTTATCAGATCCCACCTCCTCATTCTTCTATAAATACTGCTGTAGAAGATGAGAAAATGTTGGTTGCAGAACTTTGAAATATACTTGAGCTCTAAACTTCTGATTGTAAATAGTGTTCACTGGCTCTTGAAGCTCTGGTTGTGATAGAATAGTTAGGCTGAGAAGTGAAGATGATTGCTAACCTGAAACACTGGACTTAAAGTTGTAACTGGTTTGAAGCATAAATACAAGCTGATTTATGGGATCCTGGTCTATGTCGACGGTGATGTTATTTCTTATTGTAAATTGTTATTTCATTTATGTTTCCACTTTGTTCATATTCTCTTATAAAGAATAGCAAGCATAGAGTTAGGACTTACTGTATATCAGTACCCTTCTCTGACTGATAAGCTTTATCTAAATGTTTTCTTCCAATTTGTGTTATTTAGGAATGATTTAATTCAGTTTGAGCAGTTAGGAATGCTGACGTTCCCTCGTCCTACTGTCTTAGCTAATTGTTATTCTTGAAAGTCATTTTTAGTTTATGTTAAGTAGAGATGAACTAAGGAAGATATGGTTAGCCATGGTCCTAGTTTTATCCCCAAAGACTATCTGAAAGTTTCCCTAAGAGTGTGTTGAAAGCTGGCTAGTTTCGAAGCACTTACCAGAACTTAGACCATTCTTTGTTATCATTTGTGTTTCCCCTGAAAGGTTGGCTAGTTTTGAAGTACTTACCAAATCCTGGATTGCTTTTATGTCTTTCTTAAGTGTATGTCAAAAGCTGGCTAGTTTCAAAGTACTTACCAGATCTTGGGCTGCTCTTTGTTCTTCATCTGTTTGTTTTCCCCTTCTTGTTGTATCATTTCATTCCATAAATCAACTTTAAAGAGATCCTTAGACATAGATGACTTTCCCCATAGACCACTCTTGAACCTGATTGTTTCAATTAAAACCCTATTATGACTCCATAGCCCAATGGACTAAAACCTGCTATTATCCATCTTTTTGGCCAAAGCTTGTTCTATTTTATTGCAACTTCTCACCTTTAAAACTCTTTGAATTTAGAAATTTACACTCAAATAATAATCATGCTCAACCATAAAAAACAAAAACAAAACCCTCGGCCTTCATAACTAGCCTAATATCAATACCCAAACCTCAAAGATAAATCCATCTTTACACTTATTGGAGAGATCCCTCTCCAAATTCAGGAGGGCTAGATCCTAGAATCCCAAAGTGGTTGAAACGGTGTTCTCCCTACTGTCGGACTTTGCTAATCTTGTTGATTACAGGGAGCTAACATTTCTGGCGACTCCACTGGGGATTAGTCTGAGTGATTTTCATTTCAAATAATCATAAGATATCAGAAATTCCTTTCTTTTCAAATGACATTTGTTCTGTTAGCTATTTGAATCGTTAGGCATAACATCTTTGGCCAACAAAAATTGTTTAGTAAGTAAAAAGTAGCCTTTCAAGCACTAAAAACACACGGTAATCATGATGAAACTTGTTTGAATCAGTGACAAACTAGGTAAACCCTAGGATTCTCATAAGAGTTTATCTAACCTTGAGAAATCAGCTACCTTAGCCAGAAGAGTAGACTGTCTTTGTCTCACAACTATAGCTAAGTTGTGAAACAGATTTAGGATGCTCTTAACAAACCACACATCTGAAAAATAACTCAGAAAACCCAAAAATATTTTAGATTGGTATTCAATAAACATGGTGGTGGACCATAAAACCTTTTACCTCCAAAAGAGCTAAAAACTTCCACTTGGTGACTCCACAATCCTCAACAGACCTTAAGACTCCACTGGGAAGAACCTTTATCATCATAACATTATTCAAACTTAGTTAGAGGATTGTAGGATTAAAATTTGTGTAAAGCAGATTAGTTAACCTATTAAAGACTGTCATACCTGGTTGAACTCTTCTTGTTTTCTAGGGTTTGAAAAACACAACATAGTGGCTCCTAGAAAGATTCATACTAGAGCCCATCCTGACCCTAAACCACCTAAGATAGTTGATAACCCAGAAATTTTCCTTGGGAAGTCTCCTAAGATAAAATTTTCAACTGTTTTCAGATCACCCTTAAGAGCTAATTCAGTTCCTGAAAATCTTTCAGCTCTACAACAATCACAAGTTGACTTAATAAATCCATTTAGAACTAGGCACTTGATGATATAATTCAGATAGACTCTGAGTCTTCACTTTCATCACCAGAAACAAGTGAACATCCTAGTAGTAGAGAAACGACACCACCTGATTTACACTTCCTTCACAATTTAGGTGTCCCTCATCCAAGATCAGCTCAGAAATCTATTCGTGGCCCATCCACATCTGTTCCTCCTACATCCACTGTCCAAACCACTCCACTTCAGCCCACTTTACCTTTTTTTAATCCACCTCTTGTAAATCCACCTCCACCACATATCATGGCAGCATGTTATGCTCCCTTAGTCCTTCATGTACCATTAGTCAATCTTCCATAGGACTATCAGTCCAAAATTCCATTATATGATGCTATTAATGTTACAACTGCATCACAACATGTGGATAAGATGAATGACTACTTTGACAGAAATGAAATTGATGATGATTCTGTCAAACTCAGATTATTTGCTCGAAGTCTGGGGGGAGAAGTAAGAAAATGGTTTAAAGGCTTAACCCCCCACAGTATCAATGATCTCCAAGCCTTCCATCAGACCTTCTTAAACAAATGGGAAGTGAAGAAGAATCCTCTCCAAGTCCTTTCTGAATACAATAACCTCCATAGGAACACAGGGGAAAGTGTACAAGCTTACTGCACTAGATTTAACAGTGTGTATAATGCACTTTCCCCAGATCTAAAACCTCCACAAGGCTCAGCTCTAAACAAGTTTCCTGAAGGGTTTGACCCTAAGATGGCCTATCAGCTGAGAGAGAGAGATCTTGCAACTCTTGAGGATATGAAAAAAGGAGCTCTTGCTGTGGAAGTTAACTTAATGGAGAAGAGAGCAAGAATGAAAAATGAAAAGAGAGTATCCTTTAGAGAGGAGTCTGCACCTTCTACTTCTAGCTCAGATATGGAAAGAATGATGGAGGAGATGATGAAGAAAATGAGCATACTTGAGAGAGCACAAGCCAGTCAAAACCAAACTGCTCCTCAAAATAGAAACCAGAACTAGAATCAGAATTTTAGGAGGAACCTGTTAGCCACCCATAAATTCTGATATACCAAATGGTGGCTAAGTTTGCTTTCAAGCCTTCAAGAGATTTATTTTCCCCTAAAAATCGATCATCTTTGAAGTCGTATGATGATTCTTTGTCCCTCTGGATTAATCTCCACTGCTGTTTCTACAAGAGCATGCCCAAAACTCTGCCAGATTTATGAAAGAAACTGTTTCCCAAAGGCCTCTGAAACTGCCCATTTTGACCCATTTCCCCTCATTTTCATAAAGCCTCCTTTTCCTCTTTAATACCCCCATTTCCTCCTGAAAAGCCTTCAAAATCCCTTTGAACCTCTAAAAATCCCTTTTTACAGGTTTAAATAAACTTTTCCCCTTTACCGAAAGCCAAGAAAATCCCTAAAAATCCCCGTTTTTTGGCCTAAAAACTCATTTCTCCACCAAGGCCTTAATCCCATTTCGGCCAGACCCTTAACCACTTCCCCCATATGCTTTGCGCCTGAAACCAAGTGCTTAAAGCCTGTGGTGCTAATCGCGATCGGAAAATTCATACGGGCGCATTTCTTTGTTAAACCAAAAACCTCTGATCTGATAGTATTACTGTTCTATTCACCCAGCTGCGATCTAAGCCGTTGATCTATATAGATCAGACAGCCCAACGCTAATTGCATCACGCCAGCCCATGCGCCCCCTCCTTTTGTCTTCCCCGATCGCGATCCTCCGCTCTGATCGTAGCCGTTGATCTCTAGAGATCCGACGCCCCATATCTCATCTCTCCCCTCCCATCGCTTCAGTATTCCTCCTCGCCGATTCATTCTCCGCTGTCAATCTCGACCCGGATCAGACGGTTGGTGCTCAATCGCACCGTTGCCATTTGGAATTTTATAATGTGTCAACTCCGCTGCCTCCCCTGATTGCGATTCACCGATCTAATCGTGACCGTCCATTCAACCCAGATCTAATGGCTCGCGTTTAATCGCCCTCCTCCATGACCGAGTCCCACCACCTAAGGTCCATTTCATATGTTTTCCATTGCATTTTCCCATTTCCTTTGTATTTTCCCAAACATTAAACTTTTTATGTTTTAACACTAAAAGTATTTTTCCACACTGATTCATGTCTAAACCTCGGTTTCATGGTGTTGCGCCATGTAACCCTTCTCCGCCGCACATGTTTCCTCTGCAATCGCTCCTCCACCTCCACCAAAACCTTTTTGAAGCAGTTTTAAGCCTCGTGCAGGATTTCATAACAGGTTTCTCGTGTTTTTCAGGTTTAAGAGCATTTTGTGTTTTATTGAAGATCAGGGTTATTGACCCCAACACAAATCCTCCATCGCCCTTTTTAGCCTGTGTAATCACATAAACAGGTCTGCAGAAGTTTAAAGTGTATCAGGAAAATATTAAAGGGTTGAAAGGCATAATATTGAAAGATTAACACAGCCTTTGAAGACATCAGTGCTAAAAGCAGTTCGAGTGATTAGCGAAGTCAAAGCGTAAATAGAGCTAATGTAGGTTAAGTACAAAAGAGACAAAGTATCTAGTGATGCAGAATGATGACTGACATAGACCTGACCTTTACCCATGCACATAAGTCTGCCAAGAAGTTATTGCACCAAGGAGGCTACTACAAATTGTCAGAGGCAGTTATTTAGAAGTATGGGACTCCTCATAGCCCATTCCTCACTTAACTCACATCGAGAAGATAATAGTACCTCTCCAGATGATTTTCTTCTCAAGGACACCCTGTGGGTAATTTATGTCATATCAAAATGGCCTCAAACAAGCCACAAAGTTATTGAACCTGTCTAGAACTCAATGAAATGTTTAAGGCACAGAATGGAGCATTCGAAATAACTCCTCCTATCATTGATGATAATTAAAACTTTCCTCACCTACTTTTCTCATTTTCTCTATAAAGACTCTTTGAAGTCTCATTGTAAAAGGTTGGCATTTTGTGATTTCTAAGGTAATACATATTGCTACTTTGAAGAAGCTTTGGTGTTCTGAAAGAGTGCGGAGATCTGTGTTTTTCTGTTGATGAAGGAGGCTAGACCATCGGATCCCTGAGCTTGGTTTTGGTGAAGTACTTATTATAGTCTATGTTATTTCCTGTGTTTCCACTTTGTTGCATCATGCTTTTCCTACAGTAGGATAAAATTTTTAGGCAGAGAAATGTATCTTAGAAGCACCTATGACCTGTTTATCCTTCACTTTTTATATGTTTTCTGCTACTAAATGTGACAGGGTAGTCTAATAGCTCTCTTTATATTCAGTTTGTTTTACTTCAGAAACGGTTAATTCGGTTGTGTTAAAGACCTTTTAGGCGTTCCCTATTTCTTTACCACTGAATATAGTATCTGGAGTCTACCTTTAATTATTAATGCTTGTAGTTTGACAAGGGAACTTGTTACAATCATACCCTCTGTTAATTTTTTAATTGTTGTGTTAAAGGTCACTATAATTGCAGTCCTAGATGTCTAAGGCGTTCCCTCTCCTTTGAGTGCAATTGTATGTCTTGGTTGGTTAAGCTATCAAAGGTGAACGTGTAGGAGGAAATATGGCGTTCCTCGAATCCTATAACTCATTTTGAAGGTTTAGTCTGCATTTCTCTTTCCTTTGAGTGTTTATATTGATTAAGTCCAAAGCAGTGAGCTTACTAGAGGAAATAGGGCGTTCCCCGAATCCTTTAAGTCATTGTGAAAGGGTTTAGCTTGTTGTTCACTCTTAGTCCTTAATGTCCATCCCATTTCACCTATATTATTCAACAGAACCTCGACCAAGTTAGATTTTCCCTTTGGTTTCCCTTCCTTCTTAGTCAGAACTATTTGGACTTCACATGACTCGATTGCCCAATGGCTTGTAGATTCCCATGCTCTATCTATACCACATGAAACATACTTGTCCAACCAAACAAAAACAAATAACCTTGAACCTCATAACTAGCCTAAAATAAATTTCTAAACCTTTCAAGACACATCTTTATAAACATATTGAGAGATCCCTCTCTGAGACTAGGAGGGCTAGATCATAGAGCTCTAAAGTTTGGTTTGTATGTTGCCTTGTCTTTTGGTAAGCCAATCTATCAAAACACAGGACCTCCAACATAATGGCGATCACAGTGGGACCTATTGAGTATATGATAGTCTAGAAAACTCTTTTAGACTCAGTAAGTCCTTAAATAACCATATAAACTCAGAAAAACCAAAAAACATTTCAGATTGTCTTCATAATAAACGTGGTGGTGGAACCATAATACACTTTACCTTCAGAAAAAGCTAAAGATTTTCCACTTGGCGACTCCACACTTCCTAAAAGACCAAAAGACTCCACTGGGAGACCAGTTTCATCACCACATCATCCATACTTAAGGAAAATCTAAGGATTAGGTTTCTTTGTTTAAGGATAGTTTGCCTCTTAAAGATTTTCATATCTGGCTATCTTTCCCCTTTATTGGATCCAAAACTTAACATACTGGCTCCAAGAAGAATCCATACTAGAGCCTATCCTGATCCAAATCCTCCCGAAATAGTTGACAATCCAGAAAGTATCCTTCCGAAGCCTCTCACATCTAGGGATCCAACGATTGTCAAACCCATTTATAGAGCTAACTCAGCACCTAAAAACCCTCCAACTCTATCAAATACTCAGGCTGATTTAGACTTAACAAGAAATTTATCTAGAACTAAGTCATTCAGTGGTACAGAGAAAATAGAATTTTAGCCTCTAAGCTCACCACCACATAGTGATAAACATTTTAGTGACAGAGAAACCCCTCCATCAACACCCCCTGATATTCACTTCATTCATAACTTGGGTCTCTCTTACCCTAAATCTGCTCAATAGTTTTTTGCTGGTCCAAGCAGTGCTACCATCCAGATACCTGCTACTCAAGCTAATCCTTTACCTCTACAGATCACTACCATGGCATCATGGTATGCCCCACTAGTGCTACCACAACCTTTGGTTCCCTTACCAAACGACTATCAATCCAAAATTCCACACTTCCCTGGAAAAACATCTACCACATCTTGACAACATGTAGATGAAATGGGAGATGCATTCGATTACATGGAAATAGATGATGAGACCGTTAAAATGAGAATATTTGCCCAGAGTTTAGGAGGAGAAGTAAAGAAGTGGTTTAAAGGCTTAACTCCTAATAGCATCCATGATCTGCCCACATTACATCAAGCATTCATAAACAAATGGGAAGCCAAAAGCAACCCTCTCCAGATACTAGTAGAATATCAGAGCCTTAAAAGAAATCAGGGAGAGAGTGTCCATGATTACTCCACCAGGTTTAACAGTGTCTACAATTCCCTTCCTCCTCACATGAAACCTCCTCAAGGCATGGCACTAGTAAAATATCCTAAAGGATTTGACGTGGATATGGCTTATCATCTAAGCGAAAGAGATTATTTAACTCTAGAAGACATGCAGACAGGAGTTGTGAGTGTAGAAGCAAACTTAATTGAGAAAAGAGCTAGGCTAAGATCAGAGAAGAGGGTAACTTATAAAGATGACAGTGCACCCTCCACATCTAGCTCAAAAATGGAAAGGATGATGGAAGAGATGATGAAAAGGATGAGCTTACTTGAGAGAGCACCACCAAGAGAAAACCAAAACAACCTCCAACATCAAAATAGAAACCAAAACTTTAGAAGAGATAACAATCAAGATATACAACGAGATCATGACTAGAAAATTAGAGCTCCCTTCCAACAAAACTATGTAGATCAAGAGGAAGAAAGGGAGATTGAAAATTTGGGAGAAAACCAGGTGAACCTGATTGGGTCAGATAGTGAGGATGATGTTTTCCTCACTGAAGAAGAACAAGGTTTCTTCTCTTCAAAACCAAAGGAAGATACACATGAGGAGTCTGAATATTATAGATTGGGGTTTGAAAATGCAATCATGGAGGTGAACAGACATTATGATCTAAGAAGCAAAGGGAACACAGATAGTCCAAATGACAAAAACACTGGCTCTGCTGTTAGGAAAAGTACAGAAAATCAGACTAAAAAGACAGCTAACAAAACTATCACAATAGCCAAGAGGGCTGATTCAAACAAAGAAAAAGGCAGCCAATCAAATTTTGAACAGAGTTGCCCTAGTACTTCTGCTAGTGGTCCTGATAAAACAACTCAGATTGACAGTCCTAATAAAACCCAGCAAGTCAAAATTGTTGAAAGAAACGCAAGTGAGAAAACAAATGTAAATACAACCAAAGCGATAGTTCCTTTCAGCCTTAAGGGAGAAATTGCAAAGATTAAAATTAACATACCTCTGGCTGAATTAGTGACCCAGGAAGTGTATAGAGACCAGGTCCTAAAAGCTCTGAATATACATGTTGACACCACTACTTTGAACTTAACATATGATAAGCCAGAGTTGTTGTTTGGTCCTAAAATTGAAGGAAAATATCAAGAAGGGGATGTGCCTCCCTTCTATGCCAGCCTAAACATACATGAAAAAGTTTTACACAATGCCATGCTGGATTCAGGAGCATCACACAGCCTTATGCCTAAAGTAGTAATGGAAATCTTAGGCTTAGAGATCACTAGGTGATCAGGAGATCAAGTCTCTTGTAGAAAAATGCTCAAAAATGAAGTTGCTCAGAATTGGTCTAAACTAGATTGACTGGAAATAGATTGGAAAAATGATCCTGTAGACGTGAACGACACTAAAAACTGACGCCGTATGAGGAAGATATTCAGCTTTGAAGTTTGCCAATTTCAGTAAAAAAGATGGCCAAATTTGACTTTATAAAAAAATATTTTTATTAAAAAAAAATATTCCACAGAATATTCTACGAAATATTCCACAGGCAGCCAATGAAAGGGTGCCACGTGGCCCCAAGGTCAAACATAAATGGCGTTCAAAAATTTGTTATGGTGCGGCAGGATTCGAACCTAGGTCGGGGCAGAGCCAACCGGGCGGCCTAACCACTGGGCCAACGGTGGTTCTTGTTATATGTAGCAACGAAGTTTTACTTGAATTTCGGAATGGGTGGAGAACAATTGAACGTTCGGTCACATGGACCGGCGGGAGGAGCGGAGTTCCCATTTCATACACGGTTTTTTATTATATGGTTTAACATTTAAAACATTCCGCATTAAACTCCAGTCTTAAACCTTCTCCGATGGGGGCAGTCATGTGGCCTTATCCCTTAGCCCCCTCTAATTCCACGGCAGTTTAGGCGGTTCCCTAAATTTAGCGCCCGTCACCATTTGTAACTGGAGTTAACTCCAATTCTCCACATTTAGTGGAGTTTTTCTAGGTGACACTGGGAAAACTTCAGTTAGCCATAACTTTGGCTAGGGAAGTCCATTTGGGACGAATTGTTTCTTGATTTTTGGGTATTGAAGAATTCTGGCACTGTTGGGACAGGTTGCAGAGCTATCAGGGCGCTCTATCAATAATTTTACCAGCGATTTTGGTTGTGGAGCCACTAGGGCCTAATGAAAGATCAACTGTGTTGGACTATACTCATCCATTGGAGGTGAATGAATAGTCGATTTATACTGATTTCAGTCCTCTGTTTCTGAATTTGCAGCTAATTTTACCTTTTGAGGCTTTCTACACAGTGTAATTCTTAATTTGAGCATTAATGAAAGAGGGAAAAGCCTAATTAGAGGCTTTTGGACCCAGCAGAGGTAGCCCAAGAGAGGGGTGAACTTCTTAAACAAATGCTTACTGTTATGCTGTGCATTTTTTCTGTTATATTTCAGATTATACTACATTAAACAGAAACTTTTCATAATTCTACTTTTCCCAATTAGACTTATACAATGATCACAACTCATTAGTTTCACTTCAAACCATGTTACTTCCTTTGCAGAATAACGGTTGGAAATGTTGTCATTGATGGCAAAGTAGATGACAAAGGAGGAGCACCTGAAACATTAGCCAAGGAGCAGAGGAAGAAAAAAGAGAGGTAGCAGAGACAACAAAAAGATAAGTAAGGAGAAGCATCAGTCAAAGAAGTAGTAGAGGCAGCAGAGAGAGCATAAGACAAGTAGCAGAGGCAGTAAAGAGAGCAGCAGAGATAGCAAAGAAGCAGAGAGGTAGCAAGGCAGCATAGAAGGAACAAAGGCAGCAGGAGACAGATGAGGTGGTGCTGCGTAGCAGTGAGGATATTAGTAACAAATGAAGGTAATTGAATTTCTTGGGGATGAGTTGGAGCATTGCCTAAATGGTAAGGAAACCATGAAGTGGTCAAAGAAACTAATAATGAGCAAAGGCATAGCGAAGAACAGAGGCAGAGGCTGCGAATATAGAGGCAGAGCCGTTATCATGGAAATGGAGGCAGAAAAGACAGAGACAGACAAAGGAGGTAGCAAAGAAGAAGACTGTTGAAATATAACAGTCAAAACAACAGAAGCAGCGAAATAAGCAACGACAGAGACAGAGAAAGAAGCACAACGAAGGCAGAGGCAACGAACATAGACGTGTTTTTTTTATGGAATGGAACCATGTGCAAACATACATAATATTCTAGGAATCGTACAACCCAAGCGGCAAGTATATATACTTATACAAACAAATTCCGAGAATCTCCTAACCCCACTGGAAGATACAATAAAGATTAGAGCAGCAAAGGATACATATATATAATTTCAGGAATCATAACCCAAGCGGCAATGTATGTATATATAAAACCATATTAGCCGGGCGTTATATATATATAAAAATAAATTCCGATAATCTCCTACCCCGCTGGAGGATACTATAAAGCTGGAACATAAAAGCATATATCTATATATGCAGCACAATACATATATATGCAGCGCATTACATATTTCACAAAGGTCCAAAGTTTATATATATTAATTCATATGAAGCGCTTTATGATCAAAGAATCAAAGTATCATAAGGTGGGACCCTTTCCCAATCACATCGGAGATTATAAGGGCAGCGGAACATATAAACAGAAAATTGCGATTGCGATGAAGTCTGGACCCGATGGGTATATAAACTACAATTTATATATACCTTGAGTTCCGGTGAACAGTGACTGATCGCATTGGAAAAAGGTGGAATATCAGAACATGCTACAAAGGGTTGCGATTGCGATTGAAGCCCGGACCCGATGGGCTTATAAACCATGAGTAACAAGTATTTGAAGTTCGGCCTAATCGCATCGGAGCATGACAATAAAGGATTGCTATTGTGATTGAGTTCTGGACCCGATGGGTCTATAAGTTATGACTTTATATGTTTGAGTTACGGTCTAATCGCATCGGCACTGGTCAATCGCATCGGAGTGAAAGTGTGGCAGCGGAGCATGAAAATGCAATTTGCGATTGCGATTAATCGCAATCGGAAGTAATCAAAGAGTGATACATCACATCGGAGCAACTCAATGGAAGTCGCGATTGCAATTAATCGCAATCGGAAACATTTGCAAGGAGTTTCAACGCATTGGAGAAGGAGTCATCGCATCGCATCAAATCGGAGGCAGCTCATCGCATTGGCGGATAGTCAAAGATCGGCAAGTGGGCCCGAAAGGTTGTTTCCTATGTTAAATAGGTCTATTATTATATCGTCGGAAGTTACATAAGAAAGGGTTCATATACATTAAAGTGCAAAGAAAGGAGTTTAATTATCATAATACATTGAAGAGAGGGCGACATTATTAAAGCGTTGTATTATAAAAGGACCATGGATATGATACGTGTTGGTTGAAACTGCCCAGCAGTTATATTAAAAAAGGGGCGCTGTTAGATATATAAAACGATTGTTACGACTGTATTGAAATATGCCGCATGGTTTGTGGACCCACGGGCCTGAGCTTAAGGTGGAGGGCGATTGTTAATGTAAAACGATTGCGATGTGTGCAATCGCATCGAGCCATAAAACAAAGGCCGTGATGTATGTATGTTCCGCTTGCGGAACTCGCCACATCAACAAGACACTTGCTATGTACAAAGCGATGGAATTTGTCCAGAATTACAGTCAGCAGTTTCATATATATATATAAAGCGCTGATAAAAAGAAAAAAAATGTAGTTCATAAATTCAGGAGTTACGCAACAGCCATAAACAGAAAGGCATACAGAGGAGAGAAAGGGACAAACACAGTCAAAGAAAAGACAAATGCGCAGCGATCCAAAAGGCTGTATGAGTGAGCTGGAGCTCTCATTGTAATTAAATGTAATATTTTAATTGTTTTATATTGTTTGTGATGCATTGGCAAGTCTCCGGAGGAAAACAAAGCTCCCACTGTAATATTGAAATTAATGCATGTTGTTATATTTTCTGAATGAGCGGATAAAAGAGATGAGAAGGCAGAAGGCAAAGAGACATGGCTGTCCATTTCAAATTCCCAGTAGAATACAAACAACCATGAAGCTAATTTTTATAAAATAGGATAATATCCAAGGGGAGAAGGTTGACGAAAATAGAATGAGAGAAGAAGAGAGTGTGCAGCAGAATTAAAGAGATTTGAAGAGAATAAGCAAGCTGCAAGAGGTCAGAGAGTGTGAATATAGAGAATGCAGAGTATGAAGAATTGAGGAGAAAAGACAAGAAGAAGGAGGAGCTGAGCAGAGATGATGCAGGTCTGATATGAGAATTGATGAACAACAGAGAAGATGGTACAGAACAGAGCTGATATCCAAGGTAAATCAGCAAGTGTGTTTCTTTTGAAAGAGTAAGGAATTTGGAGCTTCCCTATCAAGTTGTAGCTTGATAGATGTCAGTTGTAGCTAAATGAGGTAGGAGCCTCCTGTAGGTTGGTGTCTGCAGAAAATTGATGGGAGTTGGAGCTTCCTTGCAAGTTGTAGCTTGCAGAATTGAGATTCGTGCCTCCTGTAGGTCGGTGCCTGTAGAAAAACAGTGTTGAGAGGGAGTTGGAGCTTGCCTTTGCATCACAACAATAATAAGATGTGGTTTTCTCCCTTTATGTGTTTCCACTTATATCTGGTGTCTATGTGCATGATGTCTATGTGTTGATATGGTATATCTATTCTACTAATACTTGCTGCTAACATATTAAGACTGCTGGTACATTATCTAATCTGCTTATTAATTGCTGCTCACAAATAAAGATTGCTCACACATTATGTTGATAATGAAATGAAAGTGTTAATAAAGTATAATAATTTTTAAGGGAAAAGTTTTAAAATACCATGAATGTGTTAAACTGATTCACCCCCCCCCCCTCTCAGTTTAACTAAGGGTTCAACATTCTACACAGTGTAATTCTTAATTTGAGCATTAATGAAAGAGGGAAAAGCCTAATTAGAGGCTTTTGGACCCAGCAGAGGTAGCCTAAGAGAGGGGTGAACTGCTTAAACAAATGCTTACTATTATGCTGTGCATTTTTGCTGTTATATTTCAGATTATACTACATTAAACAGAAACTTTTCATAAGTCTACTTTTCCTAATTAGACTTATACTTTGATCACAACTCATTAGTTTCACTTCAAACCACATTACTTCCTTTGCAGAATACTTGAACTTGCTTATTCACACATAAAATTTTGATTAATGAATACTTTGCACATAAACAAATACTTTCATTGATCATATCTATTTAAGTGTTTACATTATATTTCTTTAGGAAGAGCTAGTAAGTGGGCCAGAAGCTTCTGGTTTCATCCTTTCTAGTAAAGGTAAAATAACCAGTAAAAGTCCCTACTGTCAATCTCTGTATAAGAAATACGTTGTTCACACAATTTCAGATTAGATTGGTATCAGAGCTTTAGGTTGTGCTCAAAATTTTGTGAAATTTGTGCAAAAAGGTTGTGTTATTCTGCAAAATTTGATGCTTACTAGGTTGAAATTGAAAAGAGGGGAAGGTCAATTGGTTAGAGCACAAGTTAATCCTCAACCAAGGAGGGCTAGAGTGCCATTATATCCACCTTCCATTTCATCCTTATTAGCCTTAGAGTCAGCCAAAAACATGTCTTCCAGAGAAGGAGAAGTACATGAGGAAATGGATCCCAAGGAAGAAGAAAGAGTCTTTAGAAAATATTTCTTGGACATGACTGAGATGGTTAGGATCCTATACCAGGAGAGAAATGATAGGATTGCTGGAGAAGGGTCTAGAAACGAAAGAGAAGAAGGAGATTCTTCAGGAGAGAAGAAAGACAAAGATGAGTCTAACAAAGGGAATGGAGGAAATGGTGATCCTTCATCTCCATCGTCATCCTCTTCCTCCACATCATCCTCTTCAACTTCTGTTAATTAGTCACACAAAACAAAAACATCTATTAAAAATCCTTTGTTAAAGCTTGATCTGAAGTTTGAGTTGCCGATGTTTAATGGTGATGTGAATGCATAAAAATTGGATAACTGGATTAGACAGTTGGAAGTCTATCTAAGAATTCAGAATTTGCATGATGATGACACAAAAATCCAATTAGCCTCTTTGAGAATGGATGGAGCAGCTTTAGTTTGGTGGGAAGCCAAGACCAGAGAAGAGATTAAAAAGCATGGTAAGATAAATCTAACTTGGAATGAGTTTATTACTGCTATTAAGAAACAATTTTATCCTCTTGCTCATATTCAGAAAGAAATCATGAATTGGAAAAAATTTAGGCAACTTAAAGGTCAAAATGTGCAAGATTATACCCAAGAGTTTAGAAGGAGAGCACTTCTACTTGGAGTAGACTTACAAAGTCAAGACACCTTGTTGAAATACATAGGAGGTTTGCACAATTACCTTCAACATAATATTCTAATGTTCAATCCTACCAGCTTAGATGAAGTCTGTTTTCAGGCTACACATTTAGAAGCTAGAGGGAAGAATACTTTTGTTGAGGATAGTAATTTCAAAAAAAAAGGAAAGAAGAGAGTTGCAAATTCAAGAAAAGAAAAAGGAAAGTTCTTTTGCAAGAACTGTTCGAAGACAAGTCATGATGAAGATCATTGTTGGAAGCTTCATCCTGAACTGAAAACAGAAAAATTCAAGAACAAAAACAAGACCAAAGAAAAGGAGAAAACTATAGCAACAGTTGAGCAAGACTTAGGGTCAGACTCAGGAGATGAGACAAAAAGCATAGCCATGGTTTTAAAGAACATTAAGGGGAAAGAAGTGGTGCAAGACACAACTCCCAGTTATAGCTTTTTGAATTGCCACAAAGATACTCATGAGGAAAAGAGGAGGATAGAGCTCTTCCATGTGAGGGTAATTTCAAAACATACCAAAATTGACACACTATTTGACAGTGGGTCACAAGCGAATCTTATATCTGAAGACTTGGTCAAGCAGCTTAAAATTGAGACCATTCCACATTCGAAGCCTTATCCACTTGGATGGATATGCAAGGATGCCAATTTGCAAGTTTCAAGAAAGTGCATATTGCGCTTTGCAATAACTGCACACTTTATTGACACAGTTGAACTTGATGTGGTGCCGCTTGATATTTCAGGTATTGTTTTGGGAAGTCCTTACTTATTTGACAGGAAGGCCATCTTTCATCGCCATGAAAACAAGTATCACTTGTTCAAAGATGATAAAGAGTACATTGTGAGAGCTCACAAGAAGAATCTGGAATCTTATTTAATCCATGCAAGTCAATTGAAAAGACTGGTTAATGCAAGTCAAAGTCTAACTTTGTTAATGTTGAAACGACCAAATTTTGAGCATTCGCCTTTTTATGATGTTGCTAATGATTTGTCTCAGTTTGATAACAGTTTGTCTTTGAAAAAATATGATGTTATGTTGCGCAAATTACCTTTTGGGTCAGCCAATGTAGAGAATGAAGTGTCAAAGCAAAGCAATGCAAGCAAGGACACACAATTCAGCATGGGAAAAGGTTGGTTTCAGAATGGTAGAATTCGCCATGGGAACAGTTTGCAAGGTGAAAGTTATTTTAAGTCTTCTGGGAAGTTTGATCAGTGTAGAAAATTTTTTTTTTCTACAGTTTACAATTGTTGTTCTGCAAATTTTAATCATTTGCATCATGAATACGTCAATATTAGCAATGGTCGATCAGTTGATTCCAGAGAGAGATTATCATTTTCTCAAAAGCTTCATTTGATGAAATCGGGTAGATTTCAGTTATTCAAGGGTGGAAGAGTGGAGAATCAGTCTCCACATTATCAGTTTCACTAATCAGAGAGATTTTGGGATCCAAAAGCTTCCCATTTGGGAGGTGTGATCAGGAGATCAAGTCTCTTGTAGAAAAATGCTCAAAAATGAAGTTGCTCAGAATTGGTACAAACTAGATCGAATGGAAATATCTTGGAAAAATGATCCTGTAGATGCGAACGGCACTGAAAACCGACGCCGTATGAGGAATATATTCAGCTTTGAAGTTTTCCTATTTCAGTAAAAAAGATGGCCAAATTCGACTTTATAAAAAAAAAAAATTATTAAAAAAAGAATATTCCACAGAATATTTTATAGGAAGCCAATGAAAGGGCACCACATGGCCAGCCCGGAGGCCGCCACGTGGCCCCAAGGTCAAACATAAATGGCGTTCAAAAATTTGTTATGGCGCGGCAGGATTCGAACCCAGGTCGGGGCGGAGCCAATCGGGCGGCCTGACCACTGGGCCAACGGTGGTTCTTGTTATATGTAGCAACGAAGTTTTATTTGAATTTTGGAATGGGCAGAGAACAGTTGAACGTTCGTTCACATGGACCGGTGGGAGGAGCGGAGTTCCCATTTCATACACGGTTTTTTATTATATGGTTTAACATTTAAAACATTCCGCATTAAACTCCAGTCTTAAACCTTCTTCGACGGGCACAGTCATGTGGCCTTATCCCTTAGCCCCCTCCAATTCGGTGGAAGTTTCAGCGGTTCCCTAAATTTAGCGCCCGTCGCCATTTTTAACTGGAGTTAACTCCAGTTCTCCACATTTAGTGGAGTTTTTCTAGGTGACACTGGGAAAACTTCAGTTAGCCATAACTTTGGCTAGGGAAGTCCATTTGGGATGAATTGTTTTTTGATTTTGGGGTATTGAAGCATTTTGGAGCTGTTGGGATAGGTTTCAGAGCCATAAGGGTGCTCTATCAATGATTTTACCAGCGATTTTGGTTGTGGAGCCACCAGGGCCGAATGAAAGATCAACTGTGTTGGACTATACTCATCCATTGGAGGTGAATGAATAGTCGATTTATACTGATTTCAGTCCTCTATTTCTGAATTTGCAGCTAATTTTTCCTTTTGAGGCTTTCTACACAGTTTAATTCTTAATTTGAGCATTAATGAAAGAGGGAAAAGCCTAATTAGAGGCTTTTGGACTCAACAGAGGTAGCCCAAGAGAGGGGTGAACTTCTTAAACAAATGGTTACTGTTATGTTGTGCATTTTTACTGTTATATTTCAAATTATACTACATTAAACAAAAACTTTTCATAAGTCTACTTTTCCCAATTAGACTTATATAGTGATCAAAACTCATTAGTTTCACTTCAAACCACATTAATTCCTTTGCAGAATACTTGAACTTGCTTATTCATACATAAAATTTTGATTAATGAATACTTTGCACATAAACAAATACTTTCATTGATCAGATCTATTTAAGTGTTTACATTATATTTCTTTAGGCAGAGCCAGTAAGTGGGCCAGAAGCTTCTGGTTTCATCCTTTCTAGTAAAGGTGAAATAACCAGTAAAAGCCCCTACTGTCAATCTTTGTATAAGAAATACTTTGTTCACACAATTTCAGATCACTAGGCCCTAAAAAGACTTGTACTCCTTTGATTCGAGAAAGGTCAAATGCTTGGGATTAATTAAAGATTTGTGTGTTAACTTATCCCAAATTCCTGCTAAGAACCTTGTAATGGATGTAGTAGTAGCTGACATTCCCCCAAAATATGGTATGCTTTTATCTAGATCATGGAGAGCTAAGATCCAGGGCAGCCTTCAAATGGATATGTCATATGCCACCATACCGGTGTTTGGTCAAACCAGAAGATTGTATAGGGAAACCCTTATGAAATACATGGTGAACAGCAAGGAAAAACCTCACAACACCCTTATTTATTCCACCCATTCAGATTTTGATTCCTTCATTTTATACAATGAAGATGAGGTCACCCAAACAGAGAGAGAAATCGAGCAAGACATTAGTTCACCAGAACATTCAGATTTGTCTTCCTCTAAACCTCTAGATACCTCAATTCCCAGCAGCCCTGAGCAACACAAAACAAATGAAAATGAAACTGAAACACTTTGGAAAATAAGTTTTGATGGCTTTTGCAACAAAAATAGTGCAGGGGTTGGTGTATGGATACACAACTCAAACAAAGGACATGCCTGCTAATTATCATTTACATGCACTAACAACATCGCAAAGTATGAAGCCCTTCTCCTTGGCCTGTATATACTTAAAGATTTAAAAGCCAAAAAGATATCAATACAAGGAGATTCTGAGTTGATCATCAGACAAATCAAAGGGGAATATGCAACCAAAAACCCCAGACTCAGAGAATTTAGGAACACTATTTTAGACCTCCTGAAAACTTTCGAAAAATATGAGCTAGTGTTCATACCAAGAGCCCAAAACCACCTGGCAAACAAACTTGCTTTTGCTGCTAGTAACTGCCAGATACCACAAATTGAGGAACAACTCATTATAAAGGTAAATAACAGGCCAACAGTGCCTGATAACGAAAATCATTGGCAGGTTTTTAACAATGACAAACATATAGAGGATTTCCTGCAATCAAAGAATGATTTTGCCACAGCATTACCAAGTTGCAGTCATAAAACAGAATGTTCAGATGGGGAAAAAATTCTTGAAACAGAGCCCCCCTCCCCTACTGATATAAATAATTTTGATCATATTTTCAAAGAAAATTCATCTGATGGTCCAGACCAAAAGGACCTTAAAGTTATAGAGTGTAAAGGTGATACCATACCCAAAGGCCTTGCGCCGCTAGAACAACTCTTTGATTTCAACGATGTGGCTAAAGAACCAAATACAGAACCCATGGAAACTAACATGGAAGAGCACAATATAGGCAGCCCAACTGAGCCCAAAATGATTAAGTTATCTAGCACCTTGCCTGCCCACATCAAACAACAATACGTAGCACTCTTCAAAGAGTTTATAGATGTTTTTGCATGGGAGTATAAAGATTTGAAATCGTATGACACTAGCATCATTCAGCACAAGATCCCTCTGAAGGAAAATCAGAAACCTTTCAGACAAAAATTAACGAGGATAAACCCTGTCTTATTTCCTGCAGTAGAAAAAGAAATTAAGAATATGTATGATGCAGGGATGATTGTTCCTGTGAGATACTCAGAATGGGTCTCCAATCTGGTATCTGTCAGGAAGAAGACAGGGGATATTAGGTTGTGTATAGACTTCAGACACCTTAATAGAGCCTCTCTGAAGAATAACTACCCTTTTCCAAAGATGGACCACATTCTTTAGAGGGTAGTAGGGTAAAAAAGGATATCTTTACTGGATGGGTTCTCGAGTTACAACCAAGTGTTAGTCCTCCCAAGTGATCAACATAAGACAACCTTTACCATACCTTGGGGGACATTCATGTATGTCAAAATTCCATTTGGTTTGATGAATGCAGGAGCCACCTTCCAGAGGGCCATGGATATAGCCTTCTCGGAAGACATAGGTTATTTTATAATCATTTACCTTGATGACATTACCGTTTTCCCCAAAATTGATGAAGAACATTTGGAACATTTAAGGAAGGTTTTAGAGAAATGCAGAAGATTTGGCTTGTCTTTAAATCCCCAAAAGACACTCTTTGGCCTCCAAGAAGGAAATCTTCTTTTTCATATAATCTTTGAAGAAGGGATCAAGATAGATCCTAAAATAATTGAGGGCATATTGAATATCAGTCACCCTAGGAATCTCAAAGAATTACAGTCTTTCATTGGAAAGATTAATTTTTTTAGGAGATTCATCCCCAACCTTGCTGAGCTATTGAAAAAAATCACTAACATGATTAGGAAAGAAGTAGGTGGCAAATGGACAATGCAAGCTAAACAGTCATTCGAACTGATAAAGAAAGCCCTTACTCAAGCACCAGTCCTCATCGGTCCTGATTTCAACAAAGATTTTTATATTTTTTTCCTTTGCATCGGAACAGACAATAATTGCAGTATTTTTGCAAAAGAATAACTTGGGCAAGAACAACCTATATCCTTCTTCATCAAAGCCTTAAGAGATGCCCCACTCAAATACAACATCATGGAAAAGCAAGCCTTGACACTAGTTAAAGAATTAAAGGATTTTAGGGTGTACATATTACATTCACACATCATTGCCTTTGTGCCACACACCGTAGTCAAATATATTCTAGGTCAGGACCCCAATGGTAAAAGGGGAAAGTGGATTGCCACTATTCTAGAATACGACTTAGAAATCAGGCCTACCAAGCTCATTAAGGGACAAGGATTAGCAAAACTCATCGCCGAGTCTAATTTCAAGGTTCTAGATATGAATATGGTCGATGCCTTAGAAGAGATAGAAGAGTTCTCAACACCATTTACTGAAGAAACATTCACGAATTCTCCATGGTATGTCGATATTATTTATGTGCTGCTTTACTTAAATGCTCCTCCTTCTTTGTTGAAAACAAAAGCTAGATTTGTGAAACATAAGGCTTTAAAATATTGCATGATAGATGGAGTTTTATATTGGAAGAATGCTGCTGGGATACTATTAAAATGTTTACTTGAGAATGATGCAGGAAAAATCATGCATGAAATGCATGGAGGAGAATGTGGAGGGCACTTAAATTGGAAGACCACAACAAACAAAATCCTCAGATCAGGTTATTTTTGGCGCACCCTTTTTCCAGACACCCACAAACTAGTAATATCTTGCCACAAATGCCAGATTTTCGATGGTAGGAGAAAGCTCTTGCCCTTACCCTTGAAGCCTATTAGTGTTGAAACACCCTTCCAACAGTGGGGTTTGGACTTTATAGGGGAAATCCATCCACCCTCCTCAGCCCAGCATAAATGGATCCTCACAGCCACAGATTATTTTACCAAATGGATAGTGGCCATACCCACTAGGAATGCTACTGACTCTGTCATTATTAAATTCCTTGAGACCAACATATTGTCCAGATTTGGCTGTCCTAGGAAAATAATCATAGACAATGCTGCTGCCTTTAAATCCAAAAAGATGGTTGATTTCTGCCATAAATATAAGATCACCTTGGGCCACTCTACTGCCTATTACCCCCAAAGAAATGGACTTGCTGAATCTTCCAACAAGAGCCTGATCAACATCATCAAAAATTTGCTGGAGCAAAATAAAAAAGCATGGCATGGTAAGCTTGTTCATGCTTTGTGGGTTGACAGGTTAACCACCAAAAAGTCAATAAACACATCCCCCTATCAGCTGGTCTATGGCATGGATGATGTTTTCTCAACATCCTTGGGAGTTCCAGTCATGAAAATCCTTTAGGAAGTCTAAGTTGAAGAAAATGATATGCAGAGAAGGATCAATCAGACCATCCAATTGTAGCAGACCAGAGAGGAAGTCTACTAGAGAACTCAAGCAGTCCAAGAAAACATCAAAAGGCAGTTTGAAAAAAAGACTAAAGAAAATGACTTCCAAGTCGGGAACGTGGTTCTCAAATGGGATTCAAGAAGGGAAGAGAAAGGAAAACATGGTAAGTTTGAAAATCTGTGGAAAGGGCCCTATATTATTCATTCCTTAAGAGGGCATGATGCATTTTTCTTGCAAGAACTGAATGGTGAAGAAGTGTTAGGAGGTCCTGTCAATGGCAGGATTCTTAAACACTACTTCTGTCAAGAGTCTTAAGTTTCAGAGGTTTTCATCCATTGTACATACCATTTGCATTAAGAAAAAGAAAGAAAACACAAAAAAAAAAATTATAGAAAAGAGGGCAGAAATAAAAGAAGAAAGGTATAGCCCCATACCAAAAAGGAAGAAAATCTGAAAGTGTGCAAGCTTAAATGCCACTACGTTAAGAAGCACTACTATCCAATCATACAGCCTAATCATGATTGGGCAGATTTCAATTTACTGCTGATAGGATATCGAAGAAGATCTTCCAAACTGTTCAATCTTGGATTATTAGTAGAATAGATTGGGATAGAAGAAAAGAGAACAGCTCTAACTGGATCCAAACCAGAGCTGAAGTGAAGAAATAAAGGTGACTCTAAAAAGCTCGAAATCTGAGTCACAGCAAGAAGGAAGAATGTGTTTGAATTCCAGATCTTTAATCCTTCCAAGTTTTGTTTAATTTCCGCTATTTTCAGTTCATGTGCAGTTGTTTTTATGCCATGGACCCATAGCAAACCATACAGTCTAATCCTGGTTTGACTGTATTTTCAATTTCTGTCTTAGAATATAGAGAATGAAAACCTGCCAGACTGTTTAATCCTGACAGGTATTAGATTAGGTAGATAATTAAGGGTCCAACTGTTTAATCTGGGCTCTTAGAGAAATAAGGGTAGCATTAGATAGGTTTATTTTTCTGTTTGCAAAATAAAATGTTGGAAAAGAGTCTGCCAATCCAAGTGCACTCAAAATGAAGAAAAAATGATAGGACAGTAGGAATGGGCAGGAAGAAATGTTGTTTTGAAGAATGACAGTTGTTTTCAGGTTGCTGCAAAGGTTATCAGATCAAAAGAAAAACTACTGCCCAATGGAAAGGCACTGGTCTGCTAAATACAGAGATTACTAAGGTTCTGGACACTTAAAGGGCAAGCTGTCCTCCCCAAGTGGAGCCACTATTAGCCACCCATAAATTCTGATATACCAAATGGTGGCTAAGTTTGTTTTCAAGCCTTCAAGAGATTTATTTTCCCCTAAAAATACGTCATCTTTGAAGTCGTATGATGATTCTTTCTCCCTCTGGATTAATCTCCACTGCTGTTTCTACAAGAGCATGCCCAAAACTCTGCCAGATTTATGAAAGAAACTATTTCCCAAAGGCCTCTGAAACTTCCCATTTTGACCCATTTCTCATCATTTTCATAAAGCCTCCTTTTCCTCTTTAAGACCCCCATTTCCTCCTGAAAAGCATTCAAAATCCCTTTGAACCTCTAAAAATCCCTTTTTACAGGTTTAAACAAACTTTTCCCCTTTACCGAAAGCCAAGAAAATCCCTAAAAATCCCCGTTTTTTGGCCTAAAAACTCATTTCTACACCAAGGCCTTAAGCCCCTTTCGGCCAGCCCCCTTAACCACTTCCCCCATATGCCCCGCGCCTGGAACTGAGCGCTTAAAGCCTGTGGTGCTAATCGCGATCAGAACATTCATATGGGCGCATTTCTTTGTTAAACCAAAAACCTTCGATGCGATAGTATTACTATTCTATCCACCCTGCTGCGATCCAAGCCGTTGATCTATATAGATCCAACGACCCAGTGCTAATCGCATCGTGCCAGCCCATGCGTCCCCTCCTTCTGTCTTCCCCGATCGCGATCCTCCGATCCGATCGTAGCCGTTGATCTCTCGAGATCCGACGCCCCAGATCTCATCACTCCCCTCCCATCGCTCCAATCTTCCTCCCCGCCGATTCAATCTCCACCGTCGATCTCGACTCGGATCGGATGGCTGGTTCTTAATCGCACCGTCACCAATCAGAAATCTACAACGTATCAACCCCGCTGCCTCCCCCAATTGCGATCCGTCGATCCAATCGTGACCATCCATTCAACCTAGATCCAACGGCTCGCATTTAATTGCCCTCCGCCATGACCAGGTCCCACCATCTAAGGTCCATTTCATATGTTTTCCATTGCATTTTCCCATTTACTTTGTATTCACCCAAACATTAAACTTTTTATGTTTTAACACTAAAAGTCTTTTTCCACGTTGATTCATGTCTAAACCTCGGTTTCATGGTGTTGCACCATGTAACCCTTCTCCACCGCACACGTTTCCTCTGCAATCGCTTCTCCACCTCTGCCAAAACATTTTTGAAGTAGTTTTAAGCCCCACGTAGGATTTCATAACAGGTTTCTCGTGTTTTGCAGGTTTAAGAGCATTTTGTGTTTTATTGAAGATCAGGGTTATTGACCCCGGCATGAATCCTCCAGTGCCCTTTTTAGCCTGTGTATTGACACAAACAGGTCTCCAGAAGTTTAAAGTGTATTAGGAAAAAATATTAAAGGGTTGAAAGGCATAATATTGAAAGATTAACACAGCCTTTGAAGACATCAGTGCTAAAAGCAGTTTAAGCGATTAGCGAAGTCAAAGCGTAAACAGAGCTAATGCAGGCTAAGTACAAAAGAGACAGAGCAGCTAGTGATGCAAAATGATGACTGACACAGACCTGACCTTTACCCATGCGCACAAGTATGCCAAGTAGTTATTGCACCAGGGAGGCTACTGCAAATTGTCAGAGGTAGTTATTTAGAAGTATGGGAGTCCTCATAGCCCATTCCTCACTTAACTCACATCGAGAAGATAATAGTACCTCTTCGGATGATTTTCTTCTCAAGGACACCCTGTGGGTGATTTATGTCATATCAAAATGGCCTCAAACAAGCCACAAATTTATTGACCTTATCTAGAACTTAATGAAATGTTTAAGGCATAGAATGGAGCATTTGAAATACCTCCTCCTATCACTGATGATCATTAAAACTTTCCTCACCTACTTTTCTCATTTTCTCTATAAAGAATCTTCGAAGTCTCATTGTAAAAGGTTGGCATTTTGTGATTTATAAGGTAATACATATTGCTGCTTTGAAGAAGCTTTGGTGTTCTGAAAGAGTGCGGAGATCTGTGTTTTTATGTTGATGAAGGAGGCTGGACCATCGGATCCTTGAGCCTGGTTTTGGTGAAGTAGTTCTTATAGTCGATGTTATTTCCTGTGTTTCCACTTTGTTCCATCATGCTTTGCCTACAATAGGATACAAATTTTAGGCAGAGAAATGTATCTTAGAAGCACCTCTAACCTGTTTATCCTTCACTATTTATATGTTTTCTGCTACTGAATGTGACAGGGTAGTCTAATAGCTCTCTTTATATTTAGTTTGTTTTACTTCAGAAACGGTTAATTCGGTTGTGTTAAATACTGTTTAGGCATTCCCTCTTTCTTTACCACTGAATATAGTATCTGGAGTCTACCTTTAATTATTAATGCTTGCATTTTGACAGAGGAACTTGTTACAACCATACCCTCTGTTCGCTTTGTAATTGTTGTGTTAAAGGTCCCTATAATTGCAGTCCTAGATGTCTAAGGCATTCCCTCTCCTTTGAGTGCAATTGTATGTCTTGGTTGGTTAAGCTCTCAAAGGTGAAATTGTTGGAGGAAATAGGGCATTCCCCGAATCATATAACTCATTTTGAAGGTTTAGTTTGCATTTCTCTTTCCTTTGAGTGTTTATATTGATTAAGTCCAAAGCAGTGAGCTTACTGGAGGAAATAGGGCATTCCCCGAATCCTTTAAGTCATTGTGAAAGTTTTTAGCTTGTTGTTCACTCTTAGTCCTTAATGTCCATCCCATTTCACCTATATTATTCAACAAATCCTCGACCAAGTTAGATATTCCCTTTGGTTTCCCTTCCTTCTTAGTCAGAACTATTTCGACTTCACATGACTCCATTGCCCAATGGCTTGTAGATTCCCATGCTCTATCTATACCACATGAAACATACTTGTCCAACCAAACAAAAAAAAACAACCTTGAACCTCATAACTAGCCTAAAATCAATTTCTAAACCTTTCAAGACACATCTTTATAAACATATTGAGAGATCCCCTCTCTGAGACTAGGAGGGCTAGATCTTAGAGCTCTAAAGTTTGGTTTGTATGTTTCCTTTTCTTTTGGTAAGAAAATCTATTAAAACACAGGACCTCCAACAGAACCAACCTCCAAATAGACCTAGGTAAGATGATCAACAGATCACTCCTCCCTTTCATCAAAACTATGTTAGTGAGGTTGAGGAAACAAATGAAATAACAGAGGAAGACGATATCAACATGCTGGGAGTAGATAATGATGACTTTGAGATTCATTATGATAGAAAACAAGGTCTTTACACACCCTATGATGACAAAAGAGACGATGATGAAATTTATTATCAGGACATGGAAAATGTCATCATAGAGTCTCAAAGAGAATATGACCTTAGAAGCAAAACCAGTCAACAAAATCCCAACACTAAAACCTCTGAAAAATCTTCACAAAACATCACTACAACCAAGCCTAAAGTTGTCAAACAGAAGGACAAAATAGTAGCTGTAAATTCTGATAAAGGTAGAGAGAAAGGCACTCAAAATGTTACAAAACAGAGTGCAGAACTTAGCAGTACTAACGCTTCAGCTAGTACTCCTATGAAATTTTTTTTGTCAAATGTAAATAGAAAAAATTAGCAAGCTAATGTTGCTGATAGAGTGGCATTTAACAATCCTGAGACAAGTTCTTCAAAGAATCAAATCCCTTTCAGCCTAGAGCAGGAAATTTCCAAAATTAAAATCTCTATTCCCTTGACTGAGTTAGCTGCCCAAAATGTATATAGGACCCAAATTTTGAAGGCTTTAAACATAGAGGATAATAATGACACAGTCAATCTTAACGATGACCAGCCAAAGCTTATTTTTGGTCCAAAGATTGAAGGTAAGTATCAAGAGGGACCTGTTCCTTCCTTTTATGTGAGTTTAAACATTCACGACAAGATTTTTCACAACGCTATGCACAACTCAGGGGCTTCTCATAATTTAATGCCTAAAGCTGTGATGGAGAGCTTGGGTCTAGAAATCACCCGACCTTATAAAGACCTCTACTCCTTTGGATCGAGAAGAGTAAAATGTTTAGGATTAATAAAAGACCTCTGTGTTAACTTCGCATAGATTCCAGCCAAATGCTTATTCATGGATATTGTAGTGGCTGATGTTCCCCCAAAGTATGGAATGTTTTTATCTAGGTCCTGGGGGGGCTAAGTTACAAGAAACTATGTAGATGGACATGACCTATGTGACTATCCCTGTTTTCAATCAAACAAGAAGACTTTACAGGGAGTCCCATATGTAATATACGGTTACAAGCTAAGACAGACCTCAAAACTCTCCTCTGTATTCTGTAAATACAGGCCTTGACTCTTTTATCTTGTTTAACCATGAAATGTTTGGTGAACAAGTCACTTTAATAGAACTAATGGACGATAGAGAGGAACAAGAGCACAACACAGAAGTATCAAAACATTTTGCTGCATTTGAAAATTTTATCAAACCAAACACAGGTCTTGAGCTTCAAGTCATGCATCCTTTACTATTAAACCTTGACAGTCGAGAAAGAATTCCTCAAATAAACGAAAATCTTGAGGAATCAAAACAATTACAACTAAGTGCTGATATTCCACAACAACCTGAAAGCACTTTAGTTGAAGAGGACAAACACCAAACAAAAGAAACCGAAATTAGTCCTCTGTGGAGTATGAACTTCGATGGTTCATGCACTAGAACTAATGTTGGTGCATGTGTCTAGATATGAAACACTGAGAACAACCACACAGAAAGCATTTCATGTAGATTAAACTTTCAGTGTTCGAATAACATGGCAGAATACGAATCCCTTCTGTTAGGCTTGCATTTGTTAAAAAATTTAGGAGCCAAGAGAATTAAAGCATATGGGGATTCTGAGTTAATCATTAGACAAGTCAACGGGGAATACAATGCAAATCACCCAAGACTTAGGGCCTATCGAAATGATGTCGTGGACCTTTTAAAAACTTTTTAGGAGTACCAGATAATTTTTATCCCGAGAAAAATAAATATTGCGGCCCACATCTTAGCCTTTGCAGCCAGAACATGCTTAACGCCATGTGAAACTAAAGACTACACAACTCAGATTAAATTCAGAACAGTCATTCTTGATAACAAAAAGTATTGGCAAGTGTTTGACAGAGACAAACAAATAGAAGACTTCATGCAATTCAGAGATGAATTCGAACTAAATATTTCGGATTCAGATTATGATACCAACTACAGTGAAGAAAATTTTCTTGGTGAAGAAGAGCCGTCTCCTGAACTTGTTAATATAAATATGCTGTCTAGAAAACCTGAAAATAAAACAGAGGTGACTGCAGAGTTAGAAACAGAGGAGTTAGAAACCTTGCAGTCCAAGAATCAGAGTTTGCCTAAGGGTTTGGCCCCTTTAGAAGAGTTGTTTGATTTTAATGATGTGGCTAAGAAGCCAAAACTGGAATCTGTAGAGACTGAAGTGGAAGAATGCAATATAGGCAGTGCACTACCAATGATGATTAAACTGTCTAAAAATTTACCAGCTCACATTAAACTCAAATACATAGAGCTATTTAAGGAGTTTTCTGATGTTTTTTCCTGGAGTTACGAAGATCTTAAATCCTGTGACACTGAAATAATACAGCACAAAATCCCTCTCAAGGAAAACCAAAAACCATTCAAATAGAAACTGCGTAGAATAAAACCTGTACAGATGCCTTTGGTCGAGAAGGAGATTAAGAAAATATATGAAGATGGTATTATTGTCCCTATTAGATATTCTGAGTGGGTGTCTAATCTGGTGTCAGTTAGGAAGAAAACTGGTTTGTATAGACTTTAGAGACTTAAACAAAGCTTCATTGAAAGACAACTACCCTTTACCTAAGATGGATCATATTTTACAGAGGGTAGTTGGGTCTAGAAGAATTTCTTTGCTTGATGGCTACTCAGGGTACAATAAGATCTTAGTTCACCCTGATGATCAATTAAAGACAACGTTTACTACACCTTGGGGCACTTTCATGTATGTGAAAATGCCCTTTGGTCTAATGAATGCTGGAGCAACTTTTCAGAGAGCCATGGACATAGAATTCTCCAAAGAGCTGGGCTACTTCATCATTATATACTTTGATGATGTTACTATTTTTTCAAAGATAGATGAAGAGCACTTAGAACATTTAAGAACAATCTTCGAAAGATGCAGGAAGTTTGGGATATCTTTGAACCCTAAGAAAACACTTTTCGGTCTCCAAGAAGGTAAGCTTCTTGGGCACATTATTTCAAAAGAGGGTATTAAGATAGATCCAAAGAGGATTGAGGCCATATTGCAAATCTCTCATCCTCAAAACATCAAGGAGTTGCAATCTTTCATTGGAAAGATTAACTTTTTGAGAAGGTTCATCCCCAACTTGGCTGAGCTCCTTAGGAATATTACAAACATGCTAAAGAAGGAGCATGGGGTAAAATGGACCTTGGAAGCAAAGAAGTTCTTTGAACTGGTGAAACAAGCGTTAACCAAAACACCGGTTATAACAAGTCCTGATTTTTCAAAAGATTTTTATATTTTTTCATTTGCATTAGAACATACCATAGCTGTTGTCCTTCTATAGAAAAATCCACAAGGACAAGAGCAGCCTATTGCATTCTTTATCAAGGCATTTAGGGATGCCCCTCTGAAGTATAACATTATGGAAAAGCAAGCTTTTGCTTTGGTTAAAGCTTTAAAAGACTTCAGAGTATACATATTGCATTCACACATCATTGCCTTTGTCCCAAATTTAGTTGTGAAAGACATTCTGACACAGGACCCAGATGGTAAGAGAGGTAAGTGGATTGCTGTTATTCTTGAATATTATTTAGAGATAAAACCCACTAAACTCATCAAAGGCCAAGGTCTAGCTAGGTTAATTGATGAATCCAATTTTGAAGTTCTTTATATTAATATGATTAATGCTTTAGATGATCAAGAGGAAATCTCAACTCCCATTGTTGAAGACCATTTTATGAATTCCTCTTAGTATGCTGATATTCTTTATGTTTTTCTTAATTTGAATACACCTACTGGTTTGACAAAAACTAAGGCAAGGTTCTTAAAGTTAAAAGCTATAAACTATTGAATTATGGATAGATGTCTTTATTGGAAAAATGCAAGTGGTATATTGCTTAAATGTTTGCCTGAGTATGATGTAGAGAAGGTTAAGCATGAGTTCCATGAAGGAGAGTGTGAAGGCCATTTATACTAGAAGACAACAGCCAACAAAATCGAGGGCTGGTTACTATTGGCCTACTCTTTTTCTTGATGTACAAAATATGATAATTGCCTATCATAAATATCAACTTTTTGAAGGCAAAAGGAAGCTGCTACCTCTGCCTTTACATCCAGTCACTGTTGAAGCGCCTTTTCAACAGTGGGGACTTGACTTCATAGGTGAAATCTATCCATCATCCTCTTCCCAGCATAGATGGATTCTCACTACCACAGACTACTTCACTAAATGGATAGAAGCCATCCCTTGTAGGCAAGCTAATGATTTTTTTATCATAAAATTCATGGAGAATAATATTCTCTCTAGATTTGGCTGCCCTACCAATATCATCACTGATAATGCAGCAACATTTGGATCAAAAAATATGGTTGAGTTCTGTCACAAATATCAGATAAGATTGGGGCATTCCATAGCCTATTACCCTCAAGGTAATGGTCTTGTAGAATCCTCAAACAAGAGTTTAGTGAACATAATCAAGAATTTGTTGGAAGACAACAAAAAGTATTGGCACACAAAGCTTGTGCATGCACTTTGGGCTGACAGATTGAATTTGAAGAAATCTATTGGCAAGTCACCCTACCAGCTTGTGTATGGCACTAATGCAATATTTCCTGCCAGCCTTGGTGTGCCAGTTATGAAGTTGATTCAAGAGGTTCAGTCTGAAGATAATGACATGATCAGAAGAATAAATCAAACTATTCACCTTTAGCAAACCAGAGAGGAGGTTTATAACAAAGCATTGCAGAAGCACATTTCAACAAAGGCCATCAATTTCAATATTGGGGACAAAGTTTTAAAGTGGGACTCAAGGAGGGAAGATAAGGGCAAGCATGGAAAATTTGACAACTTATGGCTTGGCCCTTACTTCATTCATTCAACTGCTAGTAATAATGCCTTTTTCTTACAAGAGTTGAATGGAGAAGAGCTATTTGGGGTTCCTGTCAATGGCAGGATGCTTAAACATTACTTCTCTTGATCCATGTCATGTTCTGAAAAACATTTTTATCTTTTTTCTCATTATAAATATTCCACCCACCATTGCATTCAAAGTTAGAAAAATCAAAATACAAAAACAGTGAAAGAAAGAAAAGAGGGCAGATTGTAAAAATAATAAAGGTACAACCCCATACCAACAAAAAGAGAAACAAATCTAAAAGTGTGCAAGCTCAAATGCCACTCCTGAAAAACACACTTCTAGTTAGTCAAACAGCCTAATCTTGACTAATTAGTTTTAAATTTACTGCTGATATGATAGTGAATTTGATTTTCCAAACTGTTTAATATTGGCTTATCAGCAGTTAGATTAGGCTAGAAATTAAAGGTTCAAACATGATCAAAATATGAACCTAAGTTTCCAAAGAAAAGATAACTCAAATATGTTTAAATTTCTAAATAAAAAACAGAGGAATAACTGGTTCTAATCAGCTCAAAATCTGAATCAGTTTATAAAATAAGAACAACTCAAACAAGAGTCAAAACCGAGCTATAAAAAAGATGAAGGAAGTGCTTTGAACTTTCAGATCTTAAGCCTTCCATTTTGTTTTAATTTTCTACAAAATAATGTCTATGTGCAGCTTGTTTTTTATGCCATAGATCAACATCAAGTTAGACTGTTCAATCCTAACTTGTGTGATTTTGAATGTCTGTTGTAGAATTTAGAGAATAAAAATCTGTTAGACTGTTTAATCCTAACAGATTGGTAGATTAGTTAGAGAAGCATACGGACTCAACTGTTTAATCTGAGTTCATGGATAAATAAGGGGTAGAATTAGATTAGTTTTATGCTTTCAAAAGAATAAAATGTTGTGAAAATATTTTGCCAATCCAAGTGCACTCTAAAGAAGAAAAAATGTTAGATCAGTAGGATTGGGTAGGTAGAAAGCTTGTTGATGAAAGATCCATTGTTGTTGTGGCTGCTAATATGTTTTCAGAGAAAAAGAAGATCATTCAAGCAAAGAAAGTCAGCCCAATGGATAAGGCACTGATCAACGTCCCAGAGAATGTAAGTCTGAAATTCTTGATACCTTCAAGAAGGCACCATCCCCAAGTGGAGCCACTATTAGCCACCAATAAAATTTGTCATATCAAATGGTGGCTAAAACATTTTTGGAGCCTTCAAGGAACAAATTTTATTGCTAAAAAGTGTTATCTCTTGAATACTCTTGAAGACATCACGCCCTTGTTTCAACCTTCACTGCTGTTTCCATTTCAAAACTCAGAAATTCCGCTGATTCCATAAGAAAAAATACTGCTGCAAACACCATTTTCCCATCCTTCCACTTCAAAACTAACCTCATTTTTTACCCCTTTCATTCTCATGAAATTCCTCTATTTCTCATTTTCCCTTTTTCCCCTTTCATAAAATCCTTTTTACAGAGTTTAAAACTCCTTTTTGACTCCGCGGAAACCCCCAAATCCATTGAAAACTTCAAAAAATTTCATAAAAATACGTTTTTTGTATTACAGACTTAAGCCCCCTTGGGCTAATTCCTAAACCACTTCCCCATTATATGCCCTGGTGCTAGAACCAGACGTTGAGCCATTTGAGCGCTTAATCGCATCGCAAAAATCTAAGCGCATAAGTCTATTTTCCATCTTCAAAAGTTTCAATGCGATTAAGCCTTTGTACACAGCCCCCGATCCTATTATTGTTTTATACAATCCGAGTGCCCGCAGTCGGGCACTGAAAACATTGTATATTTCATCTCCGACCCCTTATTTCCTTTTGTAAATAAAAAAACCCACTTTTTCCAAAGTTTGGTCTAAATGTGCCAGAGTTATGTTTTTTAATGGAAAAATGGGTAGATTGAAAGACCCACATCAAAACTTCCAATGCGATTGAGTCCCTTTGTTAAAAATCCACCCCCTCTGATTTTTACTCCATATAACTTTGCCTAGGACCAAGAGTTAAAGTCCCAAGCGCCAATCGCATCTCAAAAATTCTGAATGGTTAGATTGAAAAGCCCGAAGGCCCGACCTTCCGATTGCGATAGGCCCTTTTCATATATAAGCCCTGAGCCCTTTTTTGCTTTCCATATAGTCAAAGGCCCCACAGTCGGGCGCCTATCCATTTCATATATATAAACCCGCCCGACAGCCAAAAACTTTGTATTATATTAAAATTTTGGGTTTTTCATGTTGTAAAGGTTTTTCCGCCGGTGCAAGTTTTGAAACGATGCCGACCGTTGATCTAAAGCTGATCAACGATTAGCGCACAATCGCATCGCAAATTTTTGTTGAGCGCGTTAACATAACACCACCCCCAATTGGTCAACCTCCGATGAGTTCTTCGCCATCGATCTGATTTGCAGATCGACGGTTCGCAATTAATCGCATTGGCGCCTCTCGAGTTCTTCTCCCCGCCGATCGTCGAGCCCTGATTGCATCTGAGCCGTCCACGTGTCCAGATTAGACGGTCCAGATCGCGCCTTATGACTTTGGTTTAAATACATGCACCCCGCTCCTAATTTTTTTTCGACCAATCTCGACCGTTGATCTCTGCAGATCAACGACCCTCATTAACCTTTTATCTGCCTTTGTATTATTCCCATTTAACCCCCATATTCAATCTTGGTCGTCGATCTTTTCCATCCGATGGCTCATATTTAACCCAACAGGGCCTGCCTCCTGTGGGTCTTTCCATTTTCAAAATTTGATCTCCGCCATTCAAATATTGGATTTGATGGCCCAGAATGAAACCACCCATCCCACTACCGCCCACGCATCTACCTCATATCACGTTCACTTTCCCACCGTCAGATCTGAAACCCTTGATCCGATTGCCCACGTCTCGAGTCACACAACTTTAAGCACAGAGGATAATTCTTAAATATTACGTGATATAGGTGGTTTTCTGAGGCCACGTGTCAGGCGGGGACACATATCGCATTCCAAAAGGAAAAACTGCCTACCCGCCCTTTTGCCGCGCGAAAACCACTGTTTTCATCCCCAAAACCGCTTGTCCCCATTTTTCTTTATGTTATCGTGCACACCTTCCTCCGTTGATCTCTGCGGATCAACGGCCTAGATCTAATCTGGCCTTAATCGCCCTCCACCTTCGCCGACGGTTTTTAACACGTGATCTCCACTGTCCATCTCGTGGGCCGGTCTCATCCAACAGCCCACGATCATCTCGAACTCCCAACTCTATATTTAACCATATTCTCCTCCTAACAAAGGTTTTTAACCTTATCTCATAGAATTTTTTAACCTTCACTAAGTTATCAATTTTAGTATCTGATGCTGAGGTTGATGGCATTGTATCATCCTTGTATGTAACTCTTTTCTCTGCTCTCAACCTAGATCTTTTTTCAATCAGATTTTCTTCCACACTCACGGTTCCCCTCTGCATATCTTCTAAAGTTGAGGGGTCTCTTTCCCTAAGCTGGTAGGCCATTTCAGGGTCAAATTCTTCTGGGAATTTAGCCAAGGCCAAGCCTAGTGGAGGTTTCATGTCTGGAGGAAGTGCATTATACACACTATTGATTCTAGTGCAGTAATCAAGGACACTTTCCCTAGTATTCCTTTTGAGGTTAGTATAGTCTAAAAGTATTTGGAGAGGGTTCTTTCTAATTTCCCATTTGTTTATGAATGTTTGATATAGAGAAGGGAGATCATTTATGCTGTGAGGAGCTAAGTTTTTAAACCATTTCTTGACTTCTCCTCCTAAACTTTGAGCAAAAATTCTCATCTTAATGGTCTCTTATTCTATTTCCATGTAATCAAAGACATCATTCATTTTATCTACATGTTGTTGGGCAGTAGTAGGTTCATTTGCAGTGAAATGGGGAATTTTATACTGGTAATAATTTGGTAAAGGAGCCATAGGCTTTGGTAACACTAGTGGAGCATACCATGCTGCCATGATTGGAAATAATGGGAGATTTACAAGAAGTGGATTAACAAGAGGGAAAGTGGGTTGGAATGGAGTGTTTTGAATAGTGGATGGGTGGATAGGAGTGGAAGAAACACTTGGGCCAACAAACTAATGATGAGCATATTTTTTGTGGAAGGAGCTGAAATGATGGAGAAGCTGAGAATCATGTGGAGTAGAAGGTGAGGCTTCTCTGCTAAAGCTCTGTTGCAAATCTGTGGTTTCAAAATCAACTTGGTTTAAATCACTCTGAGACTTATTTCTAAAGAGGTTCTTTGTGTGAGGTAAGTCAAAGTGAGGATCTTTCAAGACTGTGAGGTTTTCAGGGACAGATCTTGTTCTTGGAATGGTCCTATCAGTAGTTGGTTTTCCAGGTCTAGAAGTTTGCCACAAAATCCTCTCTGGATTGTCAACTATGGTAGGGGGATTAGGATCTTGATGGGATCTAGTGTTGATCCTATGTGAAGCCAGATTTTGGTTTTTCAAAATTTAGAGAGGAAAATATTTTTAGGACTGCTTTTCAAAAAATTTCCTCCCACAGTGATTTCTATAATAGGATAACTAGGCTCCTAAACTTCCTCAAGGCTAGTTTAACACAATCCTAAGGAAATCTGGAGATCTAGTGAGGAAATAGGCCTACTGGGGCTAGTGGAGTCGCGAGGTGGAAATTTTTAGCTTTTCTTGAGGTAAAATGTTTTTGGTCCACCACCAATGGTTTATTTGAAAACCAATCTGAAATTTTTTTGGGGTTTTCTGAGTTTCTAGGGTTGTTTGAAAGACTAACGAGTCTATAAGAGCTTTCTAGGAAACTATGAACTCAGTGGTCCCACCATGATCGCCAGAATGTTGGGGTCCTGTGATTTGGCCGATTGGTAAACCAAATGACAGGGCAACATGTAAACCAGTCTTTAGAGCTCTAGGATCTAGCCCTCCTAGTCTCACAGAGGGATCTCTCAATATATTTGCGAAGATATGACTTGTTTGCTTGTAAAAGGTTGATTTTTAGGCTAGTTATTAAGCTTGAGTTTGTTTAATTGTTTTGTGGGACATGATGATCTAGCCATAGCATTGATAATGCAATAGAGGCTGGCTATCAAGTGGCAAAAGATTGGAGCATGTGTTTTGTTAGATCTAGCTTGATAGTGTGTAGCAATTGAGGGTGTGCATGAGAGTTGGGGTTTTCAGCTTTAAGCTTTCCCATTAAATACTGTGTTCATATGTGTGATTGTTTGTGGTTTTAATGTATGCATGCAATTGATTTTATTTCCGCATGTGATGATCAATGGTAGAAGAGATTTTGTATTATGTATGAAGCTAAAATAGTGTGTGATCAGGAGAATCTCATAACAATATATCGCTTATTCAAATTTCTGTTATCAGACGTAGAAAGCGATATCGATCATTGGAGTAATCAGCAAAACATTGAAGAAGTAGCTTTGTGTCGTGGATTTCGACTTGGTACAGAGTGCCAGGTTTAAGTTGAGATGTCTTTCACTGATTATATTGGAGTATGCCCTTGAGGGTAGCTTGAATTATATTGCATGGAAGGACAGGATGGAGGCGGTGTTGGATGACAATGGGTTGAAGGAGTTCATAGATGTAGAAATTCCAAAACCTGCTTCTAGCGATGCTGCCGCACTTGACACATGGAAAAAGAAGACAGCAAAATGTCGAAGGATTCTGTTGGAAGGTGTGAAGGATCACATAGTGTCCAACCTTCATGGTAAATCTTCTCCATTCTTGATGTGGAAATATTTGACAGATTTATTTCAAAGCAAGAGCGACCAGAGGAAGTTGGCGCTCAAGGATAAACTCAGGAACATAAAAATGGAGAAAGGTGACAGTATACCCAAGTACCTCACAAAGTTTGTCCAGTGCAGGGATGAGCTGGGAAGTGTGGGGGTTACTGTTGATGACGAGGACTTGGTGAGCTTGGCTCTCCTTGGGCTTCCGAAGAGTTGGGCATTCTTATCAGGACTCTGTCAATGGTCGGGAGAAATTGCCAGGATGGGAGCGACTTTGGTCGGATCTTGTACAAGAGGAGATAAGGCGGAGTACCAGGGATGGATCTTCATCAAAGAACTATTATGAAGATAATTTTGCTTTGGCTGCCAAAGCAAAGAATGGGAAGAGCAAGAAAGCTTCTCATTACGGTGCGAAAGGCAAGAAGCAGGACATGTCCAAGGTGAAGTGCTTTCACTGTCACCAACATGGACATTATGCCACAAATTGTCCACAGAAGAAGAAAAATAAGCAGGCTGTTGGGACTGCAGCTGGAGAGGCCTTAGCCTCAAAGTTTGAGCTAGATTTTTCGCTGATCGCATGCTTGGTCTCAATTATGACGGGATTAGTGTGGTTTCTTGACAGTGGTACGTCTTTTCACATGACAGGAGATCGAGATTTGTTTACTGATCTGGATGAGAAAGATCTTGGAGTGCACATCAAGATGGGAGATGATGGTAGATACAGTGCGACCAGTATCGGTACCATTTCCTTTAAGAGGGAGTCTGGTAAACCCTTCGTATTGAAGGAAGTGATGCATGTTCCAAGATTGAAGAAGAATCTTATCTTTGTGGCGATGTTAGAAGACAAGGGATATGCTTATGTCTTTAGCGAGGGAAAGGCCTTCCTGCGCAGTAAGGAAACTGGTGAGACCCGGAGGATAGGGGTTCGAGTTAAGAACCTTTATCAATTGCAGGTAGATGGATGTGCAGCAATGGCAGGCAAGGCAGAAGGAGTGGTGAGCCGGGATGATGGCGAGTTGTGGCACCGGAGATTGGGCCACCTTCACCATGGAGCTTTGAAGATACTGCAGCAGATTTCTACTGGGCTTCCTAAGGGCACTCTTGCGCAGTCAGATCAGTGCAAGGGGTGTACCTTGGGGAAGTATGTGAAAGTCACCTTTCACGAGAAGGATATTCGCGCCACGACGATCCTTGAGAGAGTTCACACAGACGTGTGTGATCCTTTCTCAGCAGCTTCAACAGCAAAGCACAGGTATTATGTGATATTTGTTGATGATTTTTCTCATAAGTGTTGGATCTTCTTCATGCAGAAGAAGAGCGAGACATACTCAAATTTCTGTGAGTTCAAGGCACTGGTTGAGAAAGAATCGGGGAAGCAGGTGAAGGCTTTAAGGAGCGACAATGGTGGTGAATTCATCTCTGGAGAATTCAAGGACTTTTGCAGTGTAGAAGGAATTCAAAGAGAGCTCATAGCACCTCATAACCCACAACAGAACGGGGTTGCTGAGCGGAAGAACAGAACGATCGTGGGTGCTACACGGGCAATGATGCATGATCAGGGCCTACCCATACACTTGTGGGCTGAGGCATGAAATACTGCAGTATATGTGCAGAACCGTTGTGCTCATAGGATACTTGGCATGAGTACACCCAAGGAGGCGTTTTCTGGTAAGAGGCCTGATATTTCCCACTTGAGGATTTTTGGTTCACCTGTTTACATTCATGTGACGAAGGATGCCAGGAAGAAGCTGGAGCCAACTGTGGAGGTTGGGATATTTATGGGGTACACTGATACGCCCCACAACTATCGTGTGTATTTTCCAGACAGTCGCAAGACTGTTGTGCGACGGGATATCAAATTTCATGAGGAGAAAGCCATGAAGTGTTCGCTTGAGAGGGAGCCACACTTGCATGTATATGAGGAGCTATTAGTTCCTAAGGATGAGTCTCAGGATGTGGATCAGCCACAAGATGAGGTTCATGGAGTGGAAGAGACCACTCAGGCAGCGCCAACCATTACAGGGTGGAAGCGCGCTACAGAAGTTGAGCAACTGGCTCAAGATGCAGAGAAGGTTGTAGGAGCACCTACATCACAGCGCAGACAGAGACACTCACTTGATCAGTATACTGGATACATGGCTCTTATGAGCAAGTGTATCGTGACAGAGCCATCCTCTTTCGAGGAAGCTGTGGAGGACCCCGCATGGGTAGATGCCATGGTGGAAGAGTATGATTCGATTGTTAGAAACAATGCATGGGAGATTTTTCTGAGGCCAGAGGGGAAATCAGTGGTGGGTTCGAGATGGATCTACAAAGTGAAGCAGGAAGCTGACGGGAGTGTGGAGAAGTACAAGGCAAGATTTGTTGCTCGAGGCTTTTCACAGATTGAGGGGATCAATTATGAGGAGACCTTTGCACCTGTCGCAAGGTATTCTTCCATACGGATGATTCTTGCTCTCTCAGCGCAGATGGGGTGGCACATTCATCATATGGATGTGAAGACTGTGTTCCTCAACAGATTCATTGAGGAGGAGGTGTACATAGAGCAGCCCGAAGGTTTCGAGATCTTCAGCAGCAAGTCGCATGTGTGTAGGCTCAAGAGAGCGTTGTATGGGTTGAAACAAGCACCTCGTGCTTGGTACACACAGATAGATAGTTATTTCATCGGACTTGGATTCTCCAAGAGTGAGGTGGATCCTAACCTATACCAGATTGTGGTGGAAGGTAATTTTCTGATCATTGTACTTTATGTAGATGATTTTATTTTGACAGTTGATGAACTGTTGATACACTCATGCAAGGCTGATCTTGCAAAGGAGTTTGAGATGAAGGACTTGGGCCTCCTTCATTATTTCCTGGGATTGGAAATTTGGCGTAAACTGAATGGGATCTACTCGTTTGTTTCTTAGGGCATGCTCGATATTAACTAGAGAAGTTCAACATGCATGGCTGCAAGCCTGTTGATACTCCTCTTCTTGGTGGTTGGAGGAAGGAGGATGCTACTTCAGCGGAGGTAGTGGATGCCACTGTTTATCAACAGTTGGTGGGGTTGCTTATGTATCTGGTCAATACACGACCCGACATATGCTATGCTGTTAACCAGATTTCACAAGCTATGGTTAAGCTAACCAAGCTCTTCTGGAAGGCGGGGAAGCATGTATTGAGATATCTCAGAGGCACATTGGGATATGGATTATGGTACAAACAATCGGATGAGTTGAGGCTATGTGGCTTCACGGATGCAGATTGGGCAGGGAGCCCAACAGAAAAAAGAGCACATCTGGAGGGATTTTCAGTATCGGGTTGACAGCAGTTTTTTGGTACAACAGGAAGCAGAGATCCGTGGCACTCAGTTCAGAAGAGGCTGAGTATATGGTAGTGATTTTGGCTGCATGCGAGGCTATATGGATGAGGAAGATCCTGGTCGGGTTGTTCGGTTCACACTTAGAGCCTACTGTGATTTATTGTGATAATCAAAGTTGCATCAAACTCTCAGTTAATCCAGTATTTCATGATATATCTAAACACATTGACATCCGGTATCATCATATCAGAGATTGTGTGCAGCAGAAGATCATGTTACTTTCATACATTCCTACGGAGGATCAAGATGCTGATATCTTGACGAAGGCGCTCACCAGGAGCAAATTCGAATACCACAAAGGTAGGATCGGGGTGGTAGATAATCCCTATCTTTTTGAGAGGGAGTGTTGAGATTGCAACAAGATGATGAGCTTAGTGGAAAGAAGTTGCCTTCACTAAGTGGGCCTGCAGGCTATTTTTGGCGCAAAGTCTATTTTTAGACAAATGGATCATGTTCTATGACTTGCAGGATGCTATTTGTGGATGGTTGGTCAAGTCGGAAAAAATATATGGACTTATATTTTTAGACATATTGGGCGGAATCTATTTTTAGATTTCCAGTCTAAAAATAGATATGTCGAATATTATTAGCTCTTAATAATATTTTGACTCTAAACATTATCTTATTCTCTTAGAGCACTTCAGTTAAGTGCACAGATGTGGCACAGGAGCTGACAGAAGGAATTACGATATTCCTGAGGGTTAAGTGGAGCTATTGCATGGATACTTCAGTTAGAACTCATGTGACAGAGTTTGGTGGAGTTGATTGAGGAAGTTAGTGGAGTTGTATTTGGTTTAACTAATCTAAACATAGTTGAGATATTTGTATTTAGTTTAACTAATTGATACAATTAGTGAGAGTGGTGTGAATTAATTATTAATTAATTCACTAATTATAAACTCTTTAATCAACTAAAGAATGCATCAGTTAACTTCAGTGCATGGACAGTTTTAGTGGAGACCAGTGCAGAAATAGGTGAAAAAGCAGGTTATCTATCAGTTGTGACTATATTGTTGCTATTTGCAACACACAGATAGGTGGAGAAGCCCATGAGGATTTCACAGTACAAGCCAGGTGGTTTATCTATTTAATGAAGCCATACCATAGCATTGATAACGCAATAGAGGCTGGCTATCAAGTGGCAAAATATTGGAGCATGTGTTTTGCTAGATCTAGCTTGATAGTGTGTAGCAATTGAGGGTGTGCATGAGAGCTTGTGAAGAGATTTTGTACTATGATTGTTACATGATCTCCATGACATATAATATACAGATAGTTGGGGTTTTCAACTTTAAGCTTTCCCATTAAATAATGTGTTCATATGTGTGATTGTTTGTGGTTTTAATGTATGCATGCAATTGATTTTATTTCCGCATGTGATGATCAATGGTAGAAGAGATTTTGTATTATGCATGAAGCTAAAATAGTGTGTGATCAGGATAATCTTGGTGAATAATATATCAGTTATTCAAATTTCTACATAGGGAGCATAGATAGAAAAGGGAAATCTTTAAGTCATTGGGCAATGGAGTCAAGTAGAAGTTTGTAACAAGTTTGTAAATGAATTAGGGGTATCAAAGGGAAAATCTAACTTGGGTGTTGGATCTACAAAGTTTTTCAGGTGAAATTAAATGAACATCAAGGTTTTAGAATGAAAATTAGAACTAAGGGCAGTTAAGAATCATTAATTATATGTACTCTTCTACAAAGGGACTTAAAACATCATTTGAACATGAAGAAATATTTTATAGAAAGGGCTAACCATGAATTCTACAAATTACACTTTAGCAAATATCCATTTCAAGAAAAACTTTCAAAATGAAATCTAAGAGTCGAGGAACGCGCTATTTCATTAAAGATTTCACTCTCAAGGATAAGAAAACATTTAAGATTCACAAATAACTGCATTCATAGAAGAGGGAACTCCTAAACATCTAGGACTGCAATTATAAAGGCTTTCAAAACAATTATTTGAGTAAGTACAAAGGGCATGATCAAAACAGACCTCTTTGGCAAACTTTGGAAAATGGTACTTTGAAAGGAGACTTCAGAAATAATTTTTAAAGTGTCAAAAAGAAGCAGGGAAAACCATAAATCATCTTGAGGCCAACTGTATTGAATTACTTCTGAAATAAACAAGATTTAAGGTTGAAAAAAGCAGTTAAAATTACTCAATCAAACATTCAACAGATGAAAACATAAAGACAGTGAAGAGTAAACAGGTTTAAGGTGCTTCCAGGAGACATTTCTTAGCCTAAAAATTTTACTCTACTATAAGTAAGAGATGATGGAGACAGAATAAAAACAGGAAAAACATTAAATAGTTTAGAATAATTCACCAACAGCCAAGCTCAGGGATCCAATGATAGAGCTTTCTCCATCCACAAACAGGTCAAAACATCCACAGGTTCTAGTACATCAATTTCTCTTTAATCTCAACAGAACTATGTATTACTTCAAAGAGTTATCAAATGCCCCCATAAAATGAGTTCAAATGTAGTATTTATGCTGCAAATGAGGAGGTGGAACTATATAGGGTTCAAAATGTTATTAATGACACAATAAATGCACTCCTATCCTAAAAAACCATGCAAGGCATAAGGTAGGAATGTTTCTCAACTACTTCTCTGTGTTTTTAAATCTGTATTTACTTCCTGAGGATAAAATAGCTGAAAATATTGACTTTGAGTCTCCTTTCTTCCTTTTACAATAATTGTCTGACAGTTTATAAAATATTCTTTTGTGTAATAACTGCTCCTTTGATGTATTCGAGGCTATATTGAAGTCTAATTCTACTTGATTTAATCATAAAAATGTGTTTTAAGGCCCTTTTAGCCTTGATTTGCCTTTTTAAATTAATATTCTTTGCTGTCCTTTAACACTTCATCTGATTTTTACCTTTTAATCCTTTATTTCTTGGGCGCGTAATTATCTTTTTGTTGACTGTATTCACTTTTAAAATGCATTTAACCTCGAGACTGCAGGATTAAACTTTCTAATCTTTGGTCTTTGTGCGCAATCCTTCATCTCCAACCTTCTCTATCTTCGTTGCTTTACACTTTTCCTGCTGACTTGGACTAGTTTTTAATCCCCTTTCTTTGGTTCTCGGTCTTTAAACCTTTATTTCTTCCACTGTGCTTTTCCTTTCGCTGTTGTGGACAGAGGACCTTAATGCGCTGGGGTTTGATTTGAATAACAAATATTCATGCAATATTTGATTTAAAGACCTGGATTTACGCCTTGGAAATTTCTTTTCTTCATTTAACAACCTTCCCCGGATGATGATCTTTGACCTTGTCTTTTCACAAATAGTGGGAAGAGTTTTTACCCTTAAACTGCCATTAAACCTGCACAGGACAAAAATATTTAATAAAACCTGTGGGTGTCAGATAAACTGCTTTACAGAGGTCAGGCGGAAGCGGAAGGAGTAGTGAGGAGAAAATGAATGCGCAGAAGGGTTTTATGGAGAAAACCACAAAGAAATGGGTTTTAAAATAGTCTTGGCGCGAAATTTGAGCAAGAGTGGGTTTGGAAATACTGCGAGTGGTTATCACGTTTGATTCAAGTGGTAAGTGGTTTTGGATGAATCGAGTGCGATCCAATGATAATGCGCCGTGTGGAATTTTTGATACCGCCGGTATCGCATGAATTTGGAGTGTTAAACTCTAGATAGAGAAATTGCACGATAGGCGATGCACACCGTCGGATGAGGCGAAGGAGATCTGACGGTGCGGGTTGGGCACGATGAACAAGTTGCACGGCGGGAGTTTGAAGTGGGGGACAGGTGTCATGCAACAGTTGGAGGGGCATTTGAATAGTGGGATGTGGGACCGATAGGTGACATCACAACATTTGTTGTGTAGCGGGGGGGGTCGATCGGTGGTGAGAAAGGTTTGGGTAAATGTGGGCCGTCGGATGAGATGAATTGACGGTGGGGATAGATGGATAGGAATGCTCGGGCGATCAGAAGAAGGGGCTTATCGCATCAGTGGGGGAACAAAGGAATGGGGGAGGAAACGAGACAATGTTGATGCAATGGAGGCTTTAGGATAGGGCCTGGAGTATGGTCACATGGCGGGGTAAGGTAACCAGGGGCCGATGGAAGGAGGGGGCTTATCGCATCGGCATATCGCCGCAGAGGGGAAAAGAAAAAAGGGGAAGGGATAAGTTGATGGAGCGATGTGATGAGGGCCAAGGTTAGGCCCAGGACACGGTCATGTGGAGGGGTATGTGACCAGGGGCGGAGGAGGAGGGGGCTTATCGCATCGACGGGGAGGAATTTCCGAAGGAAAAAGCATATTTTATAAAGGAAGATCGATGCGATGGGAATGCCCGATGTGATGGGTCTAGCACCTAGTCACGGGCGCTCGGACATATGGGTGAAATATCTAAGCCCTGAGGGGCTTAAACTTTTATTTGTAAAAGACTGTCTTTTTAGACCAAACAGAGGGGTTTTTGATCATTTTGGTGGATTCCGATAAGTAAAATGGGGGTTTTTAAACCATAACAAGGATTTTTTGTGAGTTTAAAAGGGATTTTGAAGGTGTTTAGAGGAAAATGAAGGATGAAAAGGGGAAAAAATGAGTGAAATAGGCTTATTAAATAATGAAAAATTACCTACATACAGTCTCTTTTTTGTTCAGTAGTGTTTCTCAAGGTTTCTGAATAAGGAACAAGAACAACACTTAAGGAGCAGAACGGTTTAAGGAACAACAAGATAATATTTTTAGGAAAAATAGATGAAGATTTCAATGGATTAATGGACTTGAAATGATGAAGGAAATGAGATTTCTAGAACTCATCATGTTCTTGCAATTTTTTTCTAGAAATATGGGTTTGTTACATTTAGTCATCTTTGGATAAATTCAAAATTATGGATGACTAACAGACATGGTCAAAATATGGCTTAAACACGAGTCCAAATGAAGCCGGGTAAAGGCCAAGATATAGAAATGGTCAAGATGCAATGTAGTGACACAACTCAACAACAAAATGGGAGCCTCTAGGGTATATAGCTAGAAAAAGATAGCGAAGAAGAAGAAGAATGAATCTTGAACAAATAATTCATGGCAGGACTAAAGAGGACTCCCGAGCCTACACAATTTGCAGCATGGGCGACATATGCTAGAGAGGATCTAACTAAGAAGCCCATGTAAAGGATAGCTTTACCATCATATCATGATTTATAAGTCGGAGAGTGAAATTGATTTAATAGTCATAACATGATGGGGTCGACCCTATGGCAAGGTTTCATAATGGAGGTTAGTATGCATAAGTGCAACAGAAAGTGAATTCCATAACCTATATGCCAGTTCAGAACAAAATGGCTGCCATGACAAGTCAGCGATCATGGAACCGAAGCAAAAATGGAATCATCTCAAAATCACCAAAATGGACCTGAAAACAACCTATCCCAAAACTTACAAGCCAAAAGGTTAAACAATCATGAACAAATTCAAAAAATAGACACAAAATAAATTTGCGATTTTCTTTTTTTTTTTAAATTTTGGGCATAAATAGTCCTTTTGGACTCACATTTGGTCATTTGTGTTGTGAAGAAATTTTGAAAGTGATTTGGAGCAAAAAATCCCCTTCTTGGAAACAGAGCAATTACCCACTGAATCGATCCAAATCATTCAGGTAAGCCTCATACTCAGCTTAGTCATTGAGTTCTTTATCAAATCAAGAATTTTTTTTGGATTTTTACCATAGAAATTATGTTTTTTTTTAAACCCTCTACATATATGCAGGTTCATAATTATGAACTCGCATATAGATGCGACTGTGTATGAACGAACTCGTGTATGCACAAAGAAAAATTTTAAAATGAATTTCTAAATGGATTTTCGATGAAATGATGTAGGATGACTATAAGCTGTAGGGAAAGAGAGAATATCACCATTTATAATGAGTTCATGGAAGACCAATTATCCTTATATATACTTTGGAGTTGTGGATTGTTGAAATTATTCAAAATGCCAAACATGAAAACGAACACAAGATTGCTCGAGATGTATGTAAGTTATTGGGACCCAGATGAGGATTGTTTCATGATAGACCAGATGCCACTAAGGATTGAAATCAAGGACATTTACTTCATAACTGGACTCTCTTGGAGAGGGGAACAAATAAATTTACAAGGCAATGCCACACAAGGGTTAAATGTCGAGGATTATATTCGGATTTACTGTGCTAAGGGTACTCAGAAGGTCTAGACACAGATCCAAATTAAAGATGTGCAAGGTTTTCACATGAAGATACCTATTTTCACCATTGTGAGGGTAGCCGGATCAGCTTCCTTACACCAGGCTTCATGAGGAAGCATGAGTCTGGTAGTGGATTTCTTGACTACATTATATGATTGCTGCACAACCTTACTAAAAAAATTGTAGAAACAACTGACCTCAATCCAGAAGAGTAAGACAAAACATTTTGGTTATGGGACCATCCTATGCACATTATTCTTCGAGAGGATTCTAGGGCTTCGCCCCAAGATACTCTCTACCATCAACAACCCTCATGATCCACGGATAGCTAGATGGGAAGATCTGATGAAGAGACTCGGGGGTGGAGAGGTCCCCCGAACTACTTGGGATGATGAGTTCTTCCTTTTGTGGGGAGAAAAATTCATCGCAGTAGAGGACTATCCCTATACTGGCATGGATTTTAGGGGAGTTCCAGATTTGGCCCTTCCACCCGGTGCAGCATGGGGGGAGATTGGTAAGATTGCATAATAATTTTTTTGATTATATGATTTTTTTATTTATTTTCAAATGATATGAAAATGATATGAAAATGAAAATTTTTTTTGTTAGGACAATTTGACTTACAAATGTTATGGATCATGTTGCAGACATGGGACTAGTGAAACTTGAGGGCTTCCCGAGGCACAGGCACCGCAGAAGAGAAGCTGAGGATGCCACAAAAGACCTAGGGAGGAATCTCCATGCTATACAAAGAAACTTGGAGAGGTTGACTTGCCAAGTCCCTATGGCTGCCATAGAGGACCTCTTGGAGGCTATACATAGACGTGTGTTTGGAGTACAATGCGATTGGGTGCGAGTGTTCTACCATGTGGCAACAACTATAGTGTTCTTCCAGAAACCTATCCTGGGCAGGGCCCATAGGGATAGATTTTATTGATAGGATTTTATTGATCGAATGACTGTAATATTTTTTGATGATGAACATGATCGGGCATAAGCCCTAATTTTGTAGGACATGATTGTCCGATTTTTTTATATTTTGAACATAACTCTGATACATATATGTGTGTGTGTGTGTGTAGATATACAATAATTTTTATGATGTGATTGTCCCAAATGTACAACGATGTTTGATGTTTTTGATATTTTAATGTATTGAATGATTAATATGCCAATCAATTGCTTGATTAGCCAATGAATCTTTAAATGAATTTTTTGAACGAGGAATGTGAATAAATGTAATATTGTGAAATGAACGTTGTAAAAAATTCATTCTAAAAAATAATCGATGTAAAAATGGGTCTCTAACACGATAGGTATTATTTAATTGTGAAACCACTAGTTGCGAATCCAATTATACTACTAAGGAATCAACACCAAGAGATATTGCCTTCGAAAGTATGTTTAACACTGCAGTGTACTATGCCACATTATTCGAAGCAGGACCAATGCATACACCCCTTGAGACTAGCAACTGACCAGACGGATGTTAAATTACCCAAGCCGCGGAAGTAAGGTTTCGGGTATGTCAACTAGCACCATCAGCAAAGCCAAAGTGACTCATCTCATCCAAAAACACCTATCAAAGCAGATCAAAATCATCAAAGTGACATTGAAAATTGATAGACATACATGTAAAAAAAATATATATATACAAACAAAGAAAAATCTAGGCAAAAGCCTAGGAATAATACTTCTTTAGATAGAGCCCATTTCTGGGATCTGCCATCTTGTTTCCATCAAAATCAACCAAGGCATAAGCTCCCTTCTTATGAACCTTTTTAACAATGAAAGGGCCATACCACATAGATTTGAATTTTCCTACCCCTAAGGCACCCTTGTCTTGAGCATAAACCAAAAAAAGGTCATCTTTAGAAAAAACCCTAGGTTTGACCACGTTATCATAATGAAACTTTACCCGTTTCTTATGAGCCTTGTTCATCGTAGTTGCATCTCAACATTTCTCATCGAGATGTTCTAGATAAACAAGGCATTCTTCAATACTTTAAGTGTCAAGAAGAAGCTCAACTTCCAGCTTAAGGGAAGGAATCTTGCATTCAATAAGAAATATTGATTCTAGCCTATAAACCAGTTGGAAAGGAGTGAATCTGGTTGCAGTCTTAACAGATATCCAGTATGCCAAAAGTGCAAGATACAACATGACGTGCCAATTGGACCTAGCTTTATCAATTTTCTTTTGAAGGATAACCTTTAAGGACTTGTTTACGGCTTCAACCTGCCCATTTTCCTGAGGATAATACATAGATGAATGCTCCTACCAAAAACCCAATTTACTAGCCAATTTAGCCATCATGGTGTTCTGAAAATGACTTCCATGGTCAGTGACAATCACCTTGGGAATACTAATGTGAGAAATGACTTAGTTGAACAGAATCATCGTTGTTGTTTCACCATCATTCGCAAAAGTAGGCATAGCCTTAGCCCACTTCATAAAGTAGTCTATTGCTATGATAATGTACTTATGACCCTTTGTCGAAGGCAGGTTACAAGTAGTAAAATCAATACCCCACTTTGTGAATAGACTGAAAATGATAATAGGAAAGAGATAAGTTGAATGAGCGTGCATATTCTGAGTATAGACTTGACAAGGGTGAAATTTTTTTACCGCCTCAACACAATCTTTGAAAATCGAGGACCAAAAATATTCGGCACGCAAAATATTTTCAGTTGTAGCAAGCCCAGATAAATGACCACCACAAGCTCCACTGTGGAAATCATTCAGTACAACCTCGACTTCTTCAAGAGTCAAGAAAAATTTAAGGATCGAGTTGATCCCGTGACGATATAGAGTGTCATCGATAATAAGATAACTTTTCGCTAAGTGACACAACTTTCAACGCTCATATTTCGAAAAAGCTAAGGGAAACTTCGAAATCTAGAGATAAACAATAAGATCTCCATACCAAGGATCCTATGAAGAAATGAGGAAAATATGTTCATCGGGGAATGACTCTTCTTAAACGATCTCATCTCCATAGGGAAACTCAGATATCAACTCCACAAATACCAAATATTTCTTGGATTTTGCAGATATAAATTCAAGAACAAACTCTTGCAAAATGACAATCCATCATTTTATTTGTCCCCAATCACTTGCCTACTGAGAACAAATTGAAATGGATTAACTACTTCCGAAACATAATTTTTTCGAAGAAGGATATAATGCCTGTGGCATTGAACAACATCGACAACTGCCAAGGCTAATTTCTCAATAAGAGAATGTCGCAGTTCAGGACCCACCAAGCCTCGACTAAGGTAGTAAATAGCATGCTCACAAAGAGCATCATCCTCCTGAACCAGAACCATACCAATAGTAGATTCTGTTGTAGTGAGATAAAAAAGGAAGTCTATGTTATAATCAAGTGGACTCAGTAATGGAGCAGAGTTCAATGCATTTTTCAAAGCATCAAACGAGCATTGAGCATATTCATCCCAAAAGAATGGAACTCCTTTCTTTAACAACCTCATAAATCCTTTCATCACCTCGTCATAATTAATGATAAATCTCCTTGAGAAATTGGCTTTTCCTTATAGAATTTGAAGTTGACGAATAAAATATGGGGGAGGCAACTGAAGTATTGCCTCAACCTTGAAGGGATATACCAAAATCCCTTCCGCGGACATAATGAATCCCAAAAACCGACTGGATGTGATGGCAAAAACACACTTATTAGGTTTCAACTGCATTTTATAATAACGACATCATTCAAAAACTTGTCGAAGATGAGAGGGATAATCAATTCTCTTTCGAAAACGAGTAGCTAAATCATCCAAATATGCTTCGATACTATTCTTGATGTCATGGAAAGCATAGGACATGAACTGTTGGAAGGTAGATCCATCATTTTTAAAACCAAAAGTCATATTTTTGTATGCAAATGTACCCCAAGGGAAAACAAAAGCGGTCTTGTGCTGATCATGAGGACGGATAGTAATCTGATTGTATCCCGAGAAACCGTCCATGAAGGAGAAAATTTCATTCCCCACACACTCATCAATATTATGATCAATAAACAATGTGGGATAATTATCTTCTTTACATGCCTTATTTAAATCCCTGAAATCAGTGCAAACTCAGATCATTCCTTGTTTCTTTTCCACAGGCACTGGATCCGAAACCCACTCAGTTAACGGAACGAGGTATATGAAACCTGCCTTTAGCATCTTCTCAACCTCGTCCTTGATAGTTTTTTCCTTCCTAGGGTTTACCGGATGAAGCTTCTTCTGTATAGGTTTAGCATTTTCATAAGTCTTGATCTCATGTTGGACAATAGATGGATCAATTCCAGGCATTTCCTCATAAGACCAAGTGAACACATCTCGAAATTCTCTAAAGAGATCGGTGTAAGTTTGAATCTCTTCAGGGGAACATTCAGCTCCAATGAAGACATTCTCAATAACGTTGCGATCTCTGGTGATGTTCACTGGGGTAGTCTCAAAAATTACATCCATGTTCCCTTTAAAAAAACCTGTGCTGGAGCTAAAGGGTTCAAGACTGGGTGAACAAGACTAGAAGACTGAGGGCTAGACAATCTTGTTTCAACCTCTTGCAAGTCTGGTAGAAAATAGGATCGATGATGCAAATCATCCCATGGTATTTCTATGCCAGTCATTGCTTCAAGGATAGCCTCTTCAGATGGAAGACTAGTATCAAGGAAATCCTGAGCAGAAGATGAACTAAGAGTCCAAGTCGAATCCACATCTCTGTCCAACTCCTCTGGTGAAAGAGAAATTGGAATGGAATCTACAGAGTCAACAACAGATTGATAGGAAATCTCTGCTGCAGATATAGAGAATTCCATTCCTCCCACTTGACCTTCCTCTAATGTGGAGGTAGGATAAGGAAAGGTCTAGGGATCGGAAAAATAATGAGTTCGAAATAAATCTCTTCGAGTAGGAACCCTAGTGGATGAGAGAGAATTAATATGAGCCGAAGGAGGAAGTACCCATCAATGAGGTATACATTCTAACCCCCAAATTATCCATAGGTTTCTTGGCATCATTCACCAAGGGTATAGTAGAGTCAATAGATGCATTTGGATATACAGGAGAAAATCCATCTAGTCAACAGTGACAATCCTACCTTTGTGGGGAAAATACAAGATGCGAAATAATGATGAAGCAATAGCATCCACTTCATAAATCCAATTCCGCCCCAAAAAAGGTTGTAGTATAAATTTGCATCAAATATCCTGACCTCAATATTGATATTTTTACCCCCAACGCAGATGGGTAAATCTGGAACAATTCCATGTGGCCTATGAGAATGACCATCAAATGTAGTGAGAAGAGTAGGTAAGGCACAACTGAAGGGGATCCAATGGCTTTCCAACATAAGATAGACGTGACACGTGTGGAATCACCCTCATCGAATACTTCTAGAAAAATATTGATCTTTCGATATGTAGACTTAATCTAAAAATCCATGTCATGAGGAAGTCTCTTCTTAAGATTCGACATATCAAATGTGATCATAAGAGAGTTATTTGGAAAACAGCCATGACTGTAGTGAGCAATGCACTCCTTTGTACTAGGCACGACTGGAGTAACTCTAACGCAGACGTGGCACAAGGACTTTGAGCCAAATCTTCTACAATGGAGTAATTCTGGGCAGCCTTGGAATTAGGATTAATCATCGTACGCTTAGTAGACCATTTCGTTATCCGAGGTATAGGCTCAACTGCAGGCCTCTCTATATGGAATGGCTCAGAATTACTAGGAGAACCCTTAGCTTTTGAATACTCAGCTTCACCATAATCACGAGATCTCGTAGTGATATCAGCGTGAGCACTCATCATATATACATTTGAGGAATTTTCCCCTTCCTAGTTTCCCCCCATGGGAGCTCTAGTATTAGCATTCGCACCAAGAATAAGCTGCTGCCCTTGGGGAAAAGGCTTTTTCAGTACAACCTGGGAACTAGAGAAAACCTACTGAGCTAAAAAGCTTTGAGCATCCTGAATTTTCGGGCAAAGATGAGTAAGATGGTCTCCAGTTCATAACTTGCATAGAAACTTAACTTTATTCTTATTGTCTCTCTTACCCTCTCCAACATTATCGTTGGATCTGTTTGCATTACCCTTCCCATCCTTGTCTTTATTATTATTATTTTGTCCCTTCTTCTTCCCATTAGATTGTTGATTTCCTTTGGGGTTAGAAGCTTGAACAACATTAATAGTTAAGGGTTGGGAAGGGGTCGACACCAATGGCGTAGCCTAACCAGAAGGAGCAGATTGTAAAAAAAAATGCTACAATTGATTCAACAGGTTATCCGTGCCACTATCAATCGAACCAACAAGCCGATCAGCATGAGGAACTGGCTTCATTTTGGCTAAATCCACTTTGGAATGAGGAGCATCCAAAAAAATATTATTAAGGACCCTAAACTGAGAATATATTAGTTCTAACTGTTGAGCCCTAAATATAGCATGTTCCTCAAAAAATACCACTAAAAGGGATACATCCTTCGATAATTCTGGCTGTAAGGATTTAAGAAACCATTCGAGAAGGAATTCATTAGGAATCTGAGTTTTGATGAGCCTCTTCCTTCTCCTTCATTCCTGAATATGATCAGAAATGTCTGTTGCCTTATCCTGCTGGAAATTGGCCAGGAGATCAGCCCTGATGTCATAACGAACACGCAACCAGAAATGGTTCATAAACATAGAAGCTAACTCGCCAAAAGTAGTAAAATTCCCCCCTGTCAACTCAATGTACCATTTTGTAGCGTTTCCAATTAGGGTGCATTGAAATAGACTCAACCTAATCGAATCGTCGATAAGGGAGTTCGACGAACACCATAAATGGAAAGTGGTAACATGGTCAATCGGGTACTCGCCATTCTTTCCTTCAAATTTCAGAATATCTTAGGGAAGTTTAGTAGGGACCAGAGGTCAACCCAGGCTGTATCGAATTGGATCATTAGTTAATTTTGATAAATCTGGAAATTCAAAGTTTCCAAGAAAGGCAAGCGCAGAGGAGCTTGATAATTCCATCCCCCGAAGTAAGGATTCCCAACATTCTGAAAAGAATACCCTAGATTTGTTTAGGCACTAGGTTTCCAAATATTGTTCGTAGAAAATACTAAGCCATAAGAGAAACCTTGTGGCCAAGAATCATTTGTAGAACGACCCCCTCCCGTCGTAGGATTACCATAAACATGGATATTTCCCCCAATTGAATTGTTAAATGAAGAGGAAACCCCTTGGTAAGGGTTCCAAGAATTGGTGAATGGAGAGAAACCCTGAGAAACACTTGTGGAAGGGAAAGGTACATTCCCTTGCTGACCAGAGAAAAAATGATTCCCAGCTCCCAACCCTGTAAAAGCAAGGTTCCAGCCTTGAAAAGTGTTAGAGCTTTGACCTCCTAGGAAAGGATTAAAACCTTGAATTTGAGAGGTAAAAGGAAAATATCCTAAGGAATGGTTAAAATGAGGAATGTGACCACTTTCGAAGGGGAAACCCTGAAAAGAAGTTGACCCACTAGCCATAGAAGGCATAGATGTGGAGACAACATAAGCATTATTGAAGGAAACAGAAGGAATTGCACTAGATGGAATTCTGAAAGAAAAGGGATCAGAATGGGAAGAAAATTCCTGGGTTCCCCCACTCATAGATGGAATAGAGGTAGATCCAAACATAGAAGCACTAGGAGTGCTAGTATAAATATAAATAGTACCCCCTCCATCAAGCGAAAGAGGAGTATGCGCACTCATGGTGCTCATAGCTGAAGTTGTGTTCCCAGTCGTGGCCATCGAAAGAAAGGGATAAGGATGTGGCAAGTTAGTCTCTGAGACATAGGCCCAACGTAAAAAAGAACATACAGAAAACTAGCAGGGAGAGGAGATGAAGGAGTACCTGGAGTTTCAAGAACTTCTTCTACTTCAACTTCTCCCGGAAAAAGGACTCTAGAGATGAGTGGAGTACTCCTCTCTATAATACCACTAGTACTAGGACCACCCGCAGAAACAACAACCCTGGTCGAAGGATCACTCTCTGATGTGTTCGCAACTAATGGACGAAAATCACTAACATAATTTCTCCTAAACCTTCTTGAAGAAGGCTCAGCACTCATAGGAGAAAGCCCACGAAGCCTCCTTGATCGATGAGGCTATCAGTTAGCCACTTTTAATAATTATGAGATTAATTAGACTCAAAACATTATGAAGCTATGGAAATCTAGGAGAAAATATAACACTCTATCAAAAGTCCCTAAGATACAACAATCAAGCAGCCTTCAGGTATTTTCGCTCTAGGTGATTAGGACCAGACACCAAAATAGAAGAAATTGAATAAAAGGACCTTCCGAGAATAGTCTGGGGTAATTACGCCTCGGGCCTACTAACAAAGCTAACATAAATAGTTACATTGACCTCCTAACAAAATCCTTTGATGGTGCCAGTAACCGAGCTTCGCAAGGGCACCATCTAGAAGTATTAATGATAGTGATATGTCTGCCTTAGGTACCATGGGTATTCGTCCCCCCACAGTCACCTGTGTGATACCTAGGAAAGGAAACTAAGGGAACCAGTTCTTATCGACAGTCAGGCATAACGGTCTTTGGTCTAGATTCAACAAATAGGAGAGGGGGTATCTCTCTTCTCTGCCTTCACTATCCCTCGCGCTTAACTCTCTGGAGGTAGATCTTTCTTGGTCCACTAAACAAAGTTGGATTTCACTCGTTAATCAACTTCTATGTTTGATAGTTTTGAGTGGCCTTGGAGAGTTAACTCTCCACTCACATATTCCAAGGCCCTATGACCTCGACTAGATGGTGTATATTTAATGACAAGGCAAAAACTTCTAGTTCATTTTAATTAATCGCTTGATTTTAAATGGTTGTTCCTTTAAGCTCACGAGTAAATGGAGAATGCAACTTATGATGTTTTCGACAAAAAAGAGAAATCAATAGAAAACCTACTACATGAATATGTAATTTTTTCTTTCGATGGAAAGAGATTTCTACTTGGGTTATAAGAAGCAACTAAAAACAAAAAATACTTCTTTTTCTTTTCAATATCACTCTTCACACACTTAAAAAACTATCAAAAATACTAGAATTCTTAACTGTGCAACTAATGCAAAAACTATCAATGATGAATGTAAATCCTAGGACTAATCAAAAGGGAAGAAAATGAGTTTTTCACTTAAAATTGGTCTGATCACTTTGACAGAAAAGCAGAGACAAGCCCCAACGGGAACTTCTTTGCAAAAAAAAATTCCAAAACAATCTTGATATAAAAGAGACAGGCCCAAACAAGGACTCCTCTCGGAACCAAGAAAACAGACCAAAAATGAGAAACTAGCAAATTTCTCCAAAAAGGATGAAAACCATGAAAAGAAAACCAAAGAAAAAGCAACAGAAAATACAAATGTTTTTTCACTTTTTACTTTTTAAGGAGACAAGAAAACTTCAATGAGATAAGCACACAACTACCAAATGATCCAGGAGGATCTTGTTCAATACAGTTCAACAAAGAAGTCCAGTCAACTCTAGAAGTCAGATGTTTGGTTCAGTCTCCAGTCTGCCAGTTCCGTCAATATCTTCCATGGTTCAGTGTTAGGTTCATGGCATGGTCGTCATGTGATTCAAATTTGGGTTAAAATTGGTCAAAAAGGGTGAAATACCTTACAATGTAAAGGTATATGGTTAAAAGCTAACCTAGATCTAAAACCCTAATACCTAAGTCTAAAATCCTATACACATGATCTAAGTCCTAAACATATAAACCTCATGCTAAAACTAAGTCCTAAAGATAAAGTATTATTCCTAGCGAAAAGGTTCCTAGGTACAAAACCTAAGGAAAATCATAAAAAACCCACTCTCGGACTTTGGAATAAAACAAAAGTTTAAAACTTTGCACAGCTAAACCGCACGGCCTTTAAACCATGTCGGAGTTGCAAACTGCTGGCATGTGAACAATCTATATAACTGTAGTGAAGAATGTTAAAAGGATATGAGATGTGGTTGAAAACTGTTGACCGCCAGTTGTTAAAACCGCTATGGATAGGTCATGTGACAATATTATATCGTGACCGCCGGAGCCACCCTAACCGCCGCGATCCGACTGCAGCCGTAGCCACCAAAGGAGCCGTTCACATGTCGACGGGTGTTTCCCTCCGTCCGGTTAGCCTAACCGTCGGGCTGAAATTTTATCATAAGGTCAATTTTGGGTTTTTTGTATTTATTTCAACACTAAGGTCAAAGGTTTATTATCTCTAGGAATTAAGTGTCTCTATGAGACAGGACTGAGACCCAAGTCACCAAATCTGCTGCAACAACCATGATAAGTTTGGCTTCATGGAATTTGAGGCCTGAACCTATTTAAATCAACCATTTTTCTTCATGAAGGACATGGATGTTTTGAACTTCAGTTTTCAGCAAGATAGAGGCAGTTTTGTTTGCAGCATTGCTCAGTCGTCGGGTGTCGGACTTGAGCGCAGAGACAGGCGTCGAAAAGGTGAGAGAGAGTACTTTATGTTTACAGAGTTTAGAAGTGCCCACAAGCACAGTGATTCTGATTCATTTCTGTGTAAAGAAATTTCTCACGATCAATCCTAATAAAATGGATGCCCACTTGAAAGCGGACCCGGAGATGTAGTCCACCAGGACTAACTCCGTAATCAACTGTTTGCTTATTCTTCTCTCTGTTTATTGCTGTGATTTAATCATCTATTTGTTGTTGGTTTATGTCATCTTTCATTAAATCTTTCTTCAATTAACAGTAAATCTTAAGGACAAACTAATCAAACTGCCTAAGCACTTTATTCGATCACATTCAGATCATATTTGGTATTAGAGCAGGTTGTGATTTGTAGTTCGTTTGTCAATGGATGTTAAATAGGCTGGGAGTACAATGTGGAAAATGCGAGCTTGAGGAATTCGATCCAGAGATCAGAAAGCAGAAATTCATTCATCAATCAATGATGACAGGGATTGAGAACGTTGAGACTCTTGAAGCTACTGAAACGAAACCCATGGATGAGAATCAAATCCATTAGACATTTCTAAAAATGCAGCAGATGTTGGCAGAATATATGAAGACAAGAAGATGAGAGATGCAGCCTCATCGTCGAAGGAATCAAATAAGGACAAGGGTAAAGGCAAGGCAGATAAATCTCATTCTCCTCCGTCATCTCCATCATCTTCTTCTTCCTCTTCTACTTCTAGTTCTGAATCAGAAAAATAAAAGAAACATAAGAGTCCGCTTTTGAAACTTGATGTTAAGTTCGAATTACCTATGTATGATGGTGAAATAAACCCTGAGAAACTAGATAATTGGGTAAAACAGTTAGAATTCTATTGTCGTATTCAATATTTTACTAATGATAAGACAAAGATCCAATTAGCTTTGATCTGGTGAGAAAGTAAGACACAGATAGATTTAAAGCATAAAGGAAAAGTTATCACCCCATGGACTAAGTTTATTAAAGATCCAAAGAAAATATTCTATACGTTGGGTCACACACAACAAGTTTTAATTGATTGGAAGTGCTTGCGACAAGGTAAGGGACGGAATGTTCAAGAGTTCACACACTAGTACATTTGGCGGAAATTCTGACACTTGGTTCCGACACTTTTAACCAAATGTCAGAAATTTCCCCAAATTTTTTCAATCCCGCCCGAAACCGTCGTTATACCGACGTCTAGAGAAATGTGTCGCAATACCCACACTTAGAAAAAGTTTCGCAATTGTGACGTTTGAAGGAAGACGTCTCAATTGCGACACTATGCCCCAAAGCGTCGCTATTGCGACGACTGCTTCCAAACGTTGCAATTGTGACACAATGTCTAAGTGTCGCAATTGCGACGTTTGGAGGCAGTCGTCGCAATAGCGACGCTTTGTTTGCGACACAATGTATAAGTGTCACAATTACGACGTTTAGAGGGATCCGTCAGCGACGCTCTGGCCGCCGTCAGTATAACGACAGTTATATGCCTTTGCAAAAATGGTCAACTTACAAAGCAACGCGAGGAGTAGTTAATGGAGGCACCTTTGCGATTGCGCATAATTTGGAGAGAAAATAGTAATAATGAGAGAGGCTCCTTTAATTGCGTCTTTCATTTGTGAAGGTATGGATTGTCCAGCCTGCAATTCTATGCTGTCGAGAAATACTCGCAATCCTTTGGAAACAAGACTGTTGTGAAGATGCCTGGCGAAGAAACGGACATCGGGTTCACGACTGTTGATGAACACATTGTAGTCCGACGAAGAAGGCACCAAGGATGGTATTATTAGTGAATGAGGGATGTTGAAATATTAATTTCAACTACCTACCTTGTCCTCTGGCCACTTTCTAAATCTATTTGAATGGCTCTGTCAAACACCCACTTTCTAAAACTGATGAACAGTCAATTTTGGTTTTGAAATCAGTCCCTGCACACTTAAAAACAGAGCGCTGTATTGTTTTGGAAACAGAGCAATTTAATAGTAAACGCGGGAGATTTTAATTCATAAGAACGTGGTCCCACAGACCACAGACCAAATCAGCCATCCACGTGGAAGCAGGCGATTCGATCGCGTTATTTTTTGTCCCGTCTACATTGTGGAATTCCGGACCCGAAACATTATAGGGCGGAATTAATTTGATTTTCGCGTCGCATTTTTACTCCGTACAAAAAGCCAAAAAATGGACCCGAATTTTTATATGGCGTATTCTATGAATTTTTCGCGTCACAAATTAGGGTGACATCAGCAGGCTATTTTGGAACGTGAATTTGTGATTGAAATCGGGTTTATTTTTTTTGAAGTCCGGACGTATGATATATTTTTATTAATATTTTGTTATAAGTTTTGTTTCACCGCCCGATAATTATTTAAACCATTGGCTCATATATAACATATGCGCAAATATTTCACTTTGGGCATTTGTAATGTGGGCCCCGAATACTTTAAATAGGTACATATACATTAGACAGTTTAAAATTTTTGAGGATTGCACCCCCGGTGCAATTGTTTGTTTATAATATTATATGATACATGTGAGATAAAGGTTTATTATTTATCATATAAAAATAAATTTTATCAATATTGGACATTTACACTTTTATGAGGTGATGTTATAAGTAAATTCATAAATATCTCTTTTTAATCCTCATTTTACTCCATGAATATGTTTGGAAATGAAATTTCAATAGAGTAATTTTCTCCTAACCTATGTATCATCAATATTGTACATTTACATTCTTAATTATGAGGTGATGTTATAGGTAAATCCATGAATATCTCCTTTTAATCTTAATTTTACTCCATGAATATGTTTGGAAATGAAATTTCAATAGATTAATTTTCTTGCTATTATATGTTTTACGAAGATATGGTAAGGAATTCTCTCTTGTTCTTCTTAGAAATAATTATATATAATTTTTATTTTTTTCAAAATAGATTAAAAAAATTATATGAGAAAAATTATTAATTCATCAATATGTGTGTGTGTGTGTTGTGAGGAATAATTTCATATTTCAACTTAATGGTTCATTATATAATCATGTGATCATCACCAATGATATATCTTAAAAAGCAACTGAAAAGCCATGTGTACAAAATCGATGTATACTCTAGAGAGTGGTTCTCATATCACTATGTAAATCACTAAATTGTTGTATGCTACTTCAACAAAATTATAATATAAACTGTAATACACATCATATATGCATCATAACAATTGGTGCAGCGTAAAACCCACCTGCCACACCTTTGTGCTCGATCCAATTTTCTCTGTCAACTCTTCTAGTTGTGGGAGTTTCCTCCAAGGATCATAATACCCCCAAGGCCTGTTATCACCCTAGTAATTCTCAGGTTGTGGGATAGGGATTTTTGTAGTTAAGAACACCAGGGGTAACCAAGAACCGCTTTGGGAATTCAAGATCTAGCATTCTTGAACCCTAGTGAGGGATCTCTCTGTATGATTTAGCTTTGTTTTAGTAACAGATATTAGGCTAGCTATGATTGTGTATTTGGGTTTGATTTTAAAAGATTGGTGGGAATAAAGAGATTTCAAGGTAAAACAGAAGGATCTACCAGAATATTGGGCAATGGAGTCAACTCTCTAGGCAAGCAGAACTAAGAAATAAGGCTCAGAGATGCAAATGTGCTAAGGGCAAGATAGGTGACCTTCTAAGGCTATGTATAGGCTTGATTTGATGGAGTGGATGGAATCTGAGCAAAAGGGAACTTAAGAATCCTTAAGCTACAGATAAGAAGATTGAAGAAGGGGATCTAACTGGGAACCGTAGAACTGCCCATAAGGTTTTACGAACAGGCTATTACTGGCCTACCATCTTTAAGGATGCCAAAATATTCGTGCAGGCCTGTGATAGCTGCCAAAGGGCAGGACGCCCTGGGCAGTCTGATGAAATGCCTTTGAACCCTCAACTAGTGATTGAACCATTTGAACGCTGGGCACTTGATTTTGTTGGCCCTATTAGTCCTCCCTCAAACCAAAAAAAATACATCCTAGTTGCAACCGAATATGTCACTAAGTGGGTCGAAGCAGAGGCACTTTCAAAAGCTACAGAGGACTCTATAGTACAGTTTCTTTTCCAAATATTTGTGCGCTATGGTCTCCCAAGGGACATAATCACAGATGGAGGACCACAATTTGTAGGTAATAAATTAGCTGAAACATTGCAAAACTACCACATTCAGCACAAGATTACAACTCCATATCACCCACAGGCCAATGGCCAAGTAGAGAGCACGAACAAAGTAGAAAACATTAAAATGCCAAGTAGAGAGCACGAACTATAGTTGTATTGAGAAATTTTATTCACACCGAATACTTCGAATTGTGAAGTATTTATACAAAAAAATGTTTACAAAATATCTCAGGAATTGAGATAATGTTTTAATAAAAAATAGGAAAGAAAACTTAAAAAGAGGGACAACTGCAAAACAGTTTGCAAGCTATTACCTTTTTACAAGAAAAAATAGAACTGATTATTCTAATTTGAACTGATTGTTGTTGTGCACTTTAACCCTATATTTTTACCATTTGAGGTAACAGTAAAAAATGAATTTCCAAGTGAATTTCCTATTTTTTATCCATTAAATTCACAGCAGATCTGTGAATTCTTGCCACTTTTCTGCAGAGGGGATCTTCATAGTCTTCAATTTTCTATAACTTTCATCTGCCTCTGTATACTTAGCAAAGTTAGGCTTGATAGTGAACATATGCCTGATCTCATTATCTAAAAGGAACAGATTTTCAAAATACTGAAGAAGTATTTTTCCTGTTGGTGATCCTTGAGGCAGTTGTTGTCTGGCTTGCTCTTTTGCATGATTTCTGATTTTTAGATCATAATATTTCTGAGGCATTAACTTGTCATTAAATGTGTGAATATCAGGCAAACCTTCTTCTGACAATGTTTTGTATTTGGCTAAAAATCTTGAGATGGAAAAATTCATGTCTTTACACCGGTCCTCTAGATTACTCATTATGTTTCTTTTTTTCAGGACCTTTTTGATTTGAAGAATGGTTTCTATTCTATCAACAATTTTCAATTCTTCCAACTTTTCCCTGGTTTTACTGTTTAAAAAAGCTATGAGTTGGATTGCTTGGGCTGGTTTTTTGTCAATTTCCCTCTTAGTCTTGTCAATCTCTGCACTAGCAACTTGAAGTAACTCCCTTTGTTCATAAATTATCCGAATTGAAGGCCATTGAGAATGAATGCCATCAATAGTTTTGGTCCATAAATGATTTTTTATAAAGGCCACTTGATCTGTAAGATTTACTTGTGCTTGCAGAATCTTTACCTGTTCTTGTAGTCGATCAGCCCTTTGCTCATGTCCTCTAGAAGTAATCAAGGCATCTTTTTTGGATTTTTCTAAATTTTTCATAGTGCCTTTCAAACTAAGAATCTCTTTATCTTGGTCTTATAGTGTGCTCCTCTGTGAGGATGAAGAAGAAGAGGCAGAGATTAGAGAATTAATTGGCATTGCAGTTGGCAGTACTCCTTTCGGTGCCAAGTGTTCTGCCAAAGTAGATGGTATAACAGTGTTTACAGTGGGGATCACTGTAGGAATGACCATTGGTTGTGCTTTTCTTAGTTCTTCATTCTCTTTCATTAGAGCTTCTGTTTGACTTTCCATTGTTTTTATCTGATCTGTCATTTGATGTACAAGCTGCTTTAAATCATCATTCTCTGTTTTTTGCTGTAGAATTTCTTTTGCTTGAGAGTTTTCACTCTGAGGCAACTTCAACTATTTTATAAGAGCGGCTATATCCTCATTTTTCTGTTTAATTAAGACTTTTTCCCCTTCAATGTTGGTTGGGTCACCCCCTGCTTCAATCACTATATCTTCTAGTGCTTTTATTCTTAAATTATTAGCATACAGTGAGGCTTTGTCCAACCTCATTTGATTTTGGAGGTTGAGCATTGTTTTCTCAAGCCTAATTGATTTCATAGTTTTACTGACAATTTTGGAATATAGCATTTCAGTATTGCTCCTATGAAATTCAATTTGATCTAATTCATGAATGGCATCTGCATCCAGTTCAAGATATGTTTTGGAATAATCTGCCACTGATTTTGGCTCAGCCACTGTAGGCTTCAAGAATGAAATTACCAATTTATTGGATGAATAATCAAATGCTGAAAGAAGCCTATCTTTGTTTCCAGGATTTTCCTTAAGAAATCTAGAATGAGCTTGATTCTTGAGCTCTTCATTCTTCTCTTTAATCTGTCTAAATCTGATATGAATCTCTGACTCTGTATTGTCAGTTTCCTGAGAAGAAGGAGGCAAATCGACAGTAGCCTGGTTTTCCTTCATGCTGTATCTTTTTTTTGTGTTCCAATTTTTATATTTTGAAGCTCTTTTAATGTTTGAGTGACTATTCTTGTTGCTTCATCATTTATATCAATATTTACAGCCTTATCCTTTTCTTCTTCTGTTGACTTGCTTCTTTTACTATAAGGAGTTCTGAATTTTATGTTCTCAATAGTCTCAGCTATGAAACTACCTCCTTCTCTGTCTCTTTTATGTACATTATCTGTATCTTTTCTTGTAGAAGCCACCTATACTGTTTGTTCAATCTGTTTTCCTTTGGCACTGTCTACCTGCATTACCTGTACTGCCTGTGAATCATCATCAGATAGGGTGTTTGGCTCCCATTCAATTTTATTTACATATCTTTCAATTTGGGGCTTAGGATCATGCAAGTAAACAGACAACTTACATTTTACCCTTGCTGCACTCAAAATACCTTGTGGGTCATACTTCCATGTAAAACTACATGGGAACTTATACTCTTTAAGTTTGACATTTATCTCATTGGCAGCTTCTCTGTTATTCACATTGAATGGCCCAATTTGATTTTTTAGCTTAAATTGGGTTTTTTTCTTGAAAGATATGAAGTTGATTTCATCTACATTCAATAGTTGTCTCAGATATTCTAAAGCAAATATTCTTTTAGTAACAAATCTAGGTAACTTATATGGGGCCAGGGATGAGCGATACACTCTGATTTCTATATGATTTTTATATAAATACCAATCTCTAGTTTTGTAGCTCTCTGATAACTGCAGAATTCTTCTTGTCTCATCATTGATCCTAGGGATCTCCTCTTTTTCCAAGAGATACATAGCAGGGGCTATAAATGAGTCATTGAAATCTGTAAAACTATACTTTCTGTTCCATTTCCTTAGAATAGATGACCAAAATACTACTGATAGAAATTTTCCTTCTACATCCACTCTCACATTCAATTGGAAACTTATCTGTTTGATAATATAGGAAGAGGTGGAGTAGATAATAGGAGTATCTAAAAACTCCTTCGTCTGGTAATCTGGATAACTGATAATGCATACTTTCAGCAATAAATCTAGCAAAATTGAACTAAATGGATGGTGATTGACCAACACTTAGAGTTGACAGAAAACCTAGGATAACCGCATCAGTGAATTCATCACTGGCGTATCCTAGTATGAAGGAGAGCATTGAGACAATCTGTCTAGTTTCATCTGGGAAATCAACGGTGTCGAAAGGAGGATTTAACTTAGGAATATCAACTTTATTTGGACAAAAATTCTGGTATATTTTGAATCTAGTATTGAACTCCAAGTCAAGATTTAGTTGGGTTAAATCTTCTATTGATAGGGAAGCAGAATTGGGGTCATGATTCATTTGCAGCATGGAATTTATCGACACTTCGGTGATGTAAAACAGGATATCTTTTTCTTTGTTTACAATATATCTTTGTTCTGGCATATAATAGGCTTGGCATAATCTGATAAAGTCAGGAACAGAATGAGTGAGAGGGACAATATATCTAGGCAGATTGGATTCCCAAATTGGAATATCTTTGTCACTCTTTTCCACTGATTGCCATAGCAACAATTATAGACATCAAACAGGTTAAATTCTACATTAGGGTCTAGTATTCTATAGTCCAGATCAACTAAAGGGCTATTCTCTGGAGAAATGACTGGAGGCTGGACTGGTCTGACCACTTCTGTAGAATCAGCCGTGAGTACAGGAGTTGGTTTGTCGATTTTGAAGGACATAGGCTGAGGAATCTTTGCAGAAGACTTATTTTGAGATTTTGGGCCTCCATTCTTGGGGGTTACCTATTTCTTGGTCATTTTTAATAATGAACGAAGCAAGCTTAAACGGTTTGCTAAGTTCCTTTACGAGAAACAGGGGTTTCTTAGCGAATTTCTACTGAAAATGGGGTTTCTGAGCAGGGATTTTAGGAAATGCAAGGAATTTAAAGCTTAGAACGTGTATTTAAAATCGATTTCAATAGCAAAATGGACCAGGGTATGGAAAAAACTGCGAGAAAGGGCAATTAGGGATTCCAGGGAAATTTTGATAGAGTTTCCCCTGAAAAATGGACACTTTTTTGCAGTAAATTTGGTAATTATTTGAAATCGACAGGAATTTTGAAATCTTAGAGGGCAACTTCGAAGAAAAGTACCTGGAGAACTAGCTAAATTCGGTTGAAGACGTTGCAGAGGTGATCAGTCTTCCATTTTTTGAAAATGGCTTCGCAGAGGACAATGTAGTACTTTGTAATGGAAATTCAGGGCAATGGGCGTCGAAAAATGGTACTGGTAGGTTGAAAATGGCTCTGCAAAGTTTCTCAGGGTTCAAACGGCGTGATTTTGAGGAAAAACGGTTCTGCAATGTTTTTACAGGTTTAAAGCGAAAAGGTAAAAATTTGAATGAAAAATATAATTTAATGTATTAAACTATGGTATAACCATAGTTAAATGACATTAAACTCCGGTTAAACGGGTGAGGTTTAGGGAATATCGCTAGTGGTATTCGCGAGGGTAAATGGTGGTAAGCGGAAACTAGCTTTTCGAACGTGATACAACGTGGTGGCGACATGTAAGCGCGGGTGGTTTGGAAAAACCACCCATTTCGCGCGGCTTTGCCAAAACATCAAACGATTACTTTATGAGCGCGAAAATGTATTAGCGCCGTTGGATCTGGATTCAATGAGTGAATGGCCACGATCAAAAGGGAAGGTGCGGGGAAAAGGTAAGTTATCGGGATCACTTTGAGCCATTGATCTTGGGAAACCTTCACTATACCGACATTTAGAGAAAAGTGTCACAATACCGACACTTAGAAAAAGTGTCGCAATTGCGACATTATGCCCCAAAGCGTCGCTAGACGGCTCCCTCCAAATGTCGCAATTGCCTCCAAATGTCGCTATTATATGTTTTACGAAGATATGGTAAGGAACTCTCTCTTGTTCTTCTTAGAAATAATTATATATAATTTTTTTTTTTTTCAAAATAGATTAAAAAAATTATATGAGAAAAATTATTAATTCATCAATATGTGTGTTGTGAGGAATAATTTCATAGTTCAACTTAATGGTTCATTATATAATCATGTGAGCATCACCAATGATATATCTTAAAAAACAACTGAAAAGCCATGTGTACAAAATCGATGTATACTCTAGAGAGTGGTTCTCATATCACTATGTAAATTGTTGTATGCTACTTCAACAAAATTATAAGATAAACTGTAATACACATCATATATGCACCATAACAATTTCCATACAACTAATTTGTTTTAGGATACATGTGGCATTCTAGGGGTAAATTCTATACCAGCATAGATCCATCTTAACTCCGGATCTATCAAGCGTCTCTGGAGGTGCAAACCTTTTTTTTGAGTGAAAAACTTGAGAAAAGGTTTGCACCTCAAGAGATTTGATCCCTCTCGGTGCTTGATAGATCCGGAGTTAAGATGGATCTATGCTGGTTTCAGTCGTGTACTGCCAAGGAAAATCTATCGAAGATATGATTAATTTTATCAATAATATTTAAATATATCAAATATTAATATAATCATTTTAAATATGCTAAATATTTTTGAGATTAACTTGGTCATTTTAATTTTAAATTTTCTTACTTACCTTAGTTTGTTGAGATGATAAATATTGTTAATAACTATAATGATGAGAAATGATGAAATAATTTTTTTAAATGCAAAGTGACAATAATAGTGTTGAAAGATAGAAAATGTGAATAATAAGAATGTACTCATGTTACAAATAGTCTTCATTGTGATCAATCTCAAACTATTTTCTTCTACGATTCTTATTGTCACCCTTGTTAGTTTTGTTATCTTTTCATATGAATTATATGAAAAATAAAATCTAAATCATAAACCAATTAAATCTTTAGCTCGAGCTGTTGTAGTAAACATGATACCTTGTCCCTCTTGCTCTCCAATATTAATAGGTTAAATTACTATAACACAAAAATCAATGTACATTGTCAATAATTTTTTGTGCTTACACTAAAATCAATGCATATTGTTAATCCAATCACTTTAAAATTAATGTACCGTCATATATCCAATTACATCAAATCATAAATCAACATATACATTGAAATCAATGCATTTAATGCAAGCAATCAAATAAGATTAGAAAATAACTTCTACATTTAAATCAATGCACCTAATGCAAGCAATCAAATAAGATTAGAAACCAACATCTACACTGAAATCAATGAATTTACTCAAAGCAATCAAATAGGATTAGAAATCACCATCCACACTGAAATCAATGCATTTAATGCAAACAATCAAATAGGATTAGAAATAATCTACATTGAAATCAATGCATCTAGTAGAAGCAATCAAATATAATTATAAATAGGCGTCTAAATTGAAATCAACACATCCAGTGCAAGCAATCGATCGCACCTTCTTGAAATCAATGCATCTAGTGCAAGTAATCAAATATCATTAGAAATAAATATCTACACTAAAATCTACGATGCATCTAGTGCAAATAATCAAATAGGATTATAAATCACCATCATCATTTGTCTCTTCGGGCATATACAACAACGCACAGCTCTCACACTCTCTATATATCATTCTCTTCCTTCAATCACCTCTCCCCATCTCTCTTCTTGCTCTTTACCTTGATCTATTAATATCTTCCTCTTCTCTCCTCTCTCTCATCTTCTTATCACTCACTCTCTCTCTCTAGAAACCAACATCTACACTGAAATCAATGCATTTAATCAAAGAAATAAAATAGGATTAGAAATCATCATCTACACTGAAATCAATGCATTTAGTGCAAACAATCAAATAGGATTATAAATCATCTACATTGAAATCGATTCATCTAGGGTAAGTAACCAAATACAATTATAAATCAACATCTAAATTAAAATCAACGTATTCAGTGCAAGAAATCAAATTGTATTATAAATCACCACCTACACTGAAATCAGTGCATCTAGTGCAAGTAATCAAATATCACTAGAAATAAATATCTACACTAAGATCGATGCATCTAGTGCAAATAATCAAATAGGATTAGAAATCACCATCTCCACTTATATCAATCCATCTAGTGCGAGAAATATTCCTCCCTCTCTCCACCATCCATCCATATCTATATCCCCCTCCATCTATTTTTTTTTGTCTCTCTATATCGCCCCCCTAAACACACACGCTCTCGCATTCCATATATATCAATCTCTTTGACAATCACCCTCTCTCCCCATCTGTATCTTCTTCCCTCTCTTCACCTTCTATCTATATCTCTATCTTCCCCTTCTCTCCCTCTCCCCCACTAATATCTCGCTTTCCTCCTTTTGTCCTCTCTCCCTCTCTCTCCATATTCCTTATCACTCACTCTCTCTCTCTCTAGAAACCAACATCTACACTAAAATCAATGCATTTACTCAAAGAAATCAAATAGGATTAGAAATCGCCATCTACACTTAAATGAATGCATTTAGTGCAAATAATCAAATAGGATTATAAATGATCTACATTGAAATCAATTCATCTAGTGCAAGTAATCAAATATAATTATAAACCAACATCTAAATTGAAATAAAAAAATTCAGTGCAAGCAATCAAATTGTATTAGAAATCACCACCTACACTGAAATCAATGCATCTAGTGCAAGTAATAAAATATCATTAGAAATAAATATCTACACTAAAATCGATGCATATAGTGAAAATAATCGAATAGGGTTATAGATCACCATCTCCACTTATATCAATCCATCTAGTGTGAGAATTATTATTCCCTCTCTCCACCCTCCATCCATATCTATATCCCCCTCCATCTCTTCTTCTCTATCTCTCTATCTTACCCCCATAAACACACATGCTCTTGCGCTCCATATATATCAATCTCTTTGTCAATCCCCTCCTCTCCCCATCTCTCTCTTCTTCCCTCTCTTCACCTTCCATCTATATCTCTATCTTCCCCTTCTCTCCCTCTCCCCCGCTAATATCTATCTCTCCTCCCTTTTTCCTCTCTCCCTCTCTCTCCATCTTCCTTATCACTCACTCTCTCTCTCTCTCTCCACATTTCTCTCTCTATGTCTTTCTTCTTACCTCCCTCTCCCTCCCCCTCCAGTCCATCTCTCTTTCCCTCCCTCTCTCCACTCTCTCACATCCTCTCTCTTCCTTTCTCTCTTTCCCTTTCTCTCCCATCTCTGTCTCTCCCTCTCTCTCTCTCTTCACCCACCAACTATGTTACTATATCCCTCCCTCTCTTCTTATATCTCCTTCTCCCCCCCTTATCTCCATCTCTCCTTATTTGTCTCTTTTTCTCAGCCCCAAACATACACACTCTCTCTTTGTCTCTCCCTTGTCACTCCTTCTCTCTTTCCACTCCTCACTGTCTATATTTCTTATTTCCTACATCTCTCCCCCTCCAACTCCATCTCTCTATCGATCCCTCTCTCCTCCTCTCTCTCAAGTCCTCTCTCTCGTCCTTCCTCTCTCTGTCTCTCCTAACTACCTCTCTCTTCCTTGATCTCTCTCTCTCTCTCTCTCTCTCTTCCCTCCAATACTCTCTCTTCCTCCATCACTCTCCTCCTCTCTCTGCCCCCATATCCCTTTCTTTCTCTCTCTCTTTCCACCCCTCTCCCTCTCCAACTACATTACAATATCCCTCCCTCTCACCTTCTCTTTTCTTCTCTCCCCCCTTCTTTCCATACATCTTACTTTGTCTCTTTATCTTACTCGTAAACATACACACTCTCTCTCCATCTCTCCCTTATCACTCTCTCTCTCTCCACTTCTCTCTCTCTCTGTATTTCTTCTTAGTTATGTAAACTAATGAACATAAATATTCGTAAATATAAAGCAGATTATGGAGTAAATATGAAAAGAGGTTTTATTTACTTACCATAACTCTGGTTTATTTATATTTTTATTTATTTACCATACCTCTTTTATTTACTATGGTATTTGGCCCATAGGCTTGTTATATACCTAGATTTTTATTTATAATCCTATTTGATATATTGTTATTTATTTACCTTACCTCTTTATACCTCTTTTATATTTATTTATTTACCATACCTCTTTATACCTCTTTTATATTTATTTATTTACCATACCTCTTTATACCTCTTTTATATTTATTTATTTACCATACTTATTTTATAAATATGGTATTTGGCCCATGGTATCAATATTAATTTGTCCCATGATATTAGTCCCATAGGCTTCATCTAAACAAAACCTCTTTTTATTTTATTTTTAAATATAAAAAAGTTTATGGAGTAAATATAAAAAGAATTTGTATGTATTTACCATACATCTAATTTTTATATATTTTTATTTACTTACCATAGTACTGGAGTAAGTATTAAAATATGTTTTATTTATTTACCATACCTCATGTGTATTTATATTTTTATTTATTTAAATTTTAAAATATTGCAACTTTGATGGGGAAATATTTATGTCTTTAAATATTTTAATTTATCCATAGAATATGGGTTTTCTTTTTAAATATTCATTTTACAAATATTTAATTAAAAGAAATATTAAAAGATTTTGGATTTTGATTGTTTGTGTTTAATTAACTCTTTTCTTTTGATTTAGGAAATGGTATTGAATTTAGTAAAGAGTAAAGATGTTTAAAATTTTACTTAATTTGGAAATTCAATGTGGTAAATTTTTTTGTTAAAGGTAAATTTTGATCCATTCAAATTCAGGTATATAATTTACTATCCATTCAAATTATATAAATAATACATAAAGTTATATACAATATAAATATTCAAGTTATATAAAATTCAAGATTAGGTTAATGCTTTGGCCGACATTAGAAAAAGTAAAATTTATTATTTTTTGAGAACGTGACATACCCGACATCGGGGTCATTCAAATTAATGGTTCATTATATAATCATGTGAGCATCACCAATGATATATCTTAAAAAGCAACTAAAAAGCCATGGGTACAAAATCGATGTATACTCTAGAGAGTGGTTCTCATATCACTATGTAAATTGTTGTATGCTACTTCAACAAAATTATAAGATAAACTGTAATACACATCATATATGCACCATAACAATTGCCATACAACTAATTTGTTTTAGGATACATGTGGCATTCTAGGGGTAAATTCTATATGATGTGTATCAATCTATTAGGTGTTGGTAAGTTGTGAGTATCTAAGAAATGATAAGGAATATCCATACACCATGATCTTGTAATGTGATTATAAATTGTGTCTATAATTTCCATAAAATGTATAAATGATTTGTTTAAAAAAATCAACACAATCAACCCTAAACAATGCTCATGATGTGGAATGTCATTGGCGAAACCAAAATGATGGTCACATGTCCCATTTCTATGGTAATGGTGATCATATATATTTTGTAGCGACACTTGATGAGTAATTAAATAAATCTCAGAGTGTGACTCATTGTGCCATATTTTTTTAAAGCATGATTTGTTTCCTAGTTTTTACTATTTTTTTAACATATTTTATTCATTTGGAAAGCTAATTAATGATGCTTTAAGTAATTAGGACCTAATGAGAGATCATCTTCACATCTTCACTGAAATATATTTGGTAATTGTAGTCACTATATGGACTGCACATGCATGCTACTTAAGAAAATTGAAATATAAACTATAATACACATCTTATATCTGCCATAACAATTGTCATACAACTTATTTACTTCTAGATACATATGAAATACTTTAGGTAAATGCCATATTATGTGTATACCAATATAGTATGTGTTGGTAAGTTATGAGGATCTAAGAAATGATAGGGTATCCACACATTAGTAGTGCCCTGGTGAATTTTTTGCATAATTTTCTATTTGTTGTAATTTTGTTTCCTGGATTTGTTATAGATTTCAAATAATATATACAATTATCTACCAATTTTTCTTTATAAAGAAGAAGTACAATAAGTAGTCACCTAAAAGTGAGCCATGTGAAAATATTGGTAACATGAGTAACCTGGTAAGTTGTAAATGAAAAGTGAATAACCTCCACTCACCAACAAGTGGCAGGTAGGGTTGGAATTTGGATTTCTCTTTACCCGTCACACAATTTTTTTTTGACGTTTTGGTCATTATTTTTCTAGTCAATAAACGTTATGTTTAAAATTTTTCACTTCATTAATGATGTTCTCGTAATAAACTAACCCTTCACCAATAAAAGTTTGATTAAAAAAATTGAACGCTCTTCCATTTTCTTTGGATTTTGGAGTGTGATATATCTGTGTCATGGACTTTTAATACCTAAAGTTTCAAGAGAAATAAATGATTCTTGTCAAACTAATATTTCCTCAATATATGCTATGATCTACTAAAAATTACTTCAAAAATCAAGTAACCTTCCAATATAAAGAAAAAAACATGAACGAGCTTTCCCTAAATTGCAATAAATTTATGTTTATTATTAATACTGCATAATCTATCTTATAAAATCGGACTAAGAACAAATCCTCAGTGCATTTTTTATTGTTTTTGTGATTAAAAAAATGAGCCAAAGAATGCTAAGGCACTCAGAGAAATCAATCTATGTATTATTTCTCACAAAATCATGTTGAGTAGTGGAGACTAAGCGCTAGATTTTTTTCTGTCCTCGATATCTCTATTAATTATGTCTATGTAGTTATAAGAATAACAAGCCAAAGAAATCTTAGGCTTCCAGAGAAATTAGTCTCTGTGTGCAGAAATTGATGATTATTGTTGACTAAATGTTATACCATTTGAAATTGCTGAGCAAAATTAATCAGGCCATGATGTACCATTTATCAGTATCTATTTTCTCATGTATGAAAGTTTTTTTTTTTCTAAGTAAAAGTAATTCTATTAACAAAAGGAGTACAATACAGCGGGCCGAATCCTGATCATTGCCGAGTGCTGTGGCATTTGAAACAAAAAACCATAGTTTGAAGACTGCCCTGCAAGAGGGAAACCAGTCTGAAACAGTTCATTTGAAAAATCCCACGCAGGGGAACCAGAGAATTGTAGTACTGGAGACCATATCGAAGCAAAAAAAACAGATGCATTTTCAGAGACAACAGGAAACACATGAAAAGGCCCGTGAGAATGGGCATAAATAGAGCAAAAAACCAGAGTGAAGAGGAGGAACTACTCATCAGGAGGTTCGTAGACAACTCTGCACCAGAGTTCATCTGGTTCCCCGTCAGCATTATACAGGTCAAAAATAGAATGGATCACCTTCCCAGAAGGAGGAGTAATCTGCGCCTCGCTCGCTTGCACTGTGTCCTGCCTCTCAGTAGGTTGACCCACCGCTTCCTTGTTTGCCAGGTCCTGTGTGGCTTTGCCCATCTGACCCTGCATGTCTGCACTATCAAGGTGCTTCAGCCCAACAAACTGCGCCGAATCCTGAGCCGCCGAGAGGCTGCATTCCACCAGGTGAGAACTGGGAACAATTTCCTGAGGCTCTTCACGAAATATGACCGTAATTGAGGCAATCACCTTGGGTCGATTGAGAGTGTTGTTAAAGGAAAAATTTGCGGTGTGGGTTTGAGAAGGAGGAGTGGAAGGAGTGGGGGAAGCAAGGCGACGGCCCGAGCGGAGAAGGCACCCTCTAGGTTGACTGTCAGAGTGGCAGGTAGATGCAGAGGAGGTGCCAGAGGTGGAGGGAGAGCGTCGAATTTGGCGCCTCATGGAGCCTCTTCGGCAGCGCATTCTCTGCCTGAGGCGTGGCATAGTCGCACTCGAGACAACAGGGCAGGGAGGCAAAAGATGGATAGAAGACTAAGGCGAGAGGGGCAACAGGGCGATAGAAGCAAGCTTGCAGGAACCAGCGTGGGAGAAGTTGAGATTTTCTCCAAAATCCAAACAACAATTGAGACAGCTCCTCTTACCAGTTACAGTGCGAACATTAGAAAGCCCTGCTCCTGGAGCGCACCACAGATTCACAGGCGGGGGAATTATGTTCAGACCAGAGGGATGCTCCATAATAACAACCCAGTCTACCGTGCAACTGTGAATCGACTGCAATAAACCACCATGAGTATGAACTGGAGGTTGAGCCATGTCGCGGCATGCGAATGTGTATCGAGGAATGGGACTATGGTTGATTCGAGCACGAGGAGTAAATGACATTAAACGACGATCAGTCAACATTAAGAACTGAATGACAGCACTCTTTCGGGTGGGTGAGTGGCTTCCCCTTATGCCACACCCCCATCCCTCACGTTAAACACTACCAACTTCACCCGCATCCGGGTTCTCATGTATGAAAGTTGATGTACCATTGAAAGTTTAATAATTCTATTGAAAGTTTAGTAACTATAATAACTATATATATATGTATATATATATATATATATATATATATATATATATATATATATATATATATATATATATATATATATATATATATAGTAATTTAATGATTAATAATAATTAAATTAAAATTCTTAAAAGACAAAATAAAAGCCTAATAATCACGAACTATTATGATAATTTAAAAATATAGAACTCAAGCTTAACATAGTTATAAAGATACCAAGAAAAGAAGAGTGCATGTGCATGATAACCTCTTTCTTGACAACCTATGAATGTCATTCTCAATGAAGACTCAAGACTTAACTGGATTGGATTGTGTATCAAAACAATAGGAATGAATCAAAGTTCAATGAATGAATAACTTGATCAAGAAAATTTATAGGGAGAAAGGAAACAACTTGACTATCAATCTGCTAAACCTCACTTCCATGATTAAAAAAGCTACCCCACATTACTAATTGGTCCCATCATGGTGCACCTATTGAAAAACGACCAACAAATATTTTATATTTTGCATGGCCATTGGACAATGATTTACTATGGTTTTCCTACTAAATTCCAATGGATGATTACTCAATATATATATATATATATATATATATATATATATATATATATATATATGTATATATATATATTTTTAAATTTAATGATTAATAATAATTAAATTAAAATTCTTAAAAGACAAAATAAAAGCCTAATAATCACGAACTGTTATGATAATTTAAAAATATAGAACTCAGGCTGAACATAGTTACAAAGATACCAAGAAAAGAAGAGTGCATGTGCATGATAACCTCTTTCTTGAAAACCTATGAATGCCATTCTCAATGAAGACTCAAGACTCAACTAGATTGGATTGTGTATCAAAACAGTAGGAATGAATCAAAGTTCAATGAATGAATAACTTGATCGAGAAAATTTATAGGGAAAGGTAACTTGACTATCAATCTACTAAAACTCACTTCCATGATTAAAAAAACACCCCCACCTTCTCAGTGGTCCCATCATGGCTATTGAAAAACAACCAACAAATATTATTATTTTTTTATTTTTGCATGGCCATTGGACAATGATTTACTATGGTTTTCCTACTAAATTCCAATGGATGATTATTCAAAAATATTGAGAATTAGTTTAGTCTCAAGGCATAGCCAAGAGTCTTGCTGGATAATTATAGATTACCTCTCCATTGGATGATTGTACATTTTTCATCTACTTTTTCACGTGAATTTCAGTTGATGCTAGATCTTTGCCTTCTATTTCTTTAGTGAAGCTAAGAGTTAACTTTGATCTTACATTAATAACTATACTTGCATGAATATCCATGCTTTTATACTTCCCCACTGTGTTCAATGTTGATGTATGGCCTTGGCCCATTGATCTTACAATTAAATCACTATTCATATTCAATTTTCTCCAGTTCAGCCCAATAAAATAAGGAAAACAGAAAATGAAGTCTTGATTTTTCTTTCCAGTGCTCCTACATAATACAAATACTCTTAAAAACCAATTAATATATAAATTGTCATCATTCATGCTAAAATCACTTTGAATTTTTTTAATGAATCTGCTTACAATTAATAGATTACATTGCTCACAGAATAAGAGATAATTTAGAACTATGATTTCACAATAATAAATTATCGGGCTCCCACAGGGCGATGAACTTGGTCGGATGTGACCCTTCTGCAGCAGCTCTTGAATCTGCCTCTTGATTTCATCGTTCTCCAGAACAGAGCACCGATATATCGGTCCATTGGGTAGCGGCGCACTTGGGGTCAGATCAATTAGGTGCTTGACTTGAAAGTGTAGAGGAACCCCTGTGGGTGAGGTGAAAATGTCCCCGTACTCCTCCAAAACCTTATCCATTTGTTGTTTTCGTGCAGAGGAGCCTTTTCTGGAGGTCGTGGCCATAGTCTTCTTCTTGCCCTGGGGGCGGATCATCAGGAAAACGAATTTCCTGGTTTGGGAAATGAGCTTACTGCATTGTTTTGCAGTAACCAAAGAGATAGTAGCAGGAGGTGGTACCTCTGGTATCCTGTACAGCTTATTTCCCAAAGTAACAATAACAGCACAAGGCCGAGACTCATACACCGCATGACGCTTCCACAAGTATGGTTGTCCTAATAATACATCAGAAACATCAATAGGAACAACGTTGCATAATACCTCATCCGTGAAGGGCTTGATGCTATAGGGAAGGCGACATTGCTGGCTGACGCGAAGATCTTGTCCTTGGTGAAGCCACCCGATGGTGTATGGATGTGGGTGAGCTGTGGTCAGCAAGCCCAACCGCTTCATGACATCTGTTGAAATGAGGTTCTTTTGGCTCCCATTGTCGACAATGAACTGTACCGAGGAGCCCTTTACCCATATCTGGGAGTGGAAGAGATGTTCCTCCTTCTGGATCTTTGTAGTGGCAACAATGGCATTGGGCTCCGCATAAATAATCTGTTTCCCTTTGTCATTCCCCTTGTCAGGTTCTGATTCAGAGTCAGAGCATGCATCTGACTCAGAAGCCCGCATCTTGGCCACCAGCGACTACTTGGCCCAACACACACTTGTGTTGTGAGTGGAGCTCTTATGGAATTCACACCACTTTGCCGTGTACTTCTTTGTCTTTGCGGTGTTGTTCTTTGCTTGTGGCTTTGACAGGTTGTCTTGAGTCACTGTGCCTTGGCTCTGTCCTTTGTTCTGTGGTTTGGGAGCACCTTTCCCTTGCTTTTGATTCGCAGATCCAAAGTCTCGCTTCTTCTGTTTGAATTTCTACTCAATCTTGGCAGCATACCGGTATGCCGTACCAAGCGAGGAGATGTCGAGGAACTCCATTACCTCCTGAATGTATCTGTGCAGACAATTGCGATACTTTAGCACCAAATGTTTCTCTGAATCTTTGATACCCAACATGGTGCGCAGGGTATGGAACAGATTCGTTAGCTCATGCACATCTTGATTCCTTTATTGCTGCAGCGTGGTCCATTGTATGTACTTGTCCTCATAGCTCCCCACGGGATAGTATTGTTCCTTGACGGTGTCTCGGAAAGAATTCTAGGTGGGTACGACCGAGAACAGAGAGCGTTCTGTCTCGTCCTTTTTCTCACAGTGGCTTTCCCACCAGTCCTTGACATGGGGGGCAACTTTGAGGAGTGCAAAAATAATCTTCTCCTTATCGGAAAAGTCATGAACCGAGAAATATCCTTCTAATAGATTCAACCATCTATATATGGCATCTGCATCTATTTGACCCTCAAATATGGGAATGTCAAAATTTACTTGTACCTTAAAAGGAGTCACACCTCCAGAGTGGCTGCTGGATGCAGATGCTGTTAGGTCCCTATATTACTAGTATAGTCCCTTATTGTTGTTAGTGTAACCCCCTTACTATTATTATTGTACCCTTGTAAACCCAATTTTGTTATTATTGTGCCCTTAAATTATTATTGTTAGGTCGGCTAGGATTACATTGTGGCCCACTAGGATTACATTATGGCCCCATGGACTCCTATATATAGAAAGGAGGTTTTGTGAATTGTATCATCCAAGAATTGTTCATTTATGTAATGTATTTGAGGTTTCCCCCTCGAAGTGGCTCATTTCTAAGGCATTGATATCTCTTTTCTTCTCTTTTTGGAGCTGGTTACACAACATTTGGTATCAGAGCTTTGGATTCTAGGGTTTCACTGCTCCAAACAGGTCATCGTGGCATTTTCGCTATAACTTTGTTTCTACGAACTTTAAGAAGCTGAAATTTTTAGGGTACGAAGCCGAAATCCAGAGGAATATTTTCTAAAAATTTCAGAGCTTGGTTCACAATATTTTCTGAGATATAATCTATGGAAGTTAGGTCTTTTTTCAGGCTCCTAAACAAGTCATCGTGGAATTTGCGCTATAAAGTTTTTTTCTACGAAGGTTTAGAATCTGAAATTCGTATGGTGCAAAGCTGAAATCCTGAGGAAATTTGTCAAAAAATATCAGAGCTTGGTTCGCAATATTTTGGGAGATATGATCTGTGGAAGGTAGTGCTTTTTTAGGCTCCTGAATTTCATCTAAAAGAGGTGATCGTGGGAAAAGTTCAATAAATCTCTCTTTGGGCATCGGATTGGAGTGCCGTAAAAATTGGTCACAAGTACATAGACTGTAGTTTCGTGGCTATCAATTTCAGAGACAAAGGACGAAACAATGACACGTGGCAAATCGTACAAGTTTGTTCTACTGAAACAGTCCAGAATTAGGTCATTGTGGGAGATTGGACACAACTTTTTCTTGGAGAATCCAAATTAGGTCAGACCTATGGCATTCGAAAGATAATTCAGAGGGCTACGTTGATACCGAAATTCAAATATTGAAGTGCTGCAATAATAGATATAATCCAATTTCAATATCGAGTTCCTCAAAATCAAGAAAAAGGTGTGTATATTTTTTTTCTTTCCAAATTGCATGAGTCTTCTTGAAGAATCAATTTGAATTGATTCCAATGGCATATTGTGGAATATATAGCAGTATTGGGTTCTAAAAGATGCCCCGTAAAAATAATTCAACACCCATTAAGCCTTCAGAAGGCTCTACTATGACTCATGAAGATGAAGAATTGCAACATGATCTATCAAAATTAAAAGAGCAAGTGCAACAAATTTCACTCTTGCAAAGAGCAACAAAAAATGAAATGGAAGTTTTGAAGAAAGGCGTGGAAGTGAAGATGGACGGTTTGAAGAGAGGCATGTAAGCTAAGATGGATGGCATGGAAGCTAATATGGATGGCATGGAAGCGGACATGAAAGAAAACATGGAAAACATGAAGAATGATCTCAAAAAAGACATCGAAGGTTTGACAAAGTTGATACAAGAAATGTTTCCTAATAGTAAAAAGATAGTAGAAGAACCTCATGATGAGAACAAAATAAATGTTAATCATGATTTCATAAACTCTAATGTTGGCGGGAAGAACCACCATATTCCAAAAATGGATATGAGGAAGTTTGGTGGAAAGGATCCTGTAACATGGATACTACATATGGAGCAATATTTTGATCTCCATAACGTGCAAAACACACAAAAGGTACGCATTGCAACTTTACATTTAGAACAAAATACATTTGTATGGTATCGATGGCTTTGCTCCCATAAAAAAATTGTCACTTGGTCAATTTTTACGGAGGAAATGATAGCACATTATGAGGATACAAAGAGCAACACCTTCTTTAGCCAATTGATAAATCTCAAACAAAAGGGTTTAGTGGGGCAGCACATTGAGGACTTCCAAAATTGAATATAAGGGTAACTGATATTCCAGAGGAACACAGGATTGATCTCTTCATAGGCACTTTAAAGGATAACATCCAACATGAAGTTCGCGTTTTGGAACCTGATTCATTGGAGAAGGCATTCGGGTTGGCAAGAAAAGTTGAATGTAAAATTATGGCGACAAGGAAGCCTACCACTCAATTCTATAAAGAAGGAAGTGTTGCTACGCCTAGATTTCCACAACCTACAAGGTTGACACCACAACAATTGGAAGAAAAAAGAGCAAAAGGGCTTTGCTACAGTTGTGATAGCAAAATACACTAAAGGTCATAAGTGTGCTGAGAAGAAATTATTTTACATAGATTGTGAAGAGGAAGAAGAAAATGAACAAGAAGAGGATATACACCAGGAACCAGCCCTAGAAGAGGACGAAATGAATCCGACCATATCGTGTAATGCACTGGCAGGAATTACCACTCCTCAAACTCTCAAGATAGAAGGACAAATCAAGAAGAAAAAGGTAATAGTGTTGATTGATTCAGGTAGCACCCATAATTTTATTCATTGTAAGGTAGCGAAGGAATTAAATTGTTTCCTATACCCAGCACCAGAATGTCAAGTGATGGTTGCAAATGGAGGAACTATAAATTGCTCTGGAAAATTCCATAATATCAAGCTAACCATGGGGGAATATGTATTGACTAGTCCTATGCTTTCCATTCCTATGGGAGGTGTTGATGTTGTACTAGGAGTACAATGGTTACAATCTTTGGGGACGGTAGCTTTTAATTTTCAAGAACTTTTCTTGAATTTTTTTTTCAGAAGGAAAGGAAGTCGAATTACGGGGTATTGAAGGGAAGCCGGGAAGGACAATAAGCTCTAATAGGTGCTGATGTTGTACTAGGAGTACAATGGTTACAATCTTTGGGGACGATACCTTTTAATTTTCAAGAACTTTTCTTGAATTTTTTTTCAGAAGGAAAGGGAGTCGAATTATGGGGTATTGAAGGGAAGCCGTGAAGGATAATAAGTTCTAATGTCATGACAAATCTTCTAAAGAAAGAACAACGAGGCGTAATTGCACAATTATTCTCACTAGAAGTTCCGACATCAAAATCATCTATTTCTGCAGATCTCTAACAAGTCTTGGACAATCATTCCAAGGTGTTTGAAACTCCCAAAGGACTCCCAAATTTTTCGTGATCATGATCATGCTATTCATTTGATTCCAGGAAGTGTTCCTCCAAACATCGGGCCTTATAGATATCCTTACTTCCAAAAGAGCGAAATTGAACGTATGATTGCAGAAATGTTAGAGGCGGGTATAATTCAACCTAGTCAAAGTTCTTTCTCTGCTCCTGTAGTATTGGTACACAAGAAGGATAGATCATGGCGAATGTGTCCAGATTATAGGAGCTCAATAAGCTCACCATTAAAGACAAATTTCCCATTCCTATGATTGATGAATTATTGGATGAATTACATGGAGCAATTTATTTTACCAAGTTGGATCTTCGTTCAGGATATCATCAAATTAGAATGAAGACTGAAGATATTCCAAAAACATCATTTCGAACTCATGAGGGTCATTTTGAATTTTTGGTCATGCCTTTTTGGCCTTACCAATGCACCTTCTACATTTTAAGGGTTGATGAATTCCATTTTCAAACCCTTCCTTAGAAAATTTGTGCTAGTATTTTTTGATGATATACTAATCTACAACAGGTCTTGGAAGGATCATGTTGAACATGTTGAGAGGGTGCTCAAACTATTGCATGAGAAACAATTATATGCAAAAAAATCCAAATGTTTCTTTGGAGTACAAGAGGTGGAATATCTGGGTCATATTGTATCTCACGAGGGTGTTAAAGTAGACCCTAACAAAATTAAAGCCATTAAGGAATGGAAAGTCCCCACAACCATAAAGCAGTTGCGGGGATTTCTCGGGTTAACACGGTATTATCGCAAGTTTGTTAAGAATTATGGGAGAATAGCAGCACCTCTAACAACATTATTGAAGAAAGATGCATTTTCATGGACTCCTGAAGAAATTAAGGCCTTTGAACATCTTAAAGAGGCAATGTGCCTAGCACCGGTCTTAGCTACGCCAGACTTCACAAAAACCTTTATTGTGGAATGTGATGCCTCAGGAAATGGAATTGGTGCAGTTTTAATGCAGGAAGGAAGACCCATTGCTCTTGAAAGTTGTCCAATAAAAGGAAAGTATTTACAGAAACCTATTTATGAGAAGGAAATGTTAGTAATACTGCATGCACTAAAGAAATGGCGAACTTACCTAATGGGAAGACACTTCAAGGTAAAAACTGATCATGATAGTCTTAAACACTTTTTGGAACAAAGACTATCGTCAGAAGAGCAGCAAAAATGGGTCACAAAGATGTTGGGTTATGACTTTGAAATAATCTACAAAAAGGAAAGCTTAATGTTGTTGCAAATGCACTCTCAAGAAAGAATGAAGAGGTGGAAGCATTGCTTTGTGCCATTTCTATTATCCAACCAGATTGGATAACCGAAGCAAGAGATGAATGGAAGAAGGACAAAGATGTATGGACACTCATTCAAAATTTACAGCAAGATCCTAGTACATCTGATACATTTAGTTGGAAAAATGATTCCTTATGGTACAAAGATCGCTTATATCTTTGTAAGAATTCCCAACTAAAACAAAAGATTCTTCTGGAATTGCACACTTCTCCTTTAGGAGGACACTCAAGATTTTTAAAAACTTACCACGGGGTGAAGAAAGAATTTTTTTGGGATGGCCTTAAATCTGATATTCGAAAGTTTGTGGCGGAATGTTTGGTTTGCCAGCAGAATAAAGTGGAAACAATTAAGACGCCAGGACTTCTACAACCTTTATCCATTCCAAGTCAACGTTGGGAGGAGATTTCAATGGATTTTATCACAGGTTTACCTAAGTCCGAAGGAAATAATGTAATCATGGTGGTAGTTGATAGACTTACCAAGTATGCACACTTTTGTGCATTATCTCAGCAATTTAAAGCAAGTACAGTTGCTACTACATTTGTGGACAGAATTCAAAAGCTACATGGAAGCCCAAGGGTTATTGTGAGCGATAGAGATCCCATTTTTACGGGAAATTTTTGGACGGAGTTATTTTCTTGTTTGGGTACTCAATTAGCCCATAGCTCATCTTATCATCCTGAATTTGATGGTCAAACTGAGATAGTAAATAAATGTTTGTAAGGATATCTTCGTTGTTTTGTATCTGATAAACAAACACAATGGGTCAAGTGGTTACCTCTCGCTGAATGGTGGTATAACACTTCCTTCCATACTGCAGCAAAAATGACCTTATTTATGGCACTTTATGGATATCATCCACCATCAATCACATCATCTTTAAGGGAAAATTAGAAAGTTCAAGCAGTGGAAGATCACATCGAGCATCAGCAAGAAGTTCTCCAACTCTTAAAGGATAACCTGAATTTGGCACAAAATCGAATGAAACAATAGGCAGATCAACATCGCAGCAAGAGAAGTTTTGATGTAGGAGATTGGGTATTTTTACAGCTACAACCATATAAACAAATGTCCCTCAAGCAAGCTAAGAAGGATAATAAATTATCGCCAAAGTACTATGGTCCTTACAAGGTGTTGCAAAAGATTGGTACTATGGCATACAAATTGGAGCTTCCTACTTCTTCGCGAGTACATCCAGTTTTCCATATTTCATGCTTAAAGAAGGTTATAGGAGAAAATCTTCCAGTTCAAACAATATTGCCAGAACTTGATGAGGAAGGAAAAATCATATTGGAACCAGAAGCGGTCATGGAAACAAGAACTCGACAACTACGGAATCGATCAATTTCCGAGTATCTCATCAAGTGGAAGAACTTACCCACTGAAGATTCTACATGGGAGGATGAGAATTTTATACAGAAGCACCCGGAGCTACTCAAGTGTTGAGGACAACACTTTTTTGAAGGAGAGGGGCATGTTAGGTACCTATATCACTAGTATAGCCCCTTATTATTGTTAGTGTAAACCCCTTATTGTTATTATTGTACCCTTGTAACCCCCATTTTGTTATTATTGTGCCCTTAAATTATTATTGTTAGGTCGGCTAGGATTACATTGTGGCCCACTAGGATACATTATGGCCCCATGGACTCCTATATATAGAAAGGAGGTTTTGTAAATTGTATCATCCAAGAATTGTTCATTTATGTAATGTATTGGAGGTTGCCCCCTCGAAGTGGCTCATTTCTAAGGTGTTGATATCTCTTTTCTTCTCTTTTTGGAGCTAGTTACACAACAGATGTGCCGCCGATGGGCAGCCGTTGAAGGATCTGGGAAAAGTTATCCATCATCGTGTTCCTTTGTTTTTCGAGGGTCTCCTTGAGCAATATTTTGATAGGATCTCCTTCTCCCTCATATTTCTTTTTGTCCCCCATGGGCGTTTGTCGGGTTTTGCGAGGCTGATCTTGCAAAGGTTCCACCAGATCGAGCCCTAACTCCTTATATCCCGACCTCGTTGGGGACATGCAAAGAAGGATCGAGAAAAAGCAGACCACTCTGATACCACTGATCCGGATTTATGCAGGAACGCAACAGAATAAAAACATAACCATAAATACAGAGATGCAGTGGAAATAAAACTTCATTTTATTAATATAAAAGAACTGAAATTTTCTTATAGACAGAATGGAAATAAAACTAGCTAGGGCGCTGGTAGCTTTCTCTGAGGAGAGATGTGGCGGCTATAGGCCTCTGAACTGAGTTACAATGAGGCTCGAGGGCCTATTTATTATTGAGAAACAATGGATAACCCTAAACATCCAAAAACCTAACCCTAGGAGATGAAGCGCCAAAACTATGGGCCCCATTTGGGTAAATTGGTGTTTCAACTTCCCAGGGACGTAACTTTGGCATACTATCTCTGTTTGACGCACATGATACATCATTAGAAAGATCTATCCGAGGACTAAAAATTTTTCCACGAATATAATTTTGGAATGGAATGATACATAATGATATTAGCTGGAGGCGTGATGCCCAGAAAACGTCGTTTAGGGCCTCAAAACGGCTCCAAAAGTTCAGGACCCGAAAAACTGCTAAAAATAGTAAGTTGTGCCGAAAATGAAAAAATGAAAGAGATAATGGTGGGGCCCCAAGTGGAATAGCCGGGTGGCCACCACTATCCACCTGGATCATAGAGTGAGCCAAAAAAATAACTTTCCTTACTTTTTGAGTACAACCTTGCAATTGCGAAGAGGACTAGTGTTGCAAAATTATTGGTAAGTGGAAATTAAAGGGCGTAAGAACGTTTTTGAAAAAAATTCAAACGTCAAAATTAAGTCTTCTATCCTTCCTAGCACCTCATGGAAAATGGGAATCCGCAAATTCTAGTCGTCAAATATGTGCAAAATGCCTTATGACGGGCAAAATGGAGGACTGGTCCTATGCTGCTACATGAGTTAGGGTTTCATGTGGCAACGGGGAACCTTGTATAGTTTTTCAAGGATAGGAAAGGAGAATATTGTCAGTTAATCATCACATTAAACTTCATCACCATTTGAAAATTGTGTCCTAATTTGAAACAATAAGACTACCCAACTATTTCATTATTTAATTTTGATTGTGTAATACAAAAAAATATCCTAGATAACTTAAATTATGTAAGCACTTTTGCAAAAATTTAGTGGAGAGAACCTTCAATTACATTTATTTTGAAGTTCCACTTGCATTTTAAGCCATTTTAATTAGTCTTTCATGGCTATCTAGTAAAAATTTCAACCTCTTGTAGAAATTTGTTTGTCACTTGTATTAGAAATGAAAAAATCAAATGTAAATAAAAATTATTTGAAATGCTAAAATTCAAATGCACGCTACATAAAAATGATTTTTTTAAAAACTACATTAACGTCTGATATCATGCGCGCATTCGCCCTCAGCTCTTGTAGAATAGCATTCGCCCTCAGCTCTTGCAGAACAGCATTCACCCTCAGCTCTTGTAGAATAGCATTTGCCCTCAGCATTCACCCTCAACTCTTGCAGAATAGCATTCGCCCTCAGTTCTTGCAAAATGGTAAGTTCTTACTGCAGGCCCCTCCTCCTTTAGTAGGGTTGACCCTATTTGGGTTTTTTGGGAGCCTCTGAGAATACAAAGGTTGTGATTGATTACGGGGCACTACCTATATTTGTGGAACTTCTTACCTCTGGGAATGATAATGTTCGAGAACAGGTAGCACGTTCCTTTTAGAGGCATAAAATTATTCTTCCCAACTATCTTTATATGTCTGTAATTTTGGAATTTGATTTAAAAAACTACTACCCAACTTTGAGTTCAACTGGTGTTCGTGTAAGGCTGTTTGGGATTTGGGAAATATTTCTGGAGACTCTGCATCATTTAGGGATCTTTCCCTCATTCATGGAGCTCCGAGGCAGGTGCTTGCCCAGTTGAATGATACTGCCAGAATAAAAATTTCAACCTCTTGTAGAAATTTGTTTGTCACTTGTATTAGAAATGCAAAAATCAAATGTAAATAAAAATGATTTGAAATGCTAAAATTCAAATGTAAATAAAAATTATTTGAAATGCAAAAATCAAATGCGTGCTACATAAAAATTGTTTTTTTAAAAACTACATTAACGTCTGATATCACGCACGCATTCGCCCTCAGCTCTTGCAGAATAGCATTCGCCCTCAGCATTCGCCCTCAGCTCTTGCAGAACAACATTCGCCCTCAGCTCTTGCAAAATGGTAATTTCTTACTGTAGGCCCTTCCTCCTATAGTAGGGTTTACCCTATTTGGGTTTTTTTGGAGCCTCTGAGAATACAAAGGTTGTGATTGATTACGGGGCACTGCCTATATTTGTGGAACTTCTTACCTTTGGGAATGATAATGTTCGAGAACAGGTAGCACGTTTATTTTAGAGGCATAAAATTATTCTTCCCAACTATCTTTATATGTCTGTAATTTTGGAATTTGATTTAAAAAACTAGTACCCAACTTTGAGTTCAACTGGTGTTCGTGTAAGGCTATTTGGGCTTTGGGAAATATTGTTGGAGACTCTGCAACATTTAGGGATCTTGCCCTCAGTCATGGAGCTCTGAGGCAGGTGCTTGCCCAGTTGAATGATACTGCCAGAATTTCAATGATAAGAAATGCTACATGGGCTCTGTCAAATTTTTTCCATGGTAAACCCAAACCACTATTCGAATAGGTAAGCAGAATACATTTTCTGCCTCTTCTTCTTAGTTCGTAGATACTGTGGATTTTTTTTATAGATCTTGGTGCTTGGTAGATTTGGATGTAATATGGACCTAAGCGCTTGTTCATTACAATGACTCTGTCATCAGGTTTTAGAAAATGCTCAAAAATTTGGGTTTCACAAGGGGATTACCCTTGCTTGCAATTATCGATTATCAATCACATTCAAAAAAAGTCTTTCGTAGCATTGTTGAGCTCTTTGTAGGTGAATTTCCGAGGCAATTTCACAATATCTGAACTAAATTTGTCTGTCCTTTTCAATACTCTGCGCTTGTAACAGAACCAGAAAAACAATCTAGTGGCCAATGCAACAACAACAACACCTCCTGTTGCAATGCCTGCAATTCACCCTCTCTGCATGCATGAATGACTATGGCACCCCCTTTTGTGAACAGGTACTGGAGCTGAAGGTACTGGTTTCCATTAGGATCGTGGAATTCAACATCCAAAATAGTATCAAATTCCACTGCAATAGTATTCCCCGGTGAGGGCAATAGTTCATTGAGAGCTATTGGACTCATCACCCCCAAATAGCCTCCAGGGCTACCCAGAGTGTGATCATCTGGAGCAATAACAAATGCTAATCCATCCCCAATTGAAAAAATAACATGACCCACATTGGTTACAGAAAACGAGAAACACGTTTTGAAAGAAGAAGAAACTTTTGTATTAGGGTCCAGAAATCTAACTGGTCTATTGTACAATGTCCTACCTACACTTCAAATTGGTACTCCCAACTCCATGCTAAGGCGCACTGTGCCATTCTTCAGATGAGCATCTTAACCTGAAGTTTGATTCCAAAAAACCCAAGTCCCATGTTCTATGCCCAAGACCTCTGTTACAACGAGTAGAGTTCTGAGCGAAATACTTCACAATAGGAAGCAAAAGAAACATCGCAAAATTGCTCCGCTTTAGACTGATAATTTTCTGTGCGAAAATTCAACTGCGGATAGTAAAAACATAATATCAAACACAACCAATCGACAATGGAATTTGAACACGAGGATTTATAACCACAGAAAACCCTCTCCAGGTTAAAAGAATTCCGGAATGGCTTTAAGATTCTACTAATGAGCGCTTACAACACCATAGCAATTACTGTCACAACGAAATCTGCTGGAAGCAAAGCCCTTGTACAGTTTCTACATTTCCACAGTGGAAGCAAGAATCTTGCTATCTCTCATGATCTGGTTCTATGGTCAAATCCTTTTCTATGGCTGTCTTGTTCTGCTAAACGTGGATCTATCTTAGCTTTGGCTCTGGTTCTCATTTAGGATCGTGGATATCTGATCTTGCTGTGGCTTTGACTATACAAACTTGTTCAATAGGAAAATGTTGACTCTGCTATATATAGGAGCTTCAATGGGTGCTCTCAAATACTTTTTTGGGTAGCTTTGTTTTGTCTCTGATTCAAGGCAGAACTATGTTGGCCTTGGTTTTTTAGTCCTTGGAACTTATTTCTCTCATATTTTCCATCCTATCCCCAGTTTGCTACTGAGAAAGACATAACTTCATGATATCAAAATTGACTATTTTTGGTCATTTATCTTTAGTAATGGTACAACTTTAATTTGGTGCATTCGTGCAGTATCTGAAGAGCACTCTCAAGCTGTTATTCAGTATTTTAGCATAACTACTACATTTAACTGCCATGCTCTAATATTTATATCAACCATAAGCATTCTTAAGGTAGTTCCACGTTTTTGAAGCAGAAGGAATGCTTCTGACAACTTCTTATCATAGTGGTACAATTCTGTTCGCAGTTTATCTTTTATAAACCTCCAATTTTCCAAATGTAGTAGAGACTATAGTTTGCATCTCAAATTTTGGACAAATCTGTTTAGTATTCTACAGAAAATGCATTAAGAATAAAAAAAGCCCACAATTTGTAAAAAGCCCACAATTTTGTAAAAAGCTCACAATTTTGTAAAAAGCCCACAATTTTGTAAAAAGCCCACATTTTGTAAAAAGCTCACAATTTGTAAAATGCCCACTTTTATTTTCTTTTTGCTTATATATTGAGCTCCCATTGAGTTCAACAAGTATTGGGTTTTCTACACCATTGAGAGAGATTTATTGTTTTCTTTATAGGATAATTTGCATCAATGGAAGAAAACATTGGAGCTGGAAAAAAAATTCAAAAGGGTGAAAGGGGTGATGGTAGAGTTTATTGCCCTTGTAAAAAATGTTGTATGAGAAATAATGTTAGAGTTTTAATAGCAACAACAACAGTGCATTGTAGGAAATATGGGCACATTGATGGTGGATCGAATGACTATCGTCCCGTGGTAATTAATTATCTATCTTCATTTTGATTATATCGTAAAATTTTATATTATTATAATATTTTTTATATGCGCACTAATGTTTAATTATTAATGTTTGTAATTTTCATAAAGGCACAGTTGCCCCCCAACTTTTTGTAGATGATCAACCATCTTCCACAGCAAAATAATAGTAGATTAGATGATGTTCCACCAGTACAAGAGAATATTGCAGCAAATATTAGTATTGGAAATGATGTTGTACAAGGTGAAGAACATGAAGCGAATGATGAAGGTAATTTTAATGATCCCATGGAGGTAGATCATGATGACAGTAATGAGATAGTTCACATTAATGATGGGAAAAATCAAATGCTCCGAGACTTGTATGGTGAGTTAGATGATGATGGTGGAGATAGCAGTGACGATATTTATGATGTACCTCTGATTGAAAGGTCAAGTGAAGGACTTTTTGAACACTCAAATGCAACTCTTCTCTCTTCTACATTGTTGCTGGTGAACTTAAAGGTTATGAATAATTTGTCGAACAGATGTATGACACAACTCCTAAGGTATGCAATATGTATATATGATCACATATATGTAAATGTTGATTATTTTCCCTTTTTTTGGTTGTAATAAATGTGTAAAATCGTTATATATATATATATATATATATATATATATATATATATATATATATATATATATATATATATATATATATATATATATATATATATATATATATATATATATATATATATATATATACAGATATATATATATATATATATATATATATATATATATAAATATATATATATATATATCAAAAACCGGTCGGTTTAAGGCGAGTATGGGGTCGAACCAGCGGTCGGGAGAACTCTTTGGTTGGAACCGGTCTTGCAACCCGGTCAATAGCCTATTCTCACCTGTTTTGGCCGGTTAACCGGACCTAACCGGCCGGTTAAGTAAGGAACAGGCCACTTTATGCATAAACCGGTCAGTTCTGTACTTAACTGGCCGGTTAGGTGCTCCTCCATGAGTTGCAAATTCCTCAGTGTCTCCTCCATGAGCTGCAAATTCCTCTATTATACTAGCAACAAACTTCTCTAATAAATCATACTCAACACCTTATAGTAGCAACAATACACATGATGACTGATAAATACAAGGCTGGCTAGCATAAAATCCCTGGCAGCATGCAACTCATCAAGTGTACTTGATGACAATTTATGTTCTCAAAAAAATCAACAACAACCTTATTTCACACTCAACTAGGAACTGTTAGACCCTCTCTCTCTACTCACACATAGCAGCAGCATAAATACAAAACCTTTCACATAGCATACAAGCAATTTGATCATGGCATCAAGACTGATGCAAATGGTCTGACGCCACTCAAGGGACAACAACATACAACCTAATGAAAATGTGACTCTCAATAATAAATTGACCACTAGAAAATTCCATCTTGGAAATGCACTAAACTGGCCACTGAGTTTTCTAAGTTTTAATGAATCTTTTCAGTGATAAATTTCGTCAAACACATTGTGAGCAGACTGCTGAAGTTGTAATGCTCTCTCAACTTGTTACAAATAGCACTAATAGTGGGTTTCATAAACCAATTCAATACCTCTAAGTGTTGTAGATGTTTTTCTAGAAATGTATTGCCAAGCAAACATAGATAATGAAGAATACAAGATCTTCAAAATGCTGGTCTGATATATATATATATATATACTGAACCCAGAATTGTCTTTAAGGCTTATACAATGAATTGACAACAAATCTGAGAAGGGACAGATTGTATATTATAATATTAACTCAGCAATAAAACACAGTGAATAATATAAGAGAAACCTAATACATTACTTCAACAAGTTTGCTTATGTATTTTTCGATGATATGTATTTCATTTGGTGCCATTTTGATATATTCACCTTTGCATGGTATATAAATGAGAAAAATTTTCATATTTTGTCTCTATTGGCTTGGAATCATGGTTGCAAATCTTAAAAATAGTTTTTTTTTTAATTAAAAAATAATTATTTAATGTATTTTTTTTTAAACCAGTTCATTGAGATCTGACCGCTACCGGTTAGACTAGTTCCGGTTTGAAACCCGGTTCATTAGCTCCACCGGTCCGGTCACCGGTTCCGGTTTTAATAAATATGATATATATATATATATATATATATATATATATATATATATATATATAAAATCTTTACAAGACACTATTTTTTGTTTATGTTGTAGATTGTTGGGTGAATATTTGTTACCATCGCCAAATACTTTACCTCGAACATATCGAGATCTACATGCTACTATAAAACACTTTGGAATGGAATATAACACTATAGATGCATGTCCTAAAGATCATATTATATATTACGGAGAACATGCGTTGAAAATAGAATGTCCGAAATGTGGTACCAGTAGATATCGAACAGATCAACTAACCAAAAAGGTGCCTCAAAAGGTTCTTCGTCATATTCCCATAATTCCACGTTTGCAGCGAATGTTCAGGTGTAACATCATAGCACAGTTTATGGATTACCATTCAAAGAATAGAAGTGGAGATGGTGTTCTTCGAATGCCTGCAGATGGTTCTGCATTTAGAGAAATCGAGTTAAAATATGTAGATTTTAAAAATGAACCTCATAATGTCAGGCTTTCATTGGCAGCTGATGGTGTTAATCCATTCGGAGAGTTTAGATCTACTTACTCAATGTGGCCTATTTTCGTTATCAACAATAACATTCCTCCTTGGATGTCAATAAAGAGGGAGCACCTAATGTTGACTATGATTATTCCAGGTATTTGATACATTATTTTTTTGAATGTAACATTTTCATTTCTCTCATTGTTTTCATAAATATATATTTTATTTATTTACTTACTTATATATACATATATCATGGTAGTAATTATTATGTACCGTAATTTTGAACAATTAGGTAAGTACCAGGTCAAAGATATGAATGTATATGTTGAGCCTCTTATCGATGAGCTAATACAGTTATGGCATGGCATCACTATGTATGACATCACTAAACCAATCAAGCAGAAGAGATTTCAATGTCGTGGAATACTTGTATGGACAATTCATGATGCCCCAGGACTAACACATGTTTGTGGTATGTAATATTTCGTTGCACTTTAATATAATACATAATTATCTAAATTAGATATACCATATTGCATGTTTTAAAAATGATCTCATAGTATATTAATTTTTATTGATCCATCTATTGCAGGTCTTCAAACAAAGGGTAGATTTGCATGTCCAGTTTGTGGCCCTAAGATGAAGTATCATCATTCGCCAGACTTAAGAAAGATGGTGTTTGATGAGTTTAGGCACTTCCTCTCTAGGAACCATAAGTATCGTACTATTGAAAAACATCTTTTCAATGATAAAGAAGAAACTGGATTAAAACCACGAAGAATGACACCTCAGTTGTGGATGTTGGAATATAACAGAATTAATAATCGTCAAGCAGCTGGTACGTAATTTGTATATATATATAATTTGTTTATGTAATGTTTGGAATTTTTGTTTTAACTAATGAATTTATTTTATTGTATTTTATAATTAATATTGTTCTGATTTATTTTATTTTTTGATATCAAGGTCATCATCGCGGTGAAGGTACTAATATTGTACTTCCACCTGGAATGAAATGTTATCCTTCTCAATTCGCAAGGTTTCCCTACTATGAGGACCTAAAAATAGCTCATTTGTTTGATACAATGCATGTCGGGAAGAATGTGACAGAAATGTTATGGCGAACCATAGATGGTGCACATGATAGAGATAAAATTGACAAAATTTGTGCTGACATTGAGAATTCGAATCATGCAATGAAAAGTGTGATCGACAGATCAAATAAAAATGGAGGTCAAAATTATAATAATATTCCATGGTTATTAACAGACAACAAAGCAATGATGTAAAAGAGGTTGTTAGAAGAATTAAATTTCCAATAGGTTTTGCTTCAAACATAAATAATATCTTAACGAAGAAAGGTGACTTCAGTGGGGTGAAAACACATGATTGGCATACCTTTATTAAGGTAATTTTTTTGGTATACGTTTTTGTATGTTATTGCTTGAATACATATTTTAAAATTTCCTTTTTTCTGTTTAATTTGGAAACCAATAACGATTCATTTTTTATTGTTATAGTATTTTCTACCTGTATCTCTCCCAAACGACTTCGACAACAATGTCAAACAAGTTATATATGGTTTTAGTAAATACATGAGGTAATTAGTTTTGATTTATACACAAAATCTAATTGCTACAGTTTCTTTTCGTACTTAATGAAATGATGTATTAATTTACTTGTAATGAAATATATATTATGTTTCATTGAAATAACCTTGCGTAACGATTTGCAGATGGTTTCAATTGAAAGAAATCCATCAAGATGAAATAAGGTATTGGAAGAGAGAAATTCCTCGGCTAATGTGTGAAATGCAAAAGTATCTACCTCCAACATTTTTCAATGCACAAGAACACTACTTGATACACCAAGTTGAGCAGATTGAAATGTGTGGACCAGTACACACAAGGTCAATGTGGATGGTCGAGAGGCACCTGAAATCCTTGAAGGCTTTGGTTAGACAAAGAGCACGACCTGAGGGTTCTACGGTGGAGGGATATGTGGTATATCAATCCATGGTGTATATTAGTCATTATCTTCCTATATTAGCTGCGCCAGCCATGAAGGCGGTGGATTGCATTTGGGATGTGAACTCCATTAAAAAATTTGAAGTGGAGCACCTGTTGGGAAAAGGTAGAATGAAGAAAGTGAGAGGTAAAAGATTTATTATGTATAATACATATAATGTTTCATTTTTTTACATAATGTATATGATCATTATATTGATTTAGGTCTTATTCTTTCATAGTTTATTAATTAATATAATTTACCATGGTTATAAGTAATATTTATTAATATTGGTGAATTATTGTTTTTTTATTCAGGTGCTCAAGATTATGAGGCACTACTTTTATACATTGCAAACAATATTGAGTGGATGAGTGAATGCATTGAAACATGTAAAGCACGTAACGACGGTAGGTTATCATGGCAACAATTGTTTGAATTGATTAGAGAAGCGTATCGTAGTGGAGATGGAAACGTTACGGACATGGAAATCGATTTAGCATATGGTTTGAAAGATAGAAAGGTACGCAATTAATTCACCTATTTTATTCATTAATTATTTTATACTATATTTATAATGTGACAACAAGTTTGATTTTTCAGTTAATTTTCATGCTGTGTAAATTATATGATTAATTATTAATTGAGAATGCATCTTTTTCATGTTTGGCATATTGCAGTTGAAACACCACAAGGCTATGTGGTGCAATGGTCGTAAATTTCGCATTAAACAGTTGGATGATAACAGAAAAAATTATGATAGTTGGATAACTGCAGTATTCCAGGTCACTAATGTTTCCTCCAGGAGTGACAGACATCCTCGAGAATATGAAAATAGATATTATGGGTTCTTAGATGATATAGTTGAGTGTGACTTTAATTCCTTCAAAATAGTTTTGTTTGACGTCAAATGGTATAGGCTACGAATGAATGTACATGATGATGATAGAACACTTATTCAACATGACAATGGATTTCCAATGGTTAAAACATTGCAATTTGAAGCAGGAAAAGATTGCTATGTTTTTCCAAGCTAATGCGAACAAGTATTTTACTCAGAGGTGCCAGGTGAGAACGAATGGTCATTTGCTATTAGATATGATCCAAGAGGAAGGCCAATAGAGTATACTGTAGAGGAAGAAGATGATATTGATCAAGAAGTAGATGATGCAGTGGCAAATGAGCAGGAAGATGCATTGAAAGACGAAGAAGATATCTTAGAAGATGAACCAAGCATAGGAGATGAGGCAACAATTATTGATGATGATGTCGATGAGGATATTATTGAAAATGACATAATTGATGATGATGATGACATGGTCGATCATTTCAACACCGTTTCTGAATCAGATGTTGATATAGATGTCGATCAGTTGGATGAAGATCAAGAAGATACATAAGAAGAATATTGATACAGATGTTATGTTCGAGTATGAGCTAGTATGTTATAATTTTATATTTTAATATGTAGGAATTATTGTATTTAAATAATTTACTAATTATGTGGGTTTGTTTCATGTTGTTTATTATTTCAAACCAATAAATAATGGCCTTACTATTGTTTATTATTTCATAGGATTCGTAGGATTCATTTGATTCTATGGTCAGGTCTCTGAAAAAACCAATTAAATGCTTATGGTCAGGTCTCTCTAGGCACTTCCTCTCTAGGAGGTTTTAATTATTGTACTTAATTTTGGGGTTTATGGGTGTTATAATTTATACATTTTGGAATTTTCAATTAGAAATAGGGAGAATCCTAGGGATTATATTATTCTCGTGGTTTAAATTTCTATATTTGAAATAAAATTCACCAATTTATATTTAAAAAAATTATTTGCCTAAATATTTGATGTAGTTCATTTCAAAAACTGTTGAAATTTTCTAGAAACTATGATTGGGATTTCAAGAATATTTATGCACTCTTTAAATTTTCCCTTAACATAAAGGGCAGTTGATGTATAAGTAATACTCGGTATTTTTTTTTTCCAATCCCCAGGAGAAGGCTAAATATAAAGCTCCATATGGGCTTACCCCAAACATGTGGGGTGATTGCTGATTGATCAGAGCAGCTGGTTCAGATGGTCGCTCTGGTAAATATGTTGTGGCAGCATCTGCAGGTTGTACATTGGACTTAGGTTTCTGTTCATGGGACTTTTATAATAAATAAATTATGGCATTCCATACTGAATCAGAGGCCTTCACTTCAACATCCAGTACCATCTCTCCAGTTTTGGCACAGAGGGATGTCTCGGGGAGAAATTTTGGCTTTGCAAATGTTGTGCCAGAGAATCAACATTGGTGGTACAGGCCATGTGGGCCTCTTATGGTATCCACTGCCAGTGCCCAAAAGACAGTTAATATTTATGATATTCGTGATGGAGATGGAGGCTCTACCAATTGTTGTCTCTTGCGTGCAGGATCAGGAACTCAGGTTTCCAATATCTTTTATTCCGAATTTGAGTTAATTTTTCAAATTGGAAAATAACTTGTCAAGATTAGCTTTGATGTGTTATGATTTGTGTTATTCTTTCAAAGTTTTAGGAGCAAGCTCGGTTTTGAGTTAAATTTCCAGAACGAACAGTCAGCTTCTTGACAAGCTCAGCCTTATTTAAGTTCATTTTTTGAGGAAACGTGCGCTGTTGTGTTTCACATCTCTAGCTTAAGGGGGTTGAATATGCTGAGGTCGAGGGGTAATAAATTGATAATTACCTGAATTCCATAAATTGATAAATTATGAGGATTTTCTAGGATATTTCCGCCGTTTTTCCTGGCTCCTCAAATATAGTAAATTATGGAAGGATTGAGCTTTCTTACTCCTTTGTAGGTTGGATATGCTCTCTCCGTTGTTCCACAAAAACTGGCATGGTTGGAGGCTCTGTTAACAGACCAATTCTTTACACCTTGTTCCATTAATTTGGAGCACAAGAAGAATGAAGTCAACATCTTTTTCTTGGATTGCAGTGCCAGCATTTTTCAACATTGTCTCTATTCCCATCGTTCACATCGCCTTCTGCAGGTAATCCGCAAAATCCTTGTAAAGGCCGGTCCTTAATTGACATGAATTACTACATCAAATGAGCTTTATGATGTCCTAAAAGAGTTTTATATTCCAGGTTCGAAGGTATGTCTACCATGATGTTATTCGGCTTCAGGACATGCAGAAGCTAATAGACTGTTCTCTGGTACAGGTAAGTTGTCACGCATATCGGTAATTTTAAAATGTAGGTTAAATGACTGTAATTAGGTACTGATTATAATGTTAATGTTTTGTGCTGCAGACCTACATCACCAATAATTCTAGAGTGGTTTTCTTAAACTAGAGGCCCCAGTCTCGACTATCGAAGGGCCTGGGGAATTCTTGTGAGACCTATGACAGGGTGCTGCAGGAACCCTACCGTTATTGCTCTGTTCTATTCAAGATAAGAAAAATATTCAAATCGATAGACAGAATGGAAGGAATGACCAGCAGAATCCATCTACTCAAGCCCAACTAGCAGCTCACTCAAGAAGCACATCATTAAGACCTTGTACTCCTGTCCGTGATCCTTACATGCCCTGTTTAAACAACAGGTTTGTGGTTTGATATTTTATCTAGGATTCCTTTTTTTTCTTGTAAATATCTTTAAAAAATCTATGTTTGCAAGCAGGTTTGTGTAATTGACCTTGGGTTTGGCGACTTATAGAAATTTGGAAGATCTGTCTGCTTCAGGAAATGGTGCAAATGTAAGAAACAAGTGCCTTTCAAGCGAGGTCCTGATGAGGCAACAAAATGTTATCATATCAATATTTCACAATTTTCATACTATAGATCAAGAGAAATGTTGAGTTTTGTCATCCTTTCTCCTGATTGTGTGATAATTGTAGATCAGAAAGGGAGGACCTGGACTACTGTGTTGTAAAATGTATTTTCCCTTGTTTAGGTGTCTGGCTTAATGGCATGTCTCTGAGAATAATAAAAAGGGGTGTGATTTGTACCTAATGTGTTTATCCTTTGTTGTGCAGTATTGCTTTCCTGGGAATTGGTTGTCTGATCTTACCAGAGCTCGGTATAAGGTTAGAGAAAAGAAGTGCATAAAGAAGGTATATTCTCTTCAAGCAGGGTTTCTTGTCAACCGTTGTGACATTGCTATGTTTTGCCATGATTTAGTAATCTTTGCTAATGTCTCGCTTTAAAATTTTGCTTAAATCAATATTTTAGACTCGTTTCAATTGGCTGAACCATCTTTTGATGTTGTAGAAACCAAGGGGACTAAAGGCCATGGAAATTTTAGATAGTGATTCAGAGTGAATTGGCTACTGATGCATTGCTTAATGATTCAAACGGGTTTGCTGCTTGGCATGAGTTGTTCAATGATTCAATCCCTTGACAATATTTTCCATAAATTGGATGCCTATGCCTTTAAATTGAGCCCTCTGTAATTAAGATGGGTTGATTGTAAATGCTTGAGAAACAACTCTTCTGCAAGTCTACTCGGCAAGTAGCTCCATGAAAATATTCATAGTCACTTTTCTTTTTCCCTCCCCTATTGTCAGGGAAGGATGTCAATTCGGGGTTCCAAATACATGTATAGATTTCAAGTTTTGCAATTAGAAAGATATAGAAATGATGTGATAGCCAGGCAGGCTCTGACCTATTTGCCCTGGTTTTTAAAGGCAGGGCTGCAGAATCTAATGTTTCCCTTCAGGGAATTCGGAGCATCTTCTTGTATTTACTTATAGAATTGTAGAGTTTCTGAATAAAATTCATTGATATCTGCACATTTTGGAGTGACTGTTTTGTTGGCCATATTGGTCTCATCTAATGGGAAGAAAAAATTCATAATGTTCTATGTGACCCTATATGGTTGGATCCTAACCTGCTGTTGCACTCCATTGATTTGTGATATTTTTTTTTTGTATGTCAAGTCTCTGTACTGATTCCAAATGACTAGACCTTACAAACTATAGGGCTAACATGGGATTAGGAATATTTTTGGATGATGCTTGCTTGATATTACTGAATAAGAATACCTGATTTAGATTCTTGTCAGTTCCTAGATTTTGACAAGCAGGGCATACACTTTTTTTTGGAATACTTGATGTTAATAGCAATGGATTTAATTATTTTTATAGAAGATTCAAATCAATGGACCCATTTTATTAGAATAATCAAGGTTATTACATCGCAGTTTTTGTAAATGCTTAGCTGGTATTATCTTCTATATCATGATAAAAATCCCTTTATGAAGGCAAAAGATAGATGCCTGGTGGCTCTTGAGAGAAGTAGGATCTCTACAATGTGGGTTAGGGGAGATCGTGGTCTCTCATTAAGTTTGTCTAGCATAAAAAGGAACTCTGTGTTAAAGGAATGACAACAGATTGGATTTATGTGCCTACTGTGTGAAGAATGCATTCTGTGTATTTGTGTTCTCCGAATGCATTCATGGTTCTCTGTATAAATTTGAGTTATTGACCCCTCTGTGGAGAACCCAGTTTGTTCCTCAAACTTCGTTGAGTCAGAAGTTCCCATAAACTCTAGTTATGGAGGATGGTTATCGGTTCAGAATCCCGTTGTGGAAATTGTGACTGGTCGAGAGGAACTGCGACTGTGTCAAGCGACATCGGTCTTATGCAAAGCCACCATGCAGAGCACGCTATAGATTGAATTGAATACTGTGTGGAAACTTCAGTTCGAAGGAAGCAGAACCTGGGACTCTTAAACCAATTGGAACCATGAAAGGAACGTAACGAGCGGTTGGAAGAACGGAACAAGGCAAAGGCGGACGGAGCCATGAGCCAAGGGCAGCGTGGAACCTTGACTTACAAGGAAAACCAAAGTTGGAATGAGTGGTATTCGCGCGATTGAAAGAGTGTAAAGTTTTTTTCAAAAAAAATAACGCGATATTTCCTATTGGTTGACACGTAAGCCAAGGGTGGTTTCACAAAACAACGAATTTCGCATAGATTTTGAGCGTTAATGCTCGGCATAAAAAATAACGTGAAAGCTCACGAAGATCGTCGGATCATCCCCACCGGAGCGATAGATCATCCACCGTTGGATGTGAATGCAAGCTAGTGCTGGGCCAACCATGGTTGTATATGGTTGGCCGTTGGATGTGAATGCGTTCTAGACCCTAAGTTAGCGAACCAGAGAGCGTACAGGGAATAGAGTTAACTTTGGTAAAATACTGTTCAAAATCTGGAAGTAGGTTTGATCGCACCGCCTTTGCAGGGTAAGCGGTATTCCCCATTTGGACGCGATCAAGGCTATGGGCTGACACGTGGCCTCAAGCGGTTTGGAGAAACTGCTCTCATCGCACATTATCGTTCATGCAAGTAACTCACGCGATATCCGTCGGATCATTCGAAGCATTGCGATGTGATAAACACCGTTGGATGGGGATGGTCGTTAGTGTTGGGGCCCATGCATATATATGCATTGAAGTGGCGCAGTGGAAATAGAGTGGGCCCATAACCCATAGGTCCCAAGATCGAGTTCGGATTATGAATCTTCCCTCGAAGCAGTTTTGAGGCGAACCTGCTAGTAGTGGGTTTCGCTCTCCATCAGAGGACCACACATTTATCGAGGGATTTAGTAAGATTACACATGGCAGTCAGTGAATTTTGATACACATTTGTAATATGCCACATGGCACCAAAATACATATAAGCCAGTGGCATTGTCTCGTAGAAGAAAAATGTATTTTCCTTGGACATCGTGTTATTGGAGTCCAAATTTGTTTATTTTGTAGTACAACAGCTTTACAGTTGTGACAGGAAATTGGAACGCCCACAATTCATAACAAATACTGGAGATTTACTGTCCTTTTTTAAAGTTTCATTTTTTTTTTTAAATTGAACTCGTCGTCGGTATACCGACGCTTTGTAAGCATCGCTCTTTCGACGTGTTCAACGATTTCCATCTTCGTCGGTCTTGCAACGTCCGTCGATATTGCGATAGTTCTTCCTGGCATCGGTATTGTGACGCTTTTGGAAAGCATCAGTATTGCAACGCTTCTGGAAAGCATTGGTCTTCCGGAACTTTTTCAATGCATCGGTCTTGCGACAATTTTGTATGGTGTCGGAAATGCGACAGTTTAGAAACGTCGGAAGAGTGACAGTATAAAAACGTCGGAAGAGGGACGTTCAAAACGTCGGACCACATTTCGTCGAAATTGTGACTGTTTACAAACGTCGGGAGAGCGACGTTCAAAACGTCGGACCACATTTCGTCGGAATTGCGATAGTTTACAAACGTCGGAAGAGCGACGGTTTGGGAAACGTTGGAAGAGCGACGCTTGTTTGGAAGCAACAGAAATAGTGTCGGTATTGTGACACTTTGTCAAGGCATCAGAATTGTGATGTCATGGTGAACCATGTTTTTTTCGTCTTCGAACTGTCGCTCTTGCGACGATTATGTGTCGGAATAGCGACGAAGTGGCCGTAAAAAATTGGGCTAAATTTTCTAGTGATCAGATGATTCATCTTCAACAAACCATGGATGAGGCATTTCAAAACACCTCAAAGCTTCAAGAGAGGATAAATAAGGTATATGACTGTAAGAAAAAAGCATATGATTTCAAAATTGGTGATGTGGTCCTTCGTTGGGATGCTCGAAACGAAGAGAAAGGGAAACACTATAAATTTGAGAACTTATGGAAGAGACCATACGAAATTTCAACCTCAAGAGGACAACATGATTATCTATTGGGGGGAATGAATGGAGAATATTGCATATGATGACCAGTCAAAGGTAGGATTCTCAAGCACTACCTTTTCTGAGAAAATTTCTGAAGTTTCATAATCTCATTTTACATATGAGTTTAATTTTTCTACCAAAGTGTGAAGTAAAGAATCATCGAAGTTTGGAGCCCAAAGTGAAGGCCATAAATCTCCCTTGATTTTTTGTTGATTTCTAAGTTCAGTAAAATTCAATTAAGTTATGTTTGAGTTAGTTTTCATTATTTCATCTCATATTTTGATTTTGACTCCATGCCCAATGGTTAGGCTACTTGCTCTACGGTGTTCTTGACACCTCCAAGGAGCTGTCATCCCCAAGTGGAGCCAATGTTAGTGTTAGTATTTTCAGCCTGTCAGTACCAATGATTAAATGGGCTCTTATCTTGTTTTGTTAGGTTCTGAAAGTCAATTTTTTTCATTTCATTAGGCCTTCAAGTAAAAATTTCGTCATCGGATAGTGTGTCTAGGGATATTTCCACTCCTTTCAAAAAAATTTACATGATGGTCCTTGTAATCACTGAGTTGAGTGTATCATCATTTAAAGTTCATCATAATCACTCTAGTCAACATCATAATTATTTCATTCCCTTCAGTGTTTCCATTAGGTCATTAGGGTTTCAGTCACCAAATCTTTCATTCCATGCATAAAATCTGGCAATGGAGGAGTGGTAATAGGTAAATTTGTTCAATAAATTTTGGTTTCAAATGTAATTCATGTTTCAAATATGTAATAATTTCATCATGTTTCTAAATTTGCAAAGAAAGCGTCAAAGTTACAAGTTTTCAAAGCAAAGTGAAAAGGACATGTAGTGGTCCATCCCACTACCATGAAGAAAAGTGACCACCATAAGTGATAAAATACCAATTCAAGCTCCTTTTCTCATTCACATCATTGAAGAGGAGATCTCATTCATCACCAAGTGAAAATTTAGCAAATTCAACCCAAACATAACCCAAAATTTGTTGCCAAAGCATCCATGCTGCGCTTTCTCGCCTCCACGCAACACTTTCTTCCAAAAGTTGTGTTTTATCTATTGGAGACATAAAATCAATTTTTGAAGGCTTATGAAGGCTTTAAAGGTGTCTATAATTAGTTTACAAGTAAGTTACACCTCATCAAACCCCTCCTTCCAGCCCAATTTCATGGTTTTATTGTGTAAGCCCTCCATTGGCCCCTACATTGTGTTTTAGTGGCTGGCCTATCTTTTAAATTTTTGCAAGAAAAACATCTTCCCATAGTTTTCTACCCTCCCTTACACCCAATACCATCTCTCATAGCATTCATATCCCCTCATTCCCAATTCCCAAGCCCCAAACCCTAAACCCTAGCCTAATTCTGCAAATTTGGGTAGTTTTCCTAGCTAGGACTATGAAAAAAATTACCTAGCTCAATCCCCATACCTATTTCACTCCATTTCACTTCATATACTTCCCTAAGACCCTTGCCCATCTCCCTAAATTTTCCTACTCTCATCTCTCTTCCCTAACCCACTCATCATATCCCTTTTATCCCTCCCCCTTTTTTGTACTATTAGGGTTTTTTCCCCATGCAAACAATCAAATGGAGGAGAATAAATATTATAATAAGGGAGGCTAGGTGATAAGACATGAGCCCTTAACCACTCTTGAAATGATGTATTCACCACTATCCAAGCACTATTTTTAAGGAGTAGGATTTCTTCCTTTTTGTGAACAAGTTGAGAGAGTTAAATACCATGCCACATTGACCAAATTGTTTGCCACTCAACTCAAAAAGGACAAGGTAAAAATTGCAGGGGTTATTTTCAATATATATTTGATGCCACAGGGATACCTAATCATGGTGAAAATGGTTCAAAAACCAATACCTATACCTTCAAAATTACTAGCCCTATCTCAGAAGATATTATCAACAACATATGAAGAAGCTTTTTCCTGTTGGGCACCACCTTGAGAAGTATACACCACTAATGAAGATCATCATGAAGTAATTTACCTATTAGGGAAAATTTTCTAGACTATATGGGTATCATATCATAATCATCATGCATTTCACAAGGGTAAAGCCACTCAATTACACCTATTACCTCTACAGAAGTTTGAAAAAGATGGCAGAAAAGGTTCAACATAAGAAAATAAGTCTTGAAAGAAGCCTCTTTCATCATGCTCTTATCAAAATCATTGTTTTACACCAGCTTGAGCAGAAGAGCATCACTTGGGAAACCTTTATGCATGCAAATGCCTTTTTGTCTTCTAATAGCCAGCCTACTATCCCTAGTTCACCTTCAACACCATCAACACCATCTAGACATGTGGAGGTTGTCTCACCTAGCATAGTTTAATGAGGAGGAAGATTGAGATCACTCAGACATACTACATAGGTAGAAGTCTTGTGTTTTCTCCTCATATTTAGGAAGGGGCGAAGCCCACATTAGTAGAGAAGGGATTAAGTTTACAGCATGAGACATCTTCGCATGATGAAGAGCTCATCCATCATGACATTGACATAATATGCTTGGAGTCCAGTGAAGAGAATGAAACACTAGAGAGGATCATCAAGGATAAATATTCTCAGATCAAAGAGCTCAAGGAAAATTTGGCAAGGGCTAAATTCATAATTTCCTTCCTAGAGAAAGAGAACAATTAGTTGAAGGAAAAATAATTGTCTTTAGAGAAAAGTTAGCTTGAAGCTAGTATGCATGATGTGAAATGAAAATAAGTGTTTGACACTGAAGATTTAGGAAAGCATGTAGAGCAGATGATAAGGAAGAGGCAAAGGACCATGGGTCTCCGAAGATCACTTTAGAAGGAAGAAGAGTAAAATCCACATGATGAAGAGTTGACATTTGAAGAAAGGATTGCCATGGAAATAAATGAAAACAAGGATTTTTGGCTTGAGAAAGTAAATATTCACTTGGAGAAGCTCCTTGAAAAGGGTAACAGAGACAACAAGATGCAAAAAAATTTGGCTGACAACTAATACACAAGAAATCATATTTGCAATGTCAAAATCAAACAATTGCAAGCAAAGCTAAAGGAAACCCTAAAAAGTCAAAAGGAGAAGGATAACTTGAAGCATTAGGAGAATTTTGAGGTCTAAAATGGGCCTCCTAAGGAAATTATAAAATAATAATGGAATAATAAAATAATATTACTTTACATCATCAAATTTTAGAGGGAGAAAAGAAAAAAACTACTTTTTCAACTCGTATTTTAAACTTATCTCCCAATGGGTTTTTACTCAAATTTCAAGCGAGAACACTCGTTGGATGCATAATTTGATTCCTCATCGAAGGATTACCCATGTTTCACACTTTCAATGGACATTGCTACATGAAAAATGATAAATACATGAAAATGTGATTAAAATCATGTTTTTTCATGTATTTCTCATTTTCTGTGTAATAGGGTCCATCGAAAGTATGCAACATGGATACTCCTTGGATGAGGAATTGAATTTTGCATCCAACGAGTATTCCCGCTCAAAATTTGAGTAAAAATTAGGGAGATAAGTTGAAAAAGTTGTTTTATTATTTTATTATTTTTTAATATTTTTACTTTTTTACCCCAAAAATGGTGAATGACCCCCATGGTTGACAACATCATCTTGAATCCTATTGGTTCTTATAAAGTTAATTTTGGCTGTAAATTTTTCTTAGGAGGCCTATTTTAGACCTCAAAAGTTCTCTAACCATACTTGATGATGCTTCCTTAGTAGCATAATACAACTTGTCAAGCATATCCGGACCAATTTTGAGGATTTTTGGAGAAAATTTTAAAATTTTGGACAAATTTTGAAATTTTGAAAATGAGTCACACCGGAAAAAGCGTAGTGTGGGCCACACTATGCTTTTTTTGGGGGGTACATTGGATGAAAAATTGGCATTTTTGGATTCCTCTTAATGAGTACATCAATCCTAGTCAGTGGTGGAGCCATGTCAGCCACTTTTGGTGGGTAAAAATGCCCAAAAACATGAAAAAAATCAACTTTCTGCCCTGTTTTTGGAGGCCACACTACGCTTTCTAAGTACTCTTGGGAGAATGAATATTTGGAGGGATAGGAGTCACCTTTTTGAGTGCTTTAAGAGCATATCATGTAGCATATATCCAAAGCTCTCCATATCATCTTTCAAATCAAGATTTGGACCTCGGGAAGGCCTCCAAAAGTCAATTTTCCCAGTTCGCTACTTTTTCTCCAAGCGTGCTATGCTTTCTCCCGAAGGCATTTCTCACAAGTGGTTTGGCCTAGTTTGTCTTTTTACCTATGTAATTGATGAATGATGATGAGTTTTTGATGTCATGAGGTGTAATTAAGCTGATAAATAATGAAATAAGGCAGATACATGCTTGTTAATGTAATTTTGGTCAAATGTATCTAGTTTCCTACGATGAGGTGAATTGGTTGGCCTCCACTAGACATTAGGGTTTTGTTGAGATTATCATGTAATCAGCTTCACAACTGATGGATTCAACCCCTGAGAGAGGGGATATGTTGTTTTGGTCCATATGTATCATTTTCAGAGTCATTTGACTGGTTGGACATCATAGGATTGTAACTATTGTAGCTTGTAATTTCACTTTCATATTCATAAATCAAAGGATGCAGTTGCAGCTATTATCTAGGAATTCATGTGTAGTGAGTTTATGATCATGTATCTTCTCTATTATAGTCTTTATTGAATGATATATAGCTCCTCTTTCATATCTTGTATCTTCAGTGGATTTCCTTACAGTTCATAGCCATAATTCTATTGATTTAGCTCTGTTTATATGGAAATGTCATTTTGTGTTTCGTGCTTCCAGTTTAATAAATTCATGACTGAACATGCTCATTAAATCCCTCTAATCTTTCAGACTCACTACCATACCTACAAAACCATAAATCCATCATAGATTCACTACTACCTTGTAAACCCTTTGATACCTAGAACTGGCTACTTAGTTTCATCCGTAATCCAGCACAAAACCCTAAAACACACAAAACCTACCTAAGCCTATCATATCTAGCCTAATATCTTTCATGTCACAGTCAATTCTTGATTATGATCTCATTAAGAGATCCCTCTCATCCTGGCAGGGATAGCTACTAGGTAAAAGTGGTTTATGGTTACCTTTGTCAGTCTCCTTTTCGGCCTTCAGAGAACTAGTGGAGTGCTAACACCCACTTTGATTAGGGCCTGAAGACGTATCCCACATTGGGTGATCTTCGTAATCAAATCGTTTGTGAGCCTTTGATCTCACGGTTTCTTTATGATTTCCACCTCTTTTTCATGTTATAAATTACTTGGTTAATATCTTACGTTATATGAAGTTAAAGGATTTGGATCATTGCATGAGGTCACATGATCAATCCTTGAGAATTGTGCAATTAATTTGGAGGAAATTCCTAATGAATAGGGGCTAATTTACTCAAGATTTATGCAAGGAAATAAGAAGCTTGGTGAGAAAATAATTGGCTAAGTGTTGGCCAAAGTTTCTTATCAAGCAGAGATAACATTTATTCCTTTGCAGGTTGAGCTCAGAGTTGGAGCTATAAATTGTAATAGTTTCTCTATTCAACTGATTAATGCAAATAGGCTTGAGGGGTTTTCCCTAGTGGGGTTCCCCTAGAAATCATTACGTATTAGTGGTTTTGATTATTGCACATTGTTCTAAATTTTTATTTCCATTTCGTAGATCAGTAAAGTAGAATCGTGTCTATTCTTTTTCAGTTTGGAATCTTGATTAGCTGCAATTTCTATCAAATTTCTACATTTCCATGCTATCAAAATTAAATTATTATTATTATAATTTAAGAATCTACTTAGTAAGATTAGTACAATAATAAGGTGTCTATTAACCTTTAGCTTGAATGTATTTTCTTAAGGGACTCAACTTTTGTGTGATAATTTGTGCATCATTGATTCCTTCTCATCAACTTCACTCATCTTCACTCATCTTTATGCACTCTTTTTTATGGTACTCTTCTATCATTTGCATTAGAGATTTTATTTTTTTGCAAGATCCTATTGCATTTCTTATGCTACTTTCATTTCAAATAAAGGCAGAGGAAATATTAATTTTCTTGTTGAATTATCAAATATGTTACTTTCCAATTTACTTTAGCAGCATATATAATTTCGTCTTGGCAATATTTCGACAAAGGATGATTCAACTTTGGTTTTCATTCAACTTGTTTTCTACTAATAAGATGAAAAGAAGAAGGAGCTATACCTTCACATGAGAAACTATATACTTGTATGAGATGTACCTTCACATGAGAAACTATATACTTGTATGTAAGCTTTAGAATTTCAATTTTTATGAAAATGTTTTTACTATGTTTATTTTTTTACAAAATTCTTACTTATATTAAAATGCAACTTCTCATACATGTTTTTTAATATAAGTACATTAATATTATTAAATTTTTATGCAACTTCTCATACATGTTTTTTAATATAAATACATTAATATTAGTAATTTTTTAAGTCTACTTTTTATATAATAGGAGTTTAATAATTTATTTCTTGTTTTTTAAACTTATTTTAAATAAGCTATGACACCCTAATTCTTAATTTTTTTAAATAAATAAACTAAAATAAATTTTCTTTTTTAAATAACTTTACAAATTTGAGTATAATTTTTAATATATTTATTATGATATAAATTCGTTCATATATATAGTATTTGCTACTTATAACCATAACATGCAATTGAATTTACCTTTTTAGTTGTTTTTCTAACTGTTTATCTATTATATCACTATTTACTTAATTAATAAATGCCCCTTTTAATTAACTAAAATATATTAATTAATTAATTATTGAATAATAAATAATTAATAAATTTTTAAAGTTAAAATTTTTCATTTATATGAGAATATTACATTATTGTCCATTGTTTTGAATTATTTTTTTTCCTCACTCTTATCATATATGTTGATCAGTAGGAAATTTCTAAAAATGATTATACCAAGCCAAAAGAAGTTGGCAGCCCAAAATTGGAGAGGAACAAAAAACCAAACAACCATCAAAATCAAGACACAATAGATTGGCATTATGATTCAGATGAAGTTACTATAATAGGATTTTTCGAACTAGAGCTAGGGGGAGGTGGAGGTTGAATTTCACAATGTACATGTTTTTCCATATGGCTCAAGCAGCCATCCATATGTTCTAAGCTTTCCTGCATGTGCCATTTGCTCCATTAAAGATGAGTGAAGTTTTCTTGCATATGCCATTAGTTCCTTCGGAGGGCATTCATGAAATAAGTTTATGTGTTTCGATCTGTTGATCAGTGGTTGTCATTGATGTTAACCCAAGCAACACCAGGGGCTACCCCGATATTGCATGGTATTTTTGACCTACCAAATTACTATATTCTGGTTCAAGAATATTTTTTATGGCTTCTACTTTTCGATATGTTTCCGTTGATATATGGCACACCATGTAATTCTTCACGGTTTGAGAGATATTCATGTTTGAAATTTGTAACCTCAGTTAGTGGGCTAAAACCCCATGGGGTTGTGGCATGGGTCATTGAAAAGTCAATAACTAATAATTTTTAAGCTCCTAAAATACCTCCCTCGTTCACTTGTTGAAAACCCTCTCAACCTAAGTATTTATATAAATTGTGATCCTCATATCCTCCTCATGCAGGGGATTTCACTACCTGAAACAAGTCATCATGGAATTTTCACTATAACTATTTTTCTACGAAGGTTCAAAAGCTGAAAGTTTTATGAGGCGAAACAGGAATCTTGAGGAAGCTCCTGTAAAAATTTCAGATCATGGTGCGCAATATTTTCAGAGATATTATCTATGGAAGTTAGGGTTTTTGCATGCTCCTGAACTTCATTTCAAAGAGGTGAGCTTGGGAATATCGTCAAAACTCTCTCTCTGAGTATTAGAATGGCATTATGTAAAAATAGGTAGATATTGAATGGACTGTAGTTTTCTATGTATCAATTTCAGAGACGAATGAGGAACAATGACATGTGGTATGTCGTACAAGTTCTCTCTACTGAACTAGTCCATAATTAGGTCATTGTGAGAAATTGGACATAATTTTGTCTTGAAGAATCTAAATTGGGCAGACCTGTCACATTGGAAAGAAAACGTAGAGAAATAATACATGACAGTAAATTACATCTTGGTGATCTAAAATAATAGAGATACACTAGATTCAATATCGAGCTCCCAGAAGGCAAGAAAAGGCTAGATCATGTGATGTCAAAGGTTGCAAAGGATCAGACTTTATAGGGCAGCAAAGAAAAGCAAGCTGAAAAAAAATGATGCAGCAAAGGTAAGCTCTAGGTAAGTATATTCTGTATATGCATGTCCATCTCTTAATTGCATTAGGTTCTTTGTATTCTAATTTTTTCTTTTTCTTTTTTTAACACTGACATATGCTCTGCAGGATGAGGTAAGTTTTGCTATTATCATGTCATGGGAATTTCCTTGAAAAAATTTTGCGGGTATTATATATTCATGAAGATAAGACTCAAAGCATGATCTAGTTTTCTAAAGAGTGATAAAGGGTAGAATGACAAGAGCAACAATCAAGGGGTAGAATAATAGCAATAAGTTCACCACATGAGGTCTTCACGTGGGCAGCACTGCATACAGTCATTATAAAGGTATCATTGTACTGAGTCATTGTAAAAGCATCATTTTAAAAATTGTACAAGTGTCTATTTGCCAAGATTTTAAGAGACAGTGTCAGGAGTTCTAGGATCATTATTAGGTGGTTGTGTCATATTTGGGGTTATCGTCTAGTATGTCTTCTTTTTCTACATTATTATATATCATTGTAAAGTGGACCATTTTTCCTGGTATGGGAGTCCATTCTTCTTTTATTATGCTATAGGGTGGTAGGCTGGTGCTAGGCTGGTGCATGAAGTCACCAACAAGTTCAAGCCTGTGAAAAATTCAGGGTGGTAGGGTGGTGCTAGGGTGAGTTGTAGCTCATTGGGTGTTGGGGCATCCGTTCAGTTGACTATTGAAGAATCTCGGGCATTGGAGCATCCATCCAGTGGGAGTTGGATAAGAATTATTTTCTAGATCGTAGGAAGTTGGAGCTTTATTTTCAATTGGAGTTGAATATTAAAGAATTATTAGAAAATCATTTAGATGGTTTTCTTCTCGGAGGGGGTTTCCACCTAAAAAAAATGTGTGAATTTGTGCTCCTTTTGTTTACTGCTATCATTGTGCAAACAATGATAATAATTGAATATTAACTAATGATCTGAAAGATTAATAATAATACTAATTGAAAGGAACACTGATTCACCCCCCCCCCCCTCTCGGTATCTCCAACAATTGGTATCAGAGCATGGTTCCTTCAATAGAAGTTTAACATTTGGAAGGAGGTCATGGAGCATACCAAGAATGGTGTACCTTTTTTCAAAGAAAATAATTATGCACTATGGAAAGGAAGAATGGAGGTTTATCTCTTGGTGCAAGGTTATGAAGTATGGGACAATGTTCAAAATGACTTTACACCAACCGTGGATGAACAAGGTAAGAAGAATTTGGTAAATGATGCAAAAGCGAAGAATATTATTATCAATGGAATTATTGAATTTTCTTATCATAAGGTGTTGGGTTCTAAAATCGCCAAAAAATGTATAGGACAAGTTTGAGAATATATATGTAGGTGACTCAAATGTCAAAGAAGCAAAGCTTCAAATCTATAGAGCAAAATTTGAGAAACTCAGAATGAAATAAGATGGCAACATTGTTGCATACTTCCAACACATTGATGAAATAACCAACACTCTGGAAGGATTGGGAGAGCCAGTTGAAAAGAAGACTATTATACAAAATATTCTTTGAACATTACTAGAGAGATTCAACCCAAAGGTATCAGTCTTAGAATACAGTGAGAATCTGGAAAAACTCAACAAAGAGGAATTACATGGAGTTCTCATCATATATGAAATGAGACTTGATGAAGAAGAAGGTTTCACATCTAGAAATTGTGTTCGTTGCATCTAAGAAAACCAATAAGGAAAAAAAAACCTTCAAAGGAAAATACCTGCACCTGCAAGTGTGAAGAAAAGGGAGATGATGAAGAAGTTCTTTCAGATGAATAATATGCTTACTTTATGAGGAAACTAAAAATTAGTAAGGGAAAATTCAAAGGTAAAATTCCATTGATTTGTTTTATCTGTGGTGAGGTTGGGCATTTCGCAGCAAAATGTCCAAATAGAAGTGGTGGAAACTCAAAAGGAAATAAATGCTTTAATACATTCAACAAGCAAGGCAAAAAGAAAGGATGCAAAAGGAACTTTCGCTCTAAAGAAGATAGCTCATCATCCGATGAAGACAGTGAAAGTGAAGAAGAAGCCAATGAGAGAGTATTGTTTATGGTCAAGCACAATAAACAAGAGGTATCAAACAACAAAGAAGAAGGGTTTACCATAGAATAATTTTCTAAGGAGGAAATTAGGCTTATAAAAGAGCTCAAGGGTGAGAAGATCCGTTCCAATACCCTTGAAGAACAAGTTCAAGGTCTCAAATTTGAAGTTGAAGAACAAAAATGTAAAGAAGAGTCACTTCAAAAGAAGTTTGAAGAAAGTAACCAAGAAAGGGAAGAATTAGAAGCCAAAGTAGTATCTCTGCGTAAGGAAGTGAAGAAGGGAAAAATTGTCCAAAACTGTGCCAACAACTCAAGGGCATTGGAAGAACTCATCAACAATCAACGATCTTACAATGATAGAATTTGCCTCGGTTACAAAGAAGAAGAAGCAATATCTTCCACAACAAAATACAATGAACCTATGAGATCTGACATGCATGTAGACTTCATTGGACAAGATTCACAAGAACAACCTGGAAGATGATTCCTCGACAAATATTTCCATCCAGGTACCAACATATTTTTCATGGATATTGTTATTCATTTAGAAAATTTGGTTATAAAGCTGTAGAATGTCACACGTGTAGGTTTAAACCCTGAACAGAAATTATCTACACACAAATTTTATAACAAAAAAATAAAAAATAGCGAGAGCATAAAACATAAAACAGATAAACACAGATATTTTCCCCTTGATCCCAAAGTGGGACGACCAGCTTTATTTTTCATTATTTTCATTTTAGGGTTACAACACATATATATACATGCCGAAGCATACATAAACCCCAATCCATTAACCTTGGATTAGAACATAACCATAGTTCCCTTGACTGGATCTACAAAAAATACCAGGGGCCGAAAACCATTGTACCCCAAAACCATGTGCAAAACCATGCACAAAACCATGGGCACAGACTACCCACCGGAAATTAAGGACCAAAAAATTTTCGCTGGGGAGCTGCCTTGGACCCCAACAGGGGGGGCTACTGCCCCCCCTGTGACCCCCCCATTGCGCCCAACACAAAGGCGACGCGCGTGCTTAGTCGTGGAAAGAATATAACACATACCCAACATTCTCCCACTTCTTGTTTTCTTTCCGCAGGGGGCCACAGGAGAGCTTAGTCATTGGCACAATTATTCAACACCCATTGTTTCTCTACACTAAGAGAACTTCTGAGTGCTCACAGACTTCGTCAATGCATCTGCAACATTCTTCAAAGTGTCCACCTTTACCAGCAACACCCTTTTAGCCTCAACCATATCTCTAACAAAGTGATATTTAACATCAATGTGCTTTGTCTTTGAATGATAAGCAGGGTTCTTAGCCAAGAAAATTGCACTTTGGCTATCACATTCTATCCTTATAGCTTGCTGTACCAACCCCATACTTGAACACAATCTCTGCAACCAAACCGCTTCCTTGCTTGCATGAGTGGCTGCTATGTATTCTGCCTCTGTAGTTGAAAGAGCCACTACAGACTGTCTTTTACTCATCCAACTGACTGCGCCTCCAAATAAGCTAAACACATACCCACTTGTAGATCTTCTTTGGTCCAGATCTCCAGCCCAGTCTGCATCAACAAAACCACGAATTTCCAACATTCTTTCCAATCCTAGTCTTCCCTGGTAGCACAAGCCATAATCACTAGTGCCACGTAAATATTATTTGAAAACCCGCTTCACTACTGTCCAATGCTCCTTCCCTAGGTTTGACATAAACCTGATCAATACTCCCACTGCATGTGTAATGTCTGGTCTAGTACAGACCATTACATACATTAGGCTACCCACTGCACTTGCATATGGAACACGGGACATATCCTCCTCTTCTTCTTGTGTCTTGGGACATTTTTCAGTAGATAGCTTTACACCTACAGGAATAGGAACATTCACTGGTTTACTATCATTCATATTGAACCTCTGTAATATAGTCTTGACATACTTCCTCTGGTTTAACAAAATCTTCCTCTTTGCCCGATCTCTCTTAATTTCCATGCGCAAAATATAGTTTGCAGCACCAATATCCTTCATGTTGAATTTGGAGAACAGTTGGGTCTTCAAATCTTGGATAATTTCTTTGTCATTTCCAGTCAAAAACATATCATCCACATACAAGACAAAATAAATAACATGGTCACCAATTAATTTAAAATAAACACAGTGATCCTCCTTGCTTCTGGTGAAGCCAAGTCCCCATATATAGGTATCAAATTTCTGATACCACATCCTTGGTGACTGTTTTAACCCATACAAAGACTTCTTCAACCTGCATACTAGTTCTTTCTTACCCTTCACCATAAAGCCTTCAGGTTGCTTCATGTAAATCTCCTCTTCTAGATCCCCGTGAAGAAATGTTGTCTTCACATCCATCTGTTCTATCTCAAAATCAAATGCAGCAGCAACAGATAAAAGTAATCTAATAGAAGTGACTTTGGCAACAGGAGAAAATATATCACCAAAATCAATTCCCGGCACCTGGGAATAACCTTTCGCTACCAACCGAGCTTTGTATTTCTCCACCTTGCCTTCTACATTCATCTTCTTCTTAAACACCCATTTGCTCCCAATGGGCTTCCTTCCAGCCGACAACTCCACCAGATCCCATGCATCGTTTTTGTGCAAGGATGCCATTTCATCAATCATGGCCTCCTTCCAGAGTTTTCCATCCTCTGAATCTACTGCCTCCCTGACAGTTCTAGGATCATCATCAGTTATAGTTAAGGAAAAACCTGAATAGAAAGCAGATGGACTATACCTTTCTGGTTGCCTTCTTTCCCGAACTGATCTTCTCAAAGCTGGAGTTTGTGGCTCTTCATCTTCCGAGTCTTCTTCTGTTGTAGAGTCTGATTCATCCTCCTTTAGCTCAAACTCTATCTTCTCAGGTTCCTTTGGTAGGACTTCATGTTTAACAAAATCTTTCACTTCTCTAAACACCACATCTCGGTTGTACACAACCTTCCTTGTTTCTGGGTTCCAAAGCTTGTAACCCTTTAAACCATCCTTATACCCAATAAAGATGCACCTTTCATATTTATTATCCAACTTGGTCCTTTTCTTCTTTGGAACATGTACATATGCATCACATCCAAATACCCTTAGATGTGAAAGAGAGGGTTTCTTACCAGTCCATACCTCATGTGGATTCTTATCCTCCAACACTGATGAAGGTGATCTGTTAACCAGATAGCATGCAGTCTCCACTACCTCTACCTAGAATTCTTGTCCTAACCCGGTACCACTGAGCATGCTTCTTGCCTTTTCCATCAGTGTTCTGTTCATTCTTTTTGCAACTCCATTTTTGTGAGGTGTGTATGGAGTAGTCTTCTACTGTGCTATACCACACTTCTTACAAAACTCTTCAAATTCCTTCTTGCATAACTCCCCACCATTATCTGTCCTCAGCGCCTTTATCTTCTTCTCTGTCTAGTTTTCCACCAGAGCTTTAAATTCTTTAAATCTGTCAAAGAATTCAGATTTCTTCCTCAAGAAATATATCCATGTATTCCTTGAGAATTCATTGATGAATGAAACATAATACACAGAATTTCCCAGTGATGGAACTAACACAAGTCCAAATACATCACTGTGCACAAGTTCTAATATCTTATTCTCTCTCTTAGCACCAGAAGGAAAAATCACCCGATTCTGCTTCCCATATACACAATGTTCACAGAAATCGAAATCCAGAGAGAAATTAGACATACCTTCTACCATACCATTTCTATGAAATATCCGAAGGCCCTTCTCTCCAATATGTCCAAGCCTTTGATGCCATAGCATGGTCTTTTCTCCAGAGACAGCTAGGCTTTCCGCTCCACTTTTAGGAACCACATAACTATTACACCCATCAATAACAGTGCTACCTTGTAGCTTGTACAGAGTTCCAGTCCGAACTCCCCGCATTAATACCAGTGCTCTCCGAACCATCTTGCAGGCATCTTTTTCGAACACTGTTTTTACACCTGCATCATCCATCTTGCTTACAGAAATCAGATTTCTAGCCAATGCAGGAATATGCAGAACACCAGGAAGTGTTCTAATCCTTCCACCTTGCAGCTTCAGCTTGACCTTTCCACGTCCGACGATTATGGCCTTCCTATCATCCCCTAGGAAGACATCACCACCATCATATTTCTCATACTCGCAGAACCACTCCCTATGGGGAGTGAAGTGAAAGGATGCACCTGAGTCAATCAACCATGACTAATGATCTACATGTGTATTTGAAGAAGAAGCCAAATACACATCCCCACCTTCATCCGAGGTGGTTTTTGCCTCTGCAGAAGGAGCATCATCAGATCCCTTTCCTTTCTCAGGAGCTTTAGATCTGTAGTCCTTTTTGTAGTGCCCTTCCTTTCCGCATTTCCAGCACACCTTTACAAACTTTCCAGGAGATTTAGATCTCCCACTCGAAACCTTATTCTTGTTTCTGTTCTGGGACCTTCCTCGTAAAGATAAGGCATCTCCATTCTGACCCTCCATATTTCTCCGTCTCATTTCCTCCGATAGCAAGGCTGAGACAATATCATCAAAATTCAAGGTAGTTGTATTGCTACCTATTGCAATAACCAGACTGTCCCACGAGTCTGGTAGAGAACACAACAAACTGATGCACTTATCTTCATATGAGATTTTAATATCAACAAATGACAACTGACTTACCACAGTATTGAAGGTGTTTAGATGCTCTGTCACCAAGTCTCCATCCTTCATCCTCAGGTTATACAACTTTTTCCTCAGGAAAAATTTATTCACCAGAGACTTATATTGGTACAAAGTCCCTAGCTTGTCCCACAAGGTCTTCGCCGTAGCTTCCCCAGATACATTCAACAATACTGAATCTAAGACACACAATCGTATTGTGCTCTTTGCCTTCCGATCTAGCTTCTTCCAGTCTTCATCTGACATTGCCATTGGTTTAGTACCTGGATCTACCGTGATCCACTGATCTTTATCCACCAGCAGATCCTCCATCTTGAGCTTCCACAACTCAAAACTCTAACAATTAAATTTCTCGATCTCTATCTTTCTGCTGCTCGCCATCTTCTTTCACCGCAATAATCGATCTCGCAGATCTCCCACTGAACAGGGTCTACCACAGGCCCGAGCAAAAAACACTCAGCAGCAAAGGCGTCCCCTTGAAGCCGAAACTGCTCTGATACCAAATGTAGGTTTAAAACCTGAACAGAAATTATCTACACACGAATTTTATAATAGAAAAATAAATAATAGCGAGAGCATAAAACATAAAACAGATAAACACAGAGATTTTTCCTTGGATCCCAAAGCGGGACAATCAGCTTGATTTTTCATTATTTTCCTTTTAGTGTTACAACACATATATATACATGCCGAAGCATACATAAACCCCAATCCATTAACCCTAGATTATAACATAACCGTAGTTCCCTTGACCGGATCTATAAAAAATACCAGTGGCCGAAAACCATCGTACCCCAAATCCATGTGCAAAACCATGCACAAAACCATGGGTGTGGACTACCCACCAGAAATTAAGGACCAAAAAACTTTCGTTGGGGCACTGCCCTGGACCCCAACAGGGGGGGCTACTGCCCCCCCTGTGACCCCCCCGTCATGCCTAGCGCAAAGGGGGGGCTATCGCCCACCCTCGCGTGCTTAGTCATGGAAAGAATATAACACATACCCAACAACATGTACCCTAGTAATCAATACAATTCCAAGAGATCCTTAAAATATGGAACTCCCAGGGGTCAACGAAAGATCAATAAATTTGAACATTTAAGAAATAATATGGAATGTTAAAAATGTCATAAATTTGGACACATTGCTGGAGACTGCAAACTTTAAAATCCTCCAGAAGAATCTTCGAAGCCACAGAACGAACGAACATGGAAGAAGAAGAAGACTGATAATTTTTCTCTCGCTCTCAAATCTCATAACAACAAAGATGTGCGGTATGTTGAGAGCAGTTGCTCAATGCATATGACTGGAGATAGAAATAAATTTGTATCTCTGAAAGAGAAGAAGGATGGAACCATATCCTTTGGAAATGATGGATCTTCAAATGTTATAAGATCAGGTACCATCACTCTCAGAAGAAAATATGTTCTAGCCAAGAATGTTCTATTGGTTTAAAACATGAATCAAAATCTGCTTAGTGTTGGAAAACTTTGTGATCAAGGACACACAATGCTATTCAACTCCACAAAATGTGAAATCAGGAAAGGCAAGTATGGTAAAATTGTGGATACAACAAGTCAAGCTCCAAACGATATATATGTTTTGGATGAAGAAACTAAAGCATGTCTACTAGATAAAGAAGATGAAAGTTGGTTATGGCACAAATGAATGGGTCACATAAACTTTGAAAATCTTATCAGAATAAGAAAAAAGGAAGCAGTACGAGAAATGACGAAAATCCTAAAACCTTCCAACATGCTATACGAGGCATGTTAGCATGGAAAGCAGACAAAAATCCAATTTAAAAAAAATAACACTTTGCATCACATCCATTGGAATGGATACATACTGATCTATGTGGTCATGTGAGAACAAAAGGCTTAGATGGAGAATTATATTTCATGTTAATTATAACAGGATGACAACCATAAGTTTCCTAAAGAAAAAAATTCGAGCATTTGAATGCTTTAAGATCTACAAGGATATGGTCGAAAATGAAACTGATTTGAAAATAAAGTGTCTAAGATTAGATAATGGCGGAGAATTCACTTCCAAATTATTTCTACAATACTATGACGAAAATGGAATAAAAATACAGTTTTCAACAGCATGAACACCTCCAAAAAATGGAGTTGCTGAAAGAAATAACATAATCATACAAGAAATGGGTAGAATATTTTGAAGGACTCAAAATTGGATGAAAAATTACGGGTTCAAGCAATTGATATGATAGTATTCATTATCAACTGAAGTCTTCTTAGAAATAATTGCAACAAGACCACATATGAATTATGGAAAGGAAAACCGGCTAATGTAAAATATTTTAGAATCTTCAGAAGAAAATGTTATATCAAAAGAGAAGATCAAAAGTTGGGTAAGTTTGAATATCTTTGTTGGTTACTCACGCAAAAGAAAGGCCTATACATGTAATAAACTAAGATGAAAACAAATAGTGGAGAGCATAAATGTTACATTTGACGAATATGGCGTTCTAATGAATAATGATGAGGATCTAGAATCTTTGAAACTTGAGACAGAGGCTGAAAAAGACACGGAGAAAATTCTAGAACAAGAAACAACTATAAACCAGGAAGAAGTAAATAATGATCATCAAGATATACTGGAAAAACAACAAGAAGCTCCTCCAAAGAGAACAAAATAATGGATTCAAAAGAACCATCCATCAAATCAAATCATTGGTGACATAAATGAAGTTTGACATCATCGTTCATCAGAACAAGATCACATTTCTTTTCTAGCAACCTTTGAGCCTAGTAGTTTTGAGGAATCCAGCCAGAATTAACATTAGGTAGCAGCTATGAATGAATAATTGGATCAAATTGAGAAGAATAACACCTGGGAATTAGTTCCACGACCCAAAGATAAAAATTTCATTTGGACTAAATGGGTGTTCAGGAAAAAATTGAATGAAGATGTATAGGTTACCAAAAACAAAGAAAGATTGGTTTGCAAAGGCTATGCACAAGTGGAAGGAATTTATTTCAACGAAACATTTGCACCAGTTTCCAGAATGGAAACCATCTGGATGTTTCTTGCCTATGCATGTTCAAGAAAAATAAAAATCTACCAAATGGACGTTAAGTCAGCATTCCTGAATGGAAAATTAGAAAAATAAGTTTACATCGAACAACCTGAAGGTTTTCTACTATCAGAAAAAGAAGACTATGTTTTCAGGTTAAAGAAGGCTCTATGTGGTCTCGAGCAGGCTCCCATAGCATGGTGTGCTCATCTTGATGGATATCTACGTCAACAAGGATTCAAGAAAGGTATTGTTGATAGCAATCTTTATGTACAAATATATAAAGATAATTTAACAATCATTGAGGTATATGTGGATTATATAATATTTCGTAGCAATGATGATCGACTAAGTAAGAACTTTGCTACAAATATGCAAAGTGAGTTCGATATTTCTTTACTTGGTGAGCTGACATACTTCTTAGGGCTTCAAATATCTCAACAAGAGAAAGGAATATTTATATGTCAAGCCAAGTACATCAAGGAAATCCTCAATAAATTCAAAATGGAAGATTGCAAACCTGTCCTTACTTCGATGGTAATAGGTTACAAATTAAGCCTAGATGACTCATCTAAGGATGTGGATCAGAGGTTGTGCAGATCTATTATTGGTAGTCTTCTATATGTAACATCCTCCCGTCCAGATGTTATGCAAGCAGTTGGACAAGTAGCAAGATTCCAAGCAGCACCAAAAGAATCACATATTATTGCCATCAAAACAATTCTTCGATATCTAAAGGGCACAACAGAATATAGCTTATGGTATCCCAAGGGTAAAAATATCACTATTCAAGCCTTTACAGATGCAGATTGGGCAGGATGTGTTGATGATTGTAAGAGAACTAGTGGAGCATCATTCTATCTAGGTGGTTTTCTTGTATCATGGTTGAAAAAAAGTAAACCTCAATCTCGTTATCTACAGCAGAAGTAGAATACATTGTTGCGACAAATTTTTGTACTCAAGTCCTTTGGATGAAACAAAATTTGCAAGATCTTCAAGTAAAATTCAGTGAGCCTATTCCCATATTCTGTGATAAAACCAGTGCCATCAGCATCTCCAGGAATCCTGTCATGCATTAAAAAACAAAACACATTCCGATTAAATATCATTTTCTTAGAGAAAAAGTCACTGAAAAGAATATTAAACTTGAATATGTTGGTACCAAAGAACAAATCACTGATACCTTCACTAAACCTTTACCACATGAAGCATTTAAATATCTTTGCTAGAATCTTGGGATTCTCTCAATTTCTCATTAGATTTTCCTTATTCGGAATATAAAGGGGAAGTGGAACTGTGTAAATGTATGCAAGATGGTTGTATGTTAGGGGGAGTTACCCTTTTCCATTGATGTCAGAGGGGGGCATAATGTTGTAGGAAGAGGTGTCATGATCGCAGGGGGAGTACTTGTGTTGCCATCAATTCCAAAGGGGGAAATTGTTGATTAGTGGTTTTCATTGATGTCAACCCAAGCAGCACCAGGGGCTACCCCAATCTTGCATGGGATTTTTGACCTACCAAATTACTATATTTTGGGTCAACAATATTTTTGATGGTTTCTACTTGTCAAAATGTTTGTGTTGATATATAGGATGCCATGTAATTCTTCACGGTTTGAGAGATATTCATGTTTGAAGTTTGTAACCCCAGTTAGTGGGCTAAAACCCAATGGGGTTGTGGCATGGGTTATTGAAAAGTAAATAATTAATAATTTTTAAGCTCCAAAAATTCCTTCCTCATTCACTTGTTGAAGACCCTCTCAACCTAAGCATTTATATAAATTGTGATCCTCATATCCTCCTCATGCAGGGGATTTCGCTACCTGAAACAAGCCATAATGGAATTTTCATTATAACATTTTTTCTACGAAGGTTCGAAAGCTGAAATTTTTATGAGGCAAAACTAAAATCCTGAGGAAGCTCCTGTAAAAATTTTGGATTATGGTTCACAATATTTTCGGAGATATGATGTGTGGAATTTAGGGTTTTTGCAGGCTTCTAAACTTAATCTCAAAGAGGTAAGCTTGGGAAAATCATCATAAATCTCTCTTTGAGTATCAGATTGGAATTATGTAAAAAGTGGCAGATATTGCACAGACTTTATTTTTCTCTATATCAATTTTAGAGCTGAATGAAGAAATAATGACATGCGGCACGCCGTACAAGTTTGCTCTACTAAACCCGTCCATAATTAGGTCATTGTGAGAGATTGGGCATAACTTTGCCTTGAAGAATCCAAATTGGGTCAGACCTATAGCATTGAAAAGAAGACTTAGAGTACTACTAAAGGACCGAAAATCACATATTGGGATCTGAAATAACAGATATACACCAAATTCAATATCGAGCTCCTAGAAGGCAAGAAAAAGTTACATCATGTGTGGTCAAAGGTTGTAAAGGATCAGACTTTATAGGGCAGCAATGAAAAGCAAGGCGCAGAAAAATGATGCAGTAAAGGTAAGCTCTAGGTAAGTATATTCTGTATATGCATGTTCATCTCTTAATTGCATTAGGTTCTTTGTATTCTAATTTGTTTTTTTTTGTTTAGCACTGACATATGCTTTGCAGGATGAGGTAAGTTTTGCTATTATCATGTCATGGGTATTTCCTTGAAGAATTTTCGTAGGTATTATATATTCATCAAGATAAGACTCAAAGCATGGTGTAATGTTCTGAAGAGTGAGAAAGGGTAGAGTGACAAGAGCAGCAATCAAGGTGCAGAACAACAACAAGAAGTTCACCACATGAAGTCTTCACGTGGGCAGCATTACATATAGTTATTGTAAAGGTATCATTGTATTGAGTCATTGTAAAAGCATCATTGTAAAAATTGTACAAGATTCTATCTTCCAAGAGTTGAATAGGCAGTGTTGAGAGGTCTAGGATCATCATTAGGTAGTTGTGTCATAGTTGGGGTTATGGTCTAGTGTGTATTCTTCTTCTACATCATTCTATATCATTTTAAAGTGGACCATTTTCCCTGGTACGAGAGTCCATTATTCTTTAATTCTTCTATAGGGTGGTAGGGTGGTGCTAGGCTGGTGCATGAAATCACCAACAAGTTCAAGCCTGTGAAAAATTCAGGGTGGTAGGGTGGTGCTAGGGTGAGTGGGGTATCCGTTCAGTTGACTACTGAAGAATCTTGGGCGTTGGAGCGTTCATCCAGTAGGAGATGGAGAATAATTATTTTCTATATTCTAGGAAGTTGGAGCTTTATTTTCAATTGGAGTTGAATATTAAATCATTATTAGAAAAGCATTCAGGTGGTTTTCATCCTGGATGGGGTTTCCACCTTAAAAACTGTGTGCATTTGCGTTCCCGTTGTTTACTGCTATAATTTTACAAACACTGATAATAATTGAATATTAACTAATGCTCTGAAAGATTAATAATAATACTAATTGAAAGTAATACTGATTCACCCCCCCCCGCTCAGTATTTCCAACATGATCATTGTGCCTTTCCTTAAGGAGTTAATCAAGAACATTTTGTGTTGCCTATACAGAGTGAGCACCTCACTTATAAGGTAAAAATCAGATAGTGATTTTTTATCTCCGTGAGACAACCACTTTGAATAACTAATATATTCCTATATGTTCTGTGAATTTTGTGTTTGGAAGGTCGTTGGCTCCTCCTAAGACGAAACCTCATGGTGAGGGTGATTAGACTCGCCTTGCTCACTAGCCCCTTTACAAGCATGCCCATGTTGTCATGTCATGGTGAGGCTGAATAGAAATAAGTAGCACCAATGTTTACAAAATTCACTAGAATTCCCCAAGAGAAGATCCTCCAACATCACTGGAGAGGAGGAGCATCTCGGAAAATAATTGACTCCAACATAGTCTATGGGTTGTGGATTTCTTTATATCCCTAGGTAATTAAGAGGTGATGTAAGCACCTTCTCCATAAGTAAGGCCAACTCATGACTAACAGTGTGGCCCCACTCAAACTAATATGAGATTGTTGAAGGGTATAATGAAGAAAAGGAGTGTCACGGGCCAATGGCCTATATTACTAGTCAAACCCACTAGACATGAACCAAATAAGAACACCCAAGTCTAATTGAAGTAAGCCATGAAGGCCATAAAAACCAAAATCCAAAAGAGAGCAGGAGAGGGGCCAAAACCCAGAGATAATCCAACAAAACACAATAATAGAGACTAATAACTGGGCTAGATAGGGACTCGGAGTTACCTCTTGAACTGTTTGAGTGCGACGAGGAAGGCTCCGCTGGAGGCTTGCAATTGGGTGAATAATATTTTCCCATGCCCTCTCTATGCCCAACAACTACCAAGAGTTTTATATTTTTACAACATTAGGGTCCCATACTCTACTGGCGAGAACTTTCCATCCTTGAATTCAAGTAGAATACAACAAATGTACCAAGAAAATTCTATCGCTGAGGTTGAAGAAAAGGCTTACATGAGCCTCCATTAATCTGATCCTTCCACCCTTAAATGCACTAGACCACCAACATCGAAGAGAAATAATAATTAAAAATTCTCGAAGCATCGAGGGATACTCATCTTAATTCAAACTTATTTGTCACACATTTCGTGCATATGGGGCCATGCCGCGCAACCCACTCCTTTCTCCTTTCTGATCCATGAAAGTGGATGGGGTGGATGGTGCTCCCTAACCCCACTAACACTGTGATCATCCACTCCATATGGGTTATTTAATTAATAATTTCAATAATTAATTGATAATTAATAATAATAAATTATAGTAAATTACTTCAACTATTTTTTTGAAAATAGTTTACATAGTAGAATAGATTAAATAAAACATGCTCACAATAAACTATTTTATATAATATTTTTTATTTATAACAGCAGTATGCACCTCAATACTTTATTAATGGGTTTTCCAAACTTTTATTTTAATCATTAAAAATGTGTTTCTTTTATAATTAATTAGTGTTGTATTTACATTTTTATTTTATTTTATTAACCTTTATTTTTTATTATGTGACTTCCACTCACATATAGTATAAGAAAGGTGGTATTAGTTTACCTTCGTACAAAAAAAATTGGCGAAAATTTTATGCAATTGGAAAAGTGAACTTTGGTTTTGATTTTTTGAGGGGATAATGTTAGTGGCACCTCCATATGAGGGCACCAAATCCCAATGTGGCAGAACTTCCATTAAATGAAAAGGTACCTTATTTTGACAGGTTTCTCCTTTCAAAACCCTACCATATATGGTGTTGAGTTGTTCCTATGGATCAATGGTGGATTTTAGTTAAGGTTTTAATAGTTTATTCCAAAGGGTTATTCATACCATTGTTTACCCTAGTTAAATACCTCCTATTATTTCGTTTTGATACTTATAATTTGTATTTATTTTTAATGGAAACCTTCCTCTTATATGGGTTTTTTATTCTCTATTATAGTGTTATGCTAGGGTTAAGCCTTGTTTACTTATATCAAATATTTTGAGTGGTCTTTGTTAGCCACCTATAATATTTGTTATACTAAAAGGTGACTAAGAATTTTTGAGCCTCCAAGGAACAAATTTTATTACTGCTAAAAATTGTTGGCTCTTGAAGACTCTTGAAAGGCCTCATGCCTCTATCCAAAATCTTCATTGCTATTTCCCATTTTTCACTCAGAAATTCTGCTAATTCCATGAGGAGAGAGTGCTGCAAAGACCATCATTTACCCCTTTTTCCCCCACTCAAAACTAACCTTCATTTGCACCCCTTTCTTCCATATAAATCCTCTATTTTTCATGTTTTCCTTTCATGAAAATCCCCCTTTCATATGTTAAAAACTCATTTTTTAACTATTTTCGAACCCATCAAATTCCATTGAAAACTATGAAGAATTCATGAAAATACAAGTTTTTCTATGGACTTAAGCCCCTTGGGCTAAGTCCTAACCACTCCCCCCCACATGCCCATGCATTAAAACCAAACGCCAAAGCCTTTCGGCGCTAATCGCATCGCACAATTTCAAACAGCACAAGTCTTTTACCGTAGACCAAAAGTTCCGATGCAATTAGCTTTGCATCATATAAATCCTGATGGGATCAGCTCCCTTTGATATAAACTCCAGATCTCATGTTTCTTTTGAAAAACCAAGTGTTAAAGACCCCGAGCGCTAATCACATCGTAAATGTTTTAGCGACTTAATCGAAAGACCAGTCTCCGATTTCCGATTGCGATTGGCCCCTGTTTCAAAAACACCCCGGGCATATTATCCTCCATATAATTAAAGGCCCCGCAGTCAGGCACCTATTAATTTTATGCACATTTTCCACCCCCAAAGCCGAAAAAACCTTTGTTTTATTTCAAACCTTTGTTTTTTCATGTATTATAAAGGTTTGCTCCCGGTTCATCTCTGCCGTTGATCGACAGCCGATCAAACGGCTAGCGCTCCGTCGCATCGGAGTCTCCAATCACATAGCAAAAGTTTAATCGCGTATATTTTTTTTTCTTCCCCGATCGGCCATCTCCCCGATTTATTACCCACCGTCGATCTAATCTATAGATCAACGGCTTGCCCTCCATCGCATTTTTTATTTCCATCGCATCCCCTCATTCTCAACCTCCGATTGCGACTCCCCCGATTCATTTTCCACCGTTGATCTCATTCTTAGATCAACGGCCATCGCTTAATTTCCTTCGCCCTCCCGATCCCACAATCGCATTGGTGATTTTCATCGCACCCTTTTCCTCCTCCCGCCGATTGCGATTCCCCGATTAGATCTGGACCATCCACATGTCCAGATCGGACGGTCCAGGATCTCTCTGCTTTATTTTTTCTCCCGCTCTTCTTTTGCCTATTATTTGAAGATCTCCACCATTGGATGCTCTCATCCAATGGCTGCGCTCCTTTCCCTGCCATTTGAAGCAGTTTATCCAAACAAATGCAGGATTTCTTTATAATTTTATGTTTTTTGCAGGTTTTAAAAGGTCTCCGTCGTTATATTGAAGAAAAGCCAGAAGTTGGGAATGAAGATTCCCATGCTTTCGGCCCATAAAGAGAACCATTAACAGGGCTCCATTCAAATGTTTTATCAATGCTCCATGGGCACCGATACTATAAAGGCCCTGTGTGGATCTGCACATTGACAAGATACTATGTTTTAAACAAGATGTTAAAGAGTATCAGTTGTTGAAGACAGAGCGCGGTAGAATGAAGATTGAATACAAATTTGGGGATTACAACTAAGATTGAATATCAAAAGCCTAATCCCCAAATTAAAACAGAATTAATAGAAAATAAAGAAGATCTATCAGGCAGAAAAGACCTCCACCGCTGCATTTGAGGCAAATTGATTCCTCAGCTACCACAAAGCCACCTGTTTCCTCAAACCTTTCAAACAAAGGCCGAAGTTATTGTTTTAAATCAGATATTTGTCTCAAGCATAGCCAGAGAGTTCTTCTACAAAGAACTTAATGAATAAAATATCTGCAGAGTTACTCCACACAACACGCAGAGCCTCAAAGTCAAATAAGGCTCCCACCGAGTTTAAATTCATAATTGTAAAACATTAATATAGCAGTCCACCTGTACACTTCTCCATCGAGCCCCTCAAAAGGCCGGGAAGTCATTTAATCTGTATTAATGATCTTTGAGATCTTTTGTTAGTTCTCACCTTCTCATTCTTCTATAAATACCTTAGTAGAAGATGAGCAATTGTTGGTTGACCACGTTGCTGAGCATTGTTATGTAATTGAGCCTGAAAATTCTGATTGTAAATATTATTCGCTGGCCCTTGAAGCTCTGTTTGTAATAGATAATTTAGGCTGAATAGTGAAGATGATTGCTGAACTGAAACACTCGACTTGAAGACTGTAACTGGTTTGACATCAATAGCAAGCTGTTTCTTGGGATCCTGGTCTATATTACTGGTGAAGTGCCCTTTCTTTGTTATTTTTTTTTCCCTTCTAAGTATTCCATATTGTTCACTATTTCTCTAATAAAGAACAACATTTATAGAGTTAGGATTTACTGTTTATCAGTTCCCTTCTCTAACTGAAAATCTTTATCTTAATGTTTTCCTCTTATTTGTTTATTCAAGAATGATTTAGTACAGTTCAAGCAGTTAGGAATGTTAGATTTCCCTCATCCTACTGTTTGCTTTAAACATTTTTCTTGAAAGTTATTTTCCTTATTTTCTTATTAAAGTTAGACTAGAAAGTGATGCTTTGCCCCGTTTCTAGCTCCTATTCTCCAAAGGTAGATTCTAAAAGTTTCCCTGGGTGTTGGCTGAAAGCAAACTAGGTTTAAAAGTACTTTATATGATCTTAAGTTGCACTTTGTTTTCTCTTATGTGTTTTCATACTTTCTGAAGGTAATTATGTGGATTACTGGATTGTTTGTCAATTAAGCTGCTTTAATACAAACTTGCCCAAGAAGTCAATGGTTGGCCCTGCACTTGGTTGGTTTTAAACAGTTACTTAAGAGGCTTTTTCTTGTTTGGACTGACTATAAATCCCTTGTGAAATTATTATCAGTTTCCACCCCTCCAACACTTTATTGTTTCCATTTCATCATTTTAATCTCAATGATCTTGTAACATAGATGACTTGCCCCTTGGATCACTCTTGATGTTGTTGTTCAATTAAATCCCTGTTATGACTCCATAGCCCAATGGACTAAAAACCAGCGTTATATCTATCTTTTAACCTAGCTGTTCTATCCACTTGCAACTTCTCACCTTTGAAACTCTTTGCACTTAGAACTTTCCCCTCAAATCAGTATTCATGCTCAACCATCCAAAAACAAACAAAACCCTTGGCCTTCATAACTAGCCTAATATCATTACCACAAACTTCAAAGACAAATCCATCTTTGCACTTATTGGAGAGATCCCTCTCCGGATTCAGGAGGGCTAGATCCTAGAATCCCAAAGTTGGTTGAAATGATGTTGTTTCTGCAGTTTTAGTCTCACCATTCTACTAAAATTACAGATCCCTAACATTTCTTGCGACTCCACTGGGGAAGGCATTTCCCTTAAACACTTCAGAAAACGTTGAGAGTAAAAAGCAGCCTTTTCAAGCACTACCAAGTCATGGTAATCATGGTAAAACTTGTTTGAATCAGTGACAAACTAGATAAAACCTAGGATTCTCTTAAGACTTTATCTAATCTTGAAAGATCAGCTGGCTTAGCCATAAGAGTAAACGCTTTTGTCTCATAACCGTAGCTAAGTTTTGAAACAAAGTTAGGATATTCTTAAAAACCGTGCAACTGAAAAATAACTTAGAAAAACATAAAAAAATTTCAGACTGGTTCTCAATAAACATGGTGGTGGACCATAAAACCTTTTACCTCCTTAAGAGCTAAAAACTTCCACTTGGTGACTCCACAATCCTTAACAAGCCTTAAGACTCCACTGGGAAGAACCCTTATCATTATAACATATTTCAAACTCAGTTAGAGGACTGTAGGATTGAAATTCAAACAGATTAGCTAACCTCTCAAAGATTGTCATATCTAGTTGAACTTTTCTTGTTTATTTAGGTCTAGAAAACATAGCATAGTGGTTTCTAGAAATATTTACACTAGAGCCCATCCTGACCCGGATCCACCTGAGATAGTTGATGACCCAGAAAGCATCCTTTGGAAGTCTCCTAGGATTAAATTATCAACTGTTTTCAGATCACCCTTGAGAGCTAATTCAGTTCCCAAAAATCTTACAGCTCTACAACAATCACAACCTGACTTAGTAAATCCATTTAGAACTAGGTAATTTGATGATATAACTCAGCTAGACTCTGAATTTTCACTTTCATCCCCTGAGACAAGTGAGCATCCTGGTAATAGAGAAACAACACCTCCTAATTTTCATTTCCTTCACAATTTAGGTGTCTCTCATCCAATATTAGCTCAACAGTCTTTTCCTGGTCCAGCCACTTCTACTCACCCTACATCCACTATCCAAACCACTCCACTTCAGCCCACTGTCCCTCTTGTAAATCCACCTCCACCTCCTGTCATGGCTGCATGGTATGCTCCCCTAGTCCTTCCTGTACCATTAGTAAATCTTCCACAGGACTATCAGTCCAAAATTCCATTATATGATGCTAACAATGCTACAAATACATCACAACATGTGGATAAGATGAATGACTACTTTGACAGAAATGAAATTGATGATGATTCTATCAAGCTTCGGTTATTTTCTCAGAGCTTAGGGGGATAAGTAAGAAAATGGTTTAAAGGTTTAGCCCCCCATAGTATTAATTATCTCCAAGTATTCCATCAAACGTTCTTAAACAAATGGGAAGTAAAGAAGAATTCGCTCCAAGTCCTTTCTGATTACAAGAACCTCCATAGAAACACTGGGGAAAGTGTGCAAGCTTACTGCACTAGATTCAATAGTGTGTACAATGTGCTTTCCCCAGAACTAAAACCTCCACAAGGCTCAGCGTTAAACAAGTTTCCTGAAGGGTTTGACCCTGAGATGGCCTATCAGCTGAGAGAAAGAGATTTTTCAACTCTTGAAGATATGCAAAGGGGCGCTCTTTCTGTGGAAGTCAACTTAATGGAGAAGAGAGCAAGAATGAAAAATTAAAAGAGAGTGTCTTTTAGAGAGGAAAACACACCTTCTACTTCAAACTCAAAGATGGAGAAAATGATGGAAGAAATGATGAAAGAGATGAGCATAATTAAGAGAGCACAAGCAAATCAAAACCAAACTACTCCTCAAAATAGAAACCAGAACCAAAATCAGAATGTTAGAAGGAACCAACCTCCAAACAGGCCTAGGGAAGATGATCAGCAGATCACTCCTCCCTTTCATCAAAACTATGTAAGTGAGGTTGAGGAAACGGATGAGATAACAGAGGGAGATGATATCAACATGTTCAGGGTAGAGGATGATGATTTTGGGATTCATTATGATAAATAACAAGGTCTATATACACCTTATGATGACAAAAGAGATAATGATGGAAATGATTATCAAGACATGGAAAATGTCATCATTGAGTCTCAAAGAGAATATGACCTTAGAAGCAAAACTGGTCCACAAACTCCCAACACCAAAAACTCTGACCAATCTTCACAAAACAACGCTATAACCAAGCCTAAAGTTGTCAAACAGAAGGACAAAATAGTAGCTGTAAATTCTGATAAAGGTAAAGGGAAAAGCACTCAAAAAAATGAAAAACAGAGTGCAGACACTAGTAGTACTAACACTTCAACTAGTACTCCTGTGAAAACAACTGTGTCAAGTGTAAATAAAAAAAATCAGCAAGCTGATAATGCTGATAGAGTGACAGTTAATAAAGCTGAAACTAGCATTTTTAAAAGCCAAATTTCTTTCAGCCTGGAGCAGGAAATTTCCAAAATCAAGATCTCTGTTCCCTTGACTGAGTTAGCTACCCAACATGTATATAGAACCCAAATTTTGAAGGCTTTAAATATAGAGGAAAATGGGAATACAGTCAATCTTAATGATGACCAGCCAGAGCTTATTTTTGGTCCAAATATTGAAGGTAAATATCAAGAAGGACCTGTTCCTCCCTTTTATGTAAGTTTAAACATTCATGACAAAATTTTACACAATGCTATGCATGATTCCAGGGCTTCTCATAATTTAATGCCTAAAGTTGTGATGGAGAGCCTTGGTTTAGAAATTACCAGACCATATAAAGACCTATACTCCTTTGATTCCAGCAGAGTAAGGTGTTTAGGATTAATCAAAGACCTCTGTGTTAACTTAGCCCAAATTCCAGCAAAATGCCTTGTTATGGATATTTTTGTGACTGATGTCCCCCCCAAGTATGGAATGTTACTATCAAGGTCTTGGGGAGCTAAGTTATAGGGGACTATGCAAATGGACATGACCTACACGACTATCCCTGTTTTCAATCAAAATAGAAGACTTTACAGGGAGTCTCATATGCAATACACGATTACAAGTCAAGACAGACCGCAGAACTCCCCTTTATACTCTGTAGATACCAGCCTTGATTCATTTATCCTTTTTAATGAAGAAACATTAGATGAACAAATAACTTTGACAGAGTTAAATACCGATAGAGAGGAGGAGGTAAGTACCACAAAACTGACAAAACAGTTTTCTGCTTTGGAAGACGTTAGTAAACTAAACAAGAGTCTTGAATTACAGGTCATATGTCTTTCATTTTTGAACCTGGACGCTAAAGAAAATGACCTTCAAATGAACGCAAATTCTGGTGAATCAAAACAAATGCGACTAAGTGCAGACATTCCGCAACTGTTGAACACGTTAGTTGAAAAGGACGGTAACCGAACAGTCAAAACCAAAAACAGTCCTCTATGGAGTATTATTTTTTATGGATCCTGCACTAAAACTAACGCAGGTGCAGGTGTTTGGATTACTAATACTGAAAACAATCACATAGAAAACATTTCCTGTAAACTAAACTTTCAGTGTTCCAACAACATAGCGGAATATGAGTCCCTGCTTTTAGGCTTACGTTTGTTAAAAAAGATAGGAGCCAAAAGAATTAAAGTTCACAGGGATTCAGAGTTAATCATTAGGCAAGTCAACGGGGAGTATAATGCTCATCATCCCAGACTTCGGGCCTACCGGAACGATGTCGTGGACCTTTTGGAAACTTTTGAAGAGTCCCAATTGATTTTTGTCCCAAGAAAGAAAAACATTGTGGCCCACAGCCTAGCCTACGCAGCTAGAACATGCTTAACGCCACATAACACCAAAGACTGCACAACTTAGATAAAATTCAGACTAGCTGTGCCTGATAATGAGAAATATTGGTAGGTGTTTGACAATGACAAACATATAGAAGACTTCATGCAATTCAAAAATGAATTCAAGCTAAACAGTTCGGACTCAGACTATGAAACAGACTGCAAGGAAGAAAATTTTCTTGATGAAGAAGAACCATCTCCCAAACTTGCTAATATAAATTTCTTGTCAAGCAAACTTAAAAGAAAAACATAAATGAATGTAGAATCTGGAACAGAGGAGTTAGAAACTCTGCATTCTAAAGATGAAAGTTTTCCTAAAGGTCTGGCTCCTTTAGAAGAGTTGTTCGATTTTAATGATGTGGAAAATAAACCAAAACTAGAACCGTTAGAGACTGAGGTAGAAGAGTGCAATATAGGCAGTCAACTTAAACCTATGATGATTAAACTGTCTAAGACTTTACCAGCTCACATTAAACTTAAATATATTGAGCTGTTTAAAGAGTTTTCCGATGTTTTTTCCTGGAGTTATGAAGTTCTTAAATCTGATGACACTAAAATAATACAACACAAAATTCCCCTCAAGGAGAACCAAAAACCATTCAAATAGAAGATGCACAGAATAAACCCTGTTTAGTTACCGCTGGTTCAGAAGGAGATCATGAAAATGAATGATGCTGGTATTATTGTCCCTATTATATATTCTGAATGGGTATCTAATCTGGTGTCTGTTAGGAAGAAAACTGGAGAAATCAGGATTTGTATAGACTTTAGAGACTTAAACAAAGATTCATTAAAAGACAACTACCCTTTACCTAAGATGGATCATATTTTTCAAAAGGTGGTAGGGTCTAAAAGAATTTCTTTGCTAGTGGCTATTCAGGGTACAATCAGATCTTAGTTCACCCTGCTGATCAATTAAAGACAACCTTTACTACATCATGGGGCACTTTCATGTATGTGAAAATGCCTTTTGGTCTGATGAATGCTGGAGCAACTTTCCAAAGAGCCATGGGCATAGCTTTCTCGGAAGAACTGGGCTACTTCATCATTATCTATCTAGATGATGTCACTGTGTTTTCAAAAATAGATGAAGAGCACTTAGAACATTTGAGAAAGGTTTTCGATAAATGCAGAAAGTTTGGAATATCCTTAAACCCTAAAAAGACACTATTTGGGCTCCAAGAAGGTAAACTTCTTGGGCACATTATTTCTGAAGAGGGTATAAAGATAGATCCAAAGAGGATTGAGGCCATATTGCAAATCTCTCATCCTCGAAACATCAAAGAGTTGCAATATTTCATTGGAAAGATTAAATTTTTGAGAAGGTTCATTCCCAATTTGGCTGAGCTCCTTAGGAATATCACAAACATGTTGAAGAAGGAGCAAGGGGTAAAATGGACCTTGGAAGCAAGGAAATCCTTTGAGCTGGTAAAACAAGCCTTAACCAAAACACCGGTTCTAATAGCTCCTGATTTTTCAAAATATTTTTATATCTTTTCATTTGCATCGGAACATACCATAGCTGATGTCCTTTTACAGAAAAATCCACAAGGACAAGAGCAACCTATTGCATTTTTTAGCAAGGCATTGAGAGATGCCGCTTTGAAGTATAACATTATGGAAAAGCAAGCTTTTGCTTTGGGTAAAGCTTTGAAAGACTTTAGAGTGTACATCCTTCACTCACACATCATTGCCTTTGTCCCAAACTCAGTTGTTAAAGACATTCTAACACAGGACCTAGATGGTAAGAGAGGTAAGTGGATTGATGTTATTCTTGAGTATGATTTAGAGATAAAATCCACTAAACTCATCAAAGGCCAAGGTATGGATAGATTAATGGCTGAATCCAACTTTGAAGTTCTTGATATTAATATGATTAATGCTTTGGATGACCAAGAAGAATTCTCAACTGCTATAGTCGAAGATCATTTTATGAATTCTCCTTGGTATGCTGATATTATTTATGTTTTGCTTAATTTGAATACACCCCCTGGTTCGACAGAAACAAAGGCAAGATTCCTTAAATTGAAAGCTGTAAACTATTGCATTATAGATAGATGTATTTATTGGAAAAATGCATGTGGTCTATTGCTTAAATGTTTTCCTGAGTTTGATGCAGAGAAGGTTAAGCACGAGTTCCATGAAGGAGAGTGTGGAGGTCATTTGTACTACAAGACAACAGCCAACAAAATTTTGAGGGCTGGTTTCTATTGGCCTACTCTTTTTCCTGATATCCACAAGATGATCATCGCCTGTCGTAAATGTCAAATTTTTGAAGGCAAAAGAAAACTCCTGCCCCTACCCCTGCATCCAATCACTGTTGAAGCCCCATTTCAACAGTGGAGACTTGACTTCATAGGAGAAATCCATCCCTCATCGTCTGCCCATCATAGATGGATTCTCACTGCCACAGACTATTTCACTAAGTGGATAGAAGCCATACCTTGTAGACAAGCCAATGATTCAGTTATTATAAAATTTATGGAGACTAACATTCTCTCCAGATTTGGTTGTCCTACCAAGATCATCACTGATAATGCAGAAGCATTTGGATCAAAGAAGATGGTAGAGTTCTGTCATAGATATCAGATAACTTTGGGGCATTCCACAAACTATTACCCTCAAGGTAATGGACTTGTAGAATCCTCAAACAAAAGTCTAGTTAACATAATCAAGAAACTGTTGGAGGACAACAAAAAGTCTTGGCACACAAAGCTGGTGCACACACTTTGGGATGACAGATTAAATTTGAAGAAATCTATTTGCATGTCACCTTTTCAACTCGTGTATGGTATTGATGAAAATTTTCCAAACAGCCTTGGTGTACCAGTAATGAAGTTGATTCAAGAATTGAAAATTGAAGATGATGACATGATCAGAAGAATAAATCAGACCATTCATCTTCAGCAAACCAGAGAGGAAGTTTATGACAAAGCATTGCAGAAACATGACAGCATTAAAAAGCTTTTTGATAGGAGAACAAAGGCCAGCAATTTCAAGATTGGAGACAAAGTTTTAAAGTGGGACTCAAGGAGGGAAGACAAGGGCAAGCATGGGAAGTTTGACAACTTATGGCTTGGCCCTTACTCTATTCATTCAGCTGCTGGTAACAATGCATTTTTCTTGCAAGAGTTGAATGGAGCAGATTTGTTTGGAGGTCCTGTCAATGGCAGGATGCTTAAACATTACTTCTCTTAGTCCATGCTATTATGTTTTGAAGCCTTATTTATCTGTTTTCATTATAAATATCTCATCCACCATTGCATTCAAAGTTAGAAAAATCAAAAATAAAATAAAAAAGTGAAAGAAAGAAAAGAGGGCAGATTGATAAAACAATAAAGGTACAACCCCATACCAAAAAGAGAAATAAATCTGAAAGTGTGCAAGCTTAAATGCCACTCCTACAAAACACACTTCTAGTTAGTCAAACATCCTAATCTTGACTAATTAGCTTTTGAATTTACTGCTGATAGGATAGTGAATTCGATTCGCCAAACTGTTTAATCTTGGCTTATCAGTAGGTAGATTAGGATAGAAATGAAAAGTTCAAACATGTTCAAAACCCGATCCTAAGTTTCCAAACAAGAGATGACTCAAATCTGTTTTATTTTTCTGAGTCAAGAGGTGTAAATCTGGTTCTAATCAGCTCAAAATCTGAACCAGAAAACAAGAAAGAATAGCTCAAGCAAGAGTCAAAACAGAGCTATAGAAGAGTGAAGGAAGTGCTTGAATTTTCAGATCTTAAGCCTTCCATTTTTTATTTAATTTTTTGTAAAAAATGTCTATGAGCAGCTTGTTTTATGCCATAGATTACAGCAAGTCAAATAGCTTAATCTTGACTTGGCTGTTTTTAAATTTCTGTTGTAGAAATTAGAGAACAAGATCTGTTGGACAGTTCAATCCCAACAGATGGTAGATTAGGTAGAGAATGGTATGGACTCAACTGTTTAATCTGAATCCATGGAGAAATAAGGAGTAGAAATAGATTAGATTTCCTGCTTTCAAAAGAATAAAATGTTGTGAAAAGAGTTTGCCAATCCAAGTGCACTCTAAATGAGGAAAAAATGTTAGATCTGTAGGATTGGGTAGGTAGAGAGATTGTAGATGAAAGATCCATTGTTTTCATAGCTGCTAATATGTTTTCAGAGCAAGATCATCCTAGCAAAGGAAGATCAGCCCAATGGATCAGGCACAGGTCTGCCTCCCAGAAAGAATAATGGATGTGGCATAGGTCAGCCTCCCAGAGAAAGCAAGTATGAAGTTTTTGATGCCTTCAAAGAAGGCACCATCCCCAAGTGGAGCCACTGTTAGCCACCTATAATATTTGTTATACCAAAAGGTGACTAAGACTTTTTGAGCCTCCAAGGAACAAATTTTATCATTGCTAAAAATTGTTGGCTCTTGAACACTCTTTAAAGGCCTCATGCCTCTGTCCAAAATCTTCATTGCTATTTCCCATTTTTCACTTAGAAATTCTGCTAATTCCATGAGGAGAGACTACTGCAAAGACCATCATTTTCCCCTTTTTCCCCCACTCAAAACTAACCTTCATTTGCACCCCTTTCTTCTATATAAATCCTCTATTTTTCATGTTTTCCTTTCATGAAAATCCCCCTTTCATATGTTAAAAACTCATTTTTTAACTATTTTCGAACCCATAAAATTCCATTGAAAACTATGAAGAATTCATGAAAATACAAGTTTTTCTATGGACTTCAGCCCCTTGGGCTAAGTCCTAACCACTCCCCCCCACATGCCCATGTGTTAAAACCAAACGCCAAATCCTTTCGACAATAATCACATTGCACAATTTCAAACAGTGTAAGTCTTTTTCCGTAGACCAAAAGTTCCGATGCGATTAGCTTTGCATCATATAAATCCCGATGCTAACAACTCCCTTTGATATAAACTCCAGATCTCATGTTTATTTTGAAAAACCAAGTGTTAAAGACCTCGAGCGCTAATCGCATCGCAAATGTTTTAACGAGTTAATCGAAAGACCAGTCTCCGATTTCTGATTACGATTGGCCCCTGTTTCAAAAACACCCCGGGCATATTATCCTCCATATAATTAAAGGCCCCGCAGTCGGGCGCCTATTCATTTTATGCACATTTTCCACCCCCGAAGCCGAAAAAACCTTTGCTTTATTTCAAACCTTTGTTTTTTCATGTATTATAAAGGTTTTCTCTCGGTTCATCTCTGTCGTTGATCGACAGCTGATCAAATGGCCAGCGCTCCATCACATCGGAGTCTCCAATCGCATTGAAAAATTTTAATTGCATATGTTTTTTTTGCTTCCCCGATCGGCCATCTCCCCGAGTTATTACCCACCGTCGATCTAATCTATAAATCGACGGCCTGTGCTCCATCGCATTGTTTATTTCCATCGCATCCCCTCATTCTCAACCTCCGATTGTGACTCCCCAGATTCATTTTCCACCATTGATCTCATTCTTAGATCAACAGCCATCGCTTAATCACCTCCGCCCTCCCGATCGCACAATCGCATCGGTGATTTTCATCGCACCCTTTTCCTCCTCTCGCCGATTGCGATTCCCCGATTAGATCCGGACTGTCCACATGTCTAGATCGGACGGTCCAGGATCTCTCTGCTTTATTTTTTCTCCCGCTCTTCTTTTGCCTATTATTTGTAGATCTCCACCGTTGGATGCTCTCATCCAACAGCTACGCTCCTTTCCCCACCATCTGAAGTAGTTTATCCAAACAAATGCAGGATTTCTTTATAATTTTATGTTTTTTGCAGGTTTTAAAAGGTCTCTGACGTTATATTGAAGAAAAGCCAGAAATTGGGAATGATGATTCCCATGCTTTCGGCCCATAAAGAGAAACATTCACAGGGCTCCATTCAAACGTTTTATCAATGTTCCATGGGCGCTTATACTATAAAGGCCCTGTGTGGCTCTGCACATTGACAAGACACTATGTTTTAAACAAGATGTTAAAGAGTATCAGTTGTTGAAGACAGAGCACACCAGAATGAAGATTGAAGACAAATTTGGGGATTACGGCTAAGATTGAATATCAAAAGCCTAATCCCCCAAATTAAAATAGAATTAATAGAAAATCAAGAAGATCTATCAGGCAAAAAAGACCTCCACCGCTGCATTTGAGGAAAATTGATTCCTCAACTACCACAAAGCCACCTGTTGCCTCAAACCTTTCAAAAAAAGGCCGAAGTTATTGTTTTAAATCAGATATTTGTCTCAAGCACAGCCAGAGAGTTCTTCTACAAAGAACTTAATGAATAAAATATCTGCAGAGTTACTCCACACAACACGCAGAGCCTCAAAGTCAAATAAGGATCCCACCGAGTTTAAATTCATAATTGTAAAACATTAATACAGTGGTCCACCTGTACACTTCTCCATCGAGCCCCTCAAAAGGTCGGGAAGTCATTTAATCTGTATTAATGATCTTTGAGATATTTTGTTAGTTCTCACCTCCTCATTCTTCTATAAATACCTTAGTAGAAGATGAGCAATTGTTGGTTGACCACGTTGCTGAGCATTTTTATGTAATTGAGCCTGAAACTTCTGATTGTAAATATTATTCACTGGCCCTTGAAGCTCTATTTGTAATAGATAAGTTAGGCTGAATAGTGAAGATGATTGCTGAACTGAAACACTGGACTTGAAGACTGTAACTGGTTTGACATCAATAACAAGCTGTTTCTTGGGATCCTGGTCTATATTACTGGTGAAGTGCCCTTTCTTTGTTATTTGTTTTTCCCTTCTAAGTATGCCATATTGTTCACTATTTCTCTGATAAAGAACAACATTTACAGAGTTAGGATTTACTGTTTATCAGTTCCCTTCTCTAACTGAAAATCTTTATCTTAATGTTTTCCTCTTATTTGTTTATTCAAGAATGATTTAGTATAGTTCGAGCAGTTAGGAATGATGGATTTCCCTTATCCTACTGTTTGCTTTAAACATTGTTCTTGAAAGTTATTTTCCTTATTTGCTTATTAAAGTTAGACTAGAAAGATGGTTTTCCCTGTTTCTAGCTTCTATTCTCCAAAGGCAGATTCTAAAAGTTTCCCTTTGTGTTGGCTGAACGCAGACTACGTTTAAAAGTACTTTATATGATCTTAAGTTGCACTTTGTTTTCTCTTATGTGTTTTCATACTTTCTGAAGGTAATTATGTGGATTACTGGATTGTTTGTCAATTAAGCTGCTTTAATGCAAACTTTCCCAAGAAGTCAATGGTTAGCCCTGCTCTTGGTTGGTTTTAAACAGTTACTTAAGAGGCTTTTTCTTGTTTGGACTGACTATAAATCCCTTGTGAAATTATTATCAGTTTCTGCCCCTCCAACACTTTATTGTTTCCATTCCATCATTTTAATCTCAATGATATTGTGATATAGATGACTTGCCCCTTGGATCACTCTTGAAATTTTTGCGCAATTAAACCCTTTTATGACTCCATAGCCCAATGGAATAAAACCCAGCATTATATCTATCTTATCATCCAAAGCTTGTTCGGATTGCTTGCAACTTCACACCTTTGAAACTCTTTCATTTTAGGACTTTCCACTCAACTAAAATCATGCTCAACCATCCAAAACAAAAAAAAAAACCCTTGGTCTTCATAACTAGCCTAATATCATTACCTTAAGCTTTTCAAAGAAAAATCTATCTTTGCACTTATTGGAGAGATCCCTCTCCGGATTCAGGAGGGCTAGATCCTAGAATCCCAAAGTTGGTTGAAACGATGTTGTTTCTGCAGTTTTAGTCTCACCAGTTTGCTAAAATTATAGATCCCTAACAGTCTTAAAATAATATCATTACTATATTTCGATTACGAGGTTTTTTCTGGTAATTTGTCAAAATATCATAGTGATTAATATCATTCTTTTAACACTTTATTTGTTTGAAGTGTTCAATGTCAAATACTTTGGTTATACCTTAGAGTTGGTAAATTTCCTTTTTAAGTTCCTTAATTTAATTTGAATGTAGAATTTACTGATTCTATGTATCAACATGACAGGAATGAGAACCTATGGACCTAATGTTCCCTCATTCAAATAACTTTCGTCACATGGACTTCTGCTTCAAGAAATTTTTCGACATTTGGCTTTTTCTCAAACTTATATGTTGAATACTTTTGTTACACAAGGAAATCCCTTAATTTCTCGTTTTTGTACTGATATATACATAATTGTTTATAGAGTCAAACTGGGCATTAACATGCCCAAATTATTCAACTAAAGCACCTTCTTTCTTTTCCCAGTTTCTAAATTTGTTGGCTTACTTTATTATTTATTTCCTTACATTTTAAACATATTAATATAATTTTGTCACTATTGTTTTTCAAATGGGTTTGAATGAATCCTGCTCAAGTGCCAAGTTTAGCAACTTGTCTATTTTTTAACCATCAAAGCTTCATGACATAGCTATGGTCTATACTCATAAAATATGTGAGTAAATATATGAAAAGACTATGAATATGGAATTATATGAAAAGGGCATCATTATTTTTCATTGTTGTGGATATAGTGACTCACATCTGATTACAGACGGCCTCAGACACAGAGCAAGGTTTATGCTTCTTGTAAGTAATGGAATTGTTTGACGACTCAAATATTAAATGCTTTATATTAACGGTATTCGGGACCTCTGACCCATCATAGTTTAATGAGAGGCGAACCACACATTGAGTGGTTTGGTTAAACTATCTGTCTAAATCTCTACAGTCCATATTGAGTGCAAGGGGGTACCCCATCATTTCTAAAACAGTAAGAATCTGGAATAATGGAGAAATATAGGGCATTGTTAGTTGATATTATGGGTCATATTTAATTTCTGGATCTTATTTACGAGAATGTTATTGTAATTCCTCAATATATCTATAATCCTATATATGCATGAACATTCTAATTGATTGAACAGAAGTGGCCTATGAGAAAGCACTCTTAGGTTGATCCAACCTCACCTCAGAACTGACCATTTTTGTCATGGTTTCTCCATCATTAATTTTAAATTGGTATCAAAGCGTCAGGAGAGGTGTATGAGTTTGAGCCTATCATGCATCAAGGCTATTTTGTTTGATTTTTTGTTGTAAGTGAGGAGAGCAAGTCATATTTCATGTGGAGAAGTAGATGTATTTGTGATAGTTCTCCTCGAAAGAAATTGCATCTTTTTTCGATCCATCTTAAAACCAGGAGACTGACGTGTGAGGTGGACACATATTACACCTAACTATGAGATAGACTAGTGTGTGGAGTCTACCAGCCAGAGCTGTGAATATCAGAAAAGTGGTTTAGTTTGATTCATGGAGCGGTCATGTTGGAATTTATGAGTATTCCAAAACACATACAGAGGGAATGAAAATTCTCCTCTTAACACAGAGAATAAAAAAAATTTCTTGACAAAGATTCACAAACTCGTCCTATTTCATTAAAATGAAAAACTATTACAATATGATGTTCTTCCTCTATCAGAGGGATTTACAAAGATGTGTGGAACTATTGCAACACACAGTGTCCTTAAAAACTCTCTCTCTGTCTCTTACAGAAAAACGCACATACAGTGCTTACAATACTCTGTTTCTATCTTCACCATGTTTTGTCTTCGGACACACACATTTGAATAAAACTCTGTGTTTTTTGCATTTTTATGCTCTGCTTGCTTGCTTCTTCTTTTTTTTCAAATAATCCTACGGGTTATTATTTTATATGGCGCAACATTAAAAAATATATATAACAAAAAAAAATTACAATAAGGTTTTAAAACCTTATATCATATGCCGCATAACAAACAAAACTTAACCAATGTTTAAAATTATTATCACGGACTTCAAATGGATATTAAACCATATTGGAATCCTTTTCATGTACCAAACAACCCTACGTCAGCAGACCCCAACTCCGTGCGATTGCAATTTCATTGGTCGCTGGTGGAGCCCATATCGCATCGCAAACTATAACTTGATCTGTGGGTGGTAAGCTAAACACTTTGCACATGCAATATGCAATATGCGATGGCGGCGATATCGCATCGCAAGTGAAACAATCATAACTTTTGCGCATGCGATATGCGACATCAGCGATATCGCATCACAAGCTAAATATCATAGCATTGCGGCTGCGGTTGGGTAACTTCAAATTTGTGATGTGCGAGATCGAGAAATGGGGTCCACCATGACGTGGCCCATTAAAATCAAAAATTCTGCATAAACACAAAAAATCCCGTTTGTTGGTTGGTGAGGGCTTAAAAGCCCGATAAGACTGCTTATCAAAAAACTCTGTTGTTGCGTGGTTTGAACCACAAAACCTTCAATTATTCTACAAAGGTGGCTGCAGCCAATAAACAAAAAACATCCTTACAGTTTCATTTATCTTGTTGTTAAATGCACGATCGTGTGCACTCAACCATTCTGCCCCTGTTGTACTCCTCTTTCTCTTGCACAAGGTTTTCACGTGAGTTTAATATTTCAACACTCCCCCTTAAAGTCAGCTGCTGGGTTTTCTGTCATACCCATGCATTTCATCAAATAATCAAAACTCTTTTGTCCCAATGGCTTTGTCAGAATGTCTGAAAACTGCTCCTCTGTTCTGCAATGTTTTAGAACAATTTCTCCATTGTTTACTAGCTCCCTGATGTAGTGAAACTTGGCATCTATGTGTTTCGTTCTCTTGTGAAACACATAATTCCTTGAAAATGCTATAGCTGAGCTATTGTCAGAATAAATTACTGTGCCCTTTACATGTTCCTGATATAAACTTCTCAACATTATCCTCATCCAAACTGCTTGACATGCTGCTACTGTATCTGCCACATATTCTGCTTCTGTTGTAGACAATGCCACAATTGGTTGTTTCTTAGAAGCCCATGAAATGGCTCCTAAACCCATATGAAAAACATAACCAGACGTGCTTTTCTAGTCATCTATACTTCCAACCCAATCACTGTTAGTATATCCAATCAACTCAGAATTTTCTGAAGTGGTATATAGAATTCCATACCTCTTTGTTCCTTTCACATACCTCAAAATTCTTTTTGCTGCTTGCCAATGTGCCTCATTTGGCCTTTCCACAAATCTGGAAATTAAACTCACAACATGCATAATATTCGGCCTAGTTTCAGTCAAGTACATGAGGCTGCCAACTATGCTCTTGTACAAACTAGGATCAAAATCCTTGCTACTGTCCTCTTTTCTGAGTTTCAATCCCATCACTATAGAAGTAATTGCTGCCTTGCAATCCTGCATGTTAAATCTTTCCAAAAATTCATTTACATATTTAGCTTGATAGATAAAAATTTTATTTTCATTTTTCTCTACTTCTATTCGTAAGAAGTATTTCAGCAATCCCATATCAGTCATCTCAAATTCATCCTTCATGACTGATTTAAAATTCTCAATGAGGTAATCATCATTACCTGTAAAGATCACATCATCAACATATAAAACAACAATCAACATCTTACCATATTTCTCCTTGATGTACAATGTGGGTTCTCCTTCACATTTTTCAAACCCATTTCCCAGTAGATAGGAATCTATCCTACTATACCATGCTCTTGGTGCTTTTTTGAGCCCATAAAGAGCTTTCTTCAATCACCAAACTTTGTTCTCTTGGCCTTCTTTATCATAGCCCAGAGGTTGTTAAACATAAACCTCTTCCATCAAAGCTACATTTATGAATGCTAATTTTACATCCATTTGGTAAACCTTCCATTTGTGTTGTGCTGCTATGGACAACACTGCTCTCACTGTTTCCATTCTTGCAACTGGTGCAAAAGTTTCTTCATAATCTCTTCCATGTTGCTGATTATAGCCTTTGACAACAAGTCTGGCCTTGTGCCTTTCAATCTTACCTTCAGCATTGCTTTTGGTCTTGTAGACCCATTTCACTCTGATGACTTCCTTACCTTTTGGGAGATCAACCAATTCCCATGTTTTATTTTTCTCTATTGCATTCATCTCTTCATCCATAGCATCTATCCATTTCTTATCTTTTATAGCTTCTTCAAAATGAATAGGATAATCAACATGACAATATAATGCAAATAAAAAGTTCATACCTTCATTTGCTGCCTCTTGCTCATAAATATCATTCAAATTTCTGAATTTGGTTCCTCTTTCACTTGGTGTACTTGTGCTTGTAGAAGCACTCAAATCTACTCCTAGTGGTGTGCTTGAAGAAGCACTATCATTACTTCTCAAGGGTGTCCTCATTCCTTCTTGTGGTGTCCCTTGATGTCCTTGTGTTGGTGGAGGTGGTGCTGCTAATGAGGTGTTCCTTTCAGCCATTTCTTCCTCATCATCATTATGAGACAAACAACTCTTCACATTGATAGTTTTTTCAATGCTTCCATCCCAAGCTTCTTCCTCAATGAACTGAACATCTCTGCTTATAAAAAATTTCTTGGTGGATCAGTTATACAATCTATATGTCTTGGATTCTTCACTGTATCCAATAAAAATTCACTTCTCCCCCTTATTGTCCAACTTCTTCCTTAGCTGATCTGGAATGTGTGCATAAGCCACACAACTAAAAACTCTCATGTGGGTGACACCTTGTTTTATGCCACTCCATGTTTCTTCAGGAAATCTGTTCATTACTACTTTGGTTGGGCATCTATTCAAGATGTATGCTGCACAATGTATAGCTTCAGCCCAATAATCATTTGGCAAATGTTTTTCCTTCAGCATACTTATTACCATGTCCATGATTGTTCTATTTTTCCTTTCAGCAACTCAATTTTGCTGCGGTGTGTACCTTGCTGTAAATTTCTTGTGTATGCCATTTTCTATACAAAAACATAGAATTATTTTGTGATATACTCACCTCCTCTATCAGTCCTTAAAACTTTAATGTGCTGCCCACTTTGGTTCTTAACAAGTGCCTTAAAGTGGCAGAATTTTTCAAACACTTCAATTTTATCTTTCAAGAAATAAACCCAAGTTTTCCTTGTGAAATCATCAATAAAATTTAGCATATAATGGCTGCTTGCTAGTGATGGTTTTTGCATTGGTCCACACAAATCTAAGTGGACAATTTCTAAGGGTGCCTTTGCCCTTATGCTCTTTCCTGATGGAAGTTTTCTCTGTGTTGTTTGCCCAAGATGCAACCTTCACAAAGGCTGTCCAGTTTCTCAATCAATGGTAATACCTTTACCATTCCTTTCCTATGCAACAAATTTAGTCCTTCAAATTTGAGATGTCCAAATCTCAAATGCCATAACCAATTTTCATTTTTTTCTTCTCTTTGGAATGTTTGTTGTGTCACTGCTGCCATTTCAGCTCCTTTCTTAAAATCTTCTCTCATCTTGAGAGGGAACATTCTGTTCCTTGTCATCTTCACTTGTGCAATTCATTGCTTGCTTGGTGGTTTATCCATGATGGTGCATACATCATCTTCAAAGAAAACATTGTAGCCCTTTTGGATGAGCTATCCAATGCTTAACAAGTTACATTTCATACCTGGTACATAATATACATCATATATGCTCTTCTTTTCTCCTTTCTTTGTCAAGACACCTACTCTGCCTTTTCCCATGATAGAGACCTTATTGTCTCTCCCCAATGTTACTTGAGACTTTACATTTTCATCTAACATGGAAAACATGGCAATGTTTCTAGTCATATGGTTACTGCATCCTGAATCTAGAAACTATATATCCTCACTCTTTTCCTCAGCCATATTACTTGCTAAAAACAACTTATCTTGGCTGATATTTTGTTTAGTAAAATTAGCACTGGGTCTATTACCCATGTCACTCTGTTTCTTCCTACATTCATTGGCGTAATGCCCATACTTCTTATAGTAATGACATTGCACTTGGAATTTATCATACCTTTGTCCATGTACTTGATTTTGTCCACCTTGCTAGCTGTTGCCTTGGCCTTGGTTATGATTTTGATTGCTGCCCCTTCCACTTGCAAGGTTGTTTCTTCCTCCTCTGTTTTGGCTTCTGCCTCTTCCTTTTCCTTTTTAGTTTCCTCTGCCTTGACCTCTTCCTCTTCCAAAGGAAATTTGGGTCTTGAAGGCATGCTCCAAAGATGAGTGTGCATTTCTACCCAATCTTTGTTCATGTGTCATCAATGATGCATGAATTTCATCAACTGAAAAATTTGAGAGATTCTTTGTCTCTTCAAGGGTTGTGACTATCAAATCAAACCTTGAGGGTAAGCTCCTCAACACTTTCTCCACTATCATTCTTTCTTCAATTTTTTCTCCATGAGACCTTATCTGGATAACCAACCCAGTCACATGTGTGAAGAATGAGTCTATATTATCAGACTATTTCATATAGAGAGTTTCAAAGTCTCTCCTCAACAATTGTAGATTTGTTGTCTTCACCTTCTCCATACCTTGATAGGAAATATGGAGGGTATCCCATGCATCCTTGGACCTCTTAGCTACTTCTATATTTGGAAACACACTCTCATGTACTGCTTGATAGAGATAGAAGAGGGCTTTTGAGTCCTTCTTCCTATCGCTCTTCAACAAATCCTTCTCCGTCTGTGTCAAGGCATTAAAGGCATTTTCATCTACTGGTTCTTCAAAACCATCTTCAGCAAGCTCCCATAAGTCTTGAAAGGCAAACAGGGCTCTCATGGTGATTTCCCAATAATCATAGTTCTTCCCATTGAACTGTGGGAGATGAGTATTTCCAATACTCATGCTTGTGCTGGCTCCTACCATGGCTAGCACTCTGAACTATGTTCAAATAAATTGACTGTGTTTTTAAATAAACTGTCTCTCTGCCTAAGAGACAAACTCTGTCTTCAAAAATACTTCTCTGGACTGCCCTCTTTTACAACAAAACAAAATTCTGTTTCTGAGAAATACCTTGGACTTTTGCTGAGTCTTCACACTGCTGGAGAACTGCTGCAACAAACTCCTTCCTTGAACTTCTTTGACACCTTCAAAGAGCCTGGACTAGCTCTAATACCATGCTAAAATTTCTGAGTATTCCAAAACACATACAGAGGGAATAAAAATTCTCCTCTTAACAGAGAGAATAAAAACAATTTCTTGACAGAGATTCAAAAACTGGTTCCATTTCATTAAAATGAAAAAATATTACAATATTATGTTCTTCCTCTATCAGAGGGATTTTCAAAGATGTGTGGAACTGCTGCAACACACAATGTCCTTAAAAATTCTCTCTGTCTCTTACAAAAAAGTGTACATACAGTGATTACAATACTCTGTTTCTATCGTCACCGTGTTTTGTCTTCGGACACACACAGTTGAACATAACTCTGTGTTTTTTGCATTTCTAAGCTCTGCTTGCTTCTTCTTCTTCTTCTTCTTCTTTTTCAAATAAGCCTATGGGCTATTATTTTATATGGCGCAGTGTTTAAAAATATATATAACAACAAAAAAAACATTACAATAAGATTTTAAAACCTTATATCATATGCTACATAACAAACAAAACTTAACCAATGTTTAAAACTATTATCGCGGAATTCAAATGGATATTAAACAATATTGGAATCATTTTCGCGTACCAAACGACCCTACATCAGCAAACCCCAACTCCACGCGATTTCAATTTCATTGGTCGCTGGTGGAGCCCATATCACATCGCAAACTATAACTTGATCTGCAGGCGGTAAGATAAACACTTTGTGCATGCGATATGAAATATGCGATGGTGGCGATATCACATCGCAAGTGAAACAATCATAACTTTTGTGCATGTGATATGCGATATTGCGATATCGACGATATCACATTGCAAGCTAAATATCATAGCATTGCAATTGCGGTTGGGTAACTTCAAAATTTGCGATGTGCGAGATCGAGAAATGGGGTCCACCATGATGTGGCCCATTCAAATCAAAATTGCCGCGTAAACACAAAAACTCTCGTTTGTTGGTCGGTGAGGGCTTAAAATCCCGATAAGACTATTTATCAAAAAAATCTGTTGTTGCGTGGTTTGAACCAAAAAACCTTCAATTATTCTGCAAAGGTGGCTGCGGCCCATAAACAAAAAAAATCCTTACAGTTTCATTTATCTCACTGTTAAATGCACGATGGTGTGCACTCAACCATTCTGCCCCTGTTGTACTCCTCTTTCCCCTGCACAGGGTTTGCAGGTGAGTTTAATATTTTAACAAGTCAGGGATTCAGCAATCTGGAACAATTCCCGTAATGCTGATGTATTGACATTCCACCACCCTGATATTATACAACATGTAATACTTCTTCATTTCTTCATGTGAGAGCATCATTGTTGTTCCTGTGGAATAGGCCCAATTTAATCTTTGGAAATTATTGTATTTCTAGCATGGAGACAGGTTTTTTCATTTCCTGGAAGACATATGAGATAGGTGGTTGCATTAATTTCCTTTTGGCGATCTCGGCAAGTGCAAGATTGATATTTTTTGTTGAGGTTTAAAACCTGGAACTTTGGGTACAAGGGTAACTAAATGTGGAGACCAATCCGGTATCTGAAGCTACATATTAAATCAAGGAAAAGCCATTCGAGGTCACCAACGTCGTTGTTTTTGAATAAGATACAAAGGATCATCTTTTGTTTTCAGGGATTTCCAAAGTCATATATATTTTTAAGTCTGAGTCTATAAGTTTGACAGTCTCTTGTTTATTCTTGAAAATATGGGATGCTCCGATACTATGTTGGAGGATCCACGAATACGAGAAGCTCAAAAGAACACAGGGGAAATGTTTTCACACAACACACAGTTTACACAACACATAATTTACACAGAATGCGGAAATTCAAATTAAAAAATGACATCACAGTTTCTTAAAACATTTATAGAGTCACACACAAAGTTAAAACCATAAAAATTTCTATTTCATTCTTATGCTTCAACAGACTTTTCTTCTTGTTACAAACATATGAAAAAAATCATACTTAATACAAAAATGGTGGAGCCTGAAAATTTAATGCTAATTAAATGCTGAACGGACAGGTAACAACAAAAACATCCTTCTGCCGTGTTAAGCTAATTTTTAATAAAAACAGCGCACAGAGCCTTTGTACACCGGACTTGAAATCCTTCATGTTTCGGATTTGAAACCATATCGCATCCGCACCCTCATCGAATATCAAACTTCGGTGTTGACAAAATTTAACTGGGTGCTATCCTCCTAAGCTTTATGACATGCGATATGTGATCACATCTCATCGCAACTTGAAACATTTAACCTGGGAAATTTTAACGAAAAACTTAAATTATTGTGATGACGATATCACATCGCACCATCGTAAGGTTTGTAGCGGAGTGTAAAAGGTAAGGGCTAATATGTGTGAAGCGCGAAGTGCATCGCGCTAAAAAACGACAAGTGCGAAAAGGTGAAAGGTAAGGAATAAAGGAAATACAAAGGTTTGTCTGCGGAATTTGGATAATGCGTATAGGTTGAGGGTGCCACCAATATTGCATCGGTGGAGATATAATATTTGGTAATGAGTTATGCGTAAAGGCTTAAACTTTGTGAGATGCGCAGTGCGGGCAAGAGGTAGGTGAATACTGCGGGAAAGGAATTTAAGGTAGAATGATGGATGGGTACAATTTCTAAACATTATAGATATTTGCATGAAGTAAATCAACTTGCGGATTTAACATGCTTGGAGCTTGTCCTTCCCTACAAAATACATTTAACTCAAGTATGGTTGTTGCCAGTTTATTCATGGCGGTGGTTGAGAGTTATTTCCAACACTTCCCCTTAATCACAACTGTCACCATCGACCATTCCCAAACATTCTCTGAGATAAGAAATTTTTTTTTGTACCAATGGCTTTGTGAAGATGTCTACATATTGTTCCTTTGACCTGCAATGTTGTAACACAATTTAACCACTGTTAACTAATTCTCTTATGAAATGATATTTAGCATCAATGTGCTTTTTCCTCTTGTGAAAAATAGAATTCTTTGATAATGCAATTGCTGAAATATTATCACAGAAAATAGTGGTTCGTTTGTGTTTTTCATGACATAAATCCCGCAACATCCTTCTCATCTAAACTGCTTGACATGTTGTTGTTGTTGCTGCTACATACTCAACTTCTATTGTTGATAATGAAACTATTGGATTCTTCTTAGAAGCCCATGAAATGGCTCCTCAACCCAAATTAAAAAAACATCCTGATGTGCTCTTTATGTCATCAACACTTCCAGCCCAATGACTGTCAGTGTAACAAATCAACCTAAAATCATCAGTTGCGGAGTATAGAAAACCATACTCCTTTGTTCCATTTACGTACTTTAAAATTCTCTTGGTTGCTTCCCAATGTGTCTCCTTAGGTGTCTCCATGAACCTTGACACCAAAATTAATGCATACATCATATCAAGCCTAGTTTCAGTCAAATACATTAGGCTTCCAACCATGCTTTTGTATAATGTTGGATTGACATTATTGCTGCAATCTTCCTTGCTCAACTTCAACCCCATGATATTTGGAGTTGGTGTTGGCTTTCTGTTCTGCATATTGAACCTCTTTAAAATCTCTGCAACATACTTTTCTTGAGAGATAAAAATTCCACTTTATGTTTGCTTCGCTTGTATGCCCGAAAAATATCTTAACGACCCCAAGTCAGTCATTTCAAACTCACTTTTCATTACTACTTTAAAATCAACAATGAGAGAATCATCACTGCATGTAAAAATAAAATCATCTACACACAAAAAAACAATAAGAATCTTACCATCATTTTCTTTGATGTAAAGAGTAGGTTCATCATCACATTTTTCTAACCCATTTTCCATCAGATAAGCATCTGTCCTATTGTACCATGCATGCGCTGCTTGCTTCAAACCATAAAGAGCTTTCCGCAACTTACAAACATTGTGTTCTTGTCCTTCTATCTCATAGCCAGGAGGTTGTTCAACATACACCTCCTCTTTCAACACTCCATTCAATAATGTTGACTTCATGTCCATTTGATACACTTTCCATTTATTTTGTGTTTCTATTGACAACATTGTTCACACTGTATCCATCCTTGCAACTGGTGCAAAGGTTTCCTCATAGTCTCTTCCATGCTGCTACTTGTAGCCTTTGACAACTAGCCTTGCTTTGTGCCTCTCTATCTTTACTTCAATGTTTCTCTTGGTCTTATAGACCCATTTCTCTCCAATGACCTTTTTTCCTTGTGGGAGTTCCACTAACTCGCAAGTGTCATTCCTTTCTATTTCTCCTATCTCTTCATTCATTGATTCAACCCATTTCTCTTCTTTGACTGCATCTTCAAAATGTATTGGGTCATCTACATGACAGAATAATGCAAATAAAGAATTCAGACCAACACTATTATCAATTTCTTCTTGCTCATAAATCTCATTTAAATTTCTGAATTTTGGTCTTGTTATACTTGCTAAAGATGAGCTTGGTGTTGATCTTGAAGTAGGTGGAGTTGCAGAGCTTTGTGGTATGCTTGGAGAAGAACTTACTTGATTTTGCACTATTGTCCTATTACTTTCCTGTGGTGTGCTTTGTTGAGCTTATGTCATTGGAGGAGGATCCACCGTTGAGGAATTACTTGCTACAGTCAATTCCTCTTTGTCTTCACGTGACATATATGTCTTCACATTGACTATCTTCTCTAAACTTCCATTCCATGCTTCCTCTTCTATGAACTGAACATCTCTACTGATTGTTAACTTCTTGGTTAATGGATTGTAGAGCTTGTATGCCTTGGATTCATCACTATATCCAAAAATATACTTTTCTCTCCCTTATTATCCAACTTCTTTCTCAATTTATCTGGGACATGTGCATATGCCACACATCCGAACACTCTCATGTGAGTGAAATTTCTTTCTTCCACTCCATGCTTCTTCAAGAAATATATTCATGACACTTTTGGTTGGGAATCTATTAATGATGTACACTGCACAAAAAACAACTTTAGCCTAATAATCATTTGGAAAATGCTTTGCCTTCAACATGCTCCTTTCCATTTCCATGATGGTCCTATTCTTTCTTTCGTCAACACCATTTTTCTGAGGTGTATACCTTGTTTTAAACTTCTTTTGAATTACATGCTCCCTGCAAAAACATAGGAAGTCTTTCGAGATATATTCGCCACCTCTATCAGTCCTCAACACTTTTATGTAGTGTCCACTTTGGTTCTCAACAAGAGATTTGAAGTGGTGGAAGTGGTAAAAAACTTCATTTTTCTGTTTGAGGAAATAGACCCATGTCTTCCTTGTGTAGTCATCTATGAAGGTAAAAATATAGTGGCTCCCACCTAATGATGGTGTTTGCATTGGTCCACATAAATCTGAGTGGACAATCTACAAAGGTGCTTTTTCCCTTATTGAATTTCCTGCCGGAAATGATTCTCTGTGTTGTTTTCCCAAGATGCGGCCTTCACATAGGTTGAATGGTTTCTCTATGAGTGGCAATCCTTTCACCATGCATTTTCTATGCAAAAAATTCAAAACTTCGAAGTTGAGATGATCATATCTCAAATGGCATAAAAATTCTCATCTTTGACTTCTTCTTGGAAGTTTTTTTGTGTGACAACTGCTATAACACCTTCTTCCTTCAAGTATAATCTCAACTTGAGAGGAAAAATTCTATTGTTTGTCATATGCACTTTTTCAATGAGTTGTCTACTTGGAGGCTTATCCATGATTGTTCGCGCATTATCTTAAAAAAATACATTGTAGCCCTTTTGTATGAGTTGTCTAAAGCTTAGGAGGCTATGTTTCAAGTGAGGGAAATAATAAACACCTGGCATGAACTTCCTCTCTCCCTTCTTTCTTAGTATGTATATGCTTCCTTTTCACATGAAAAAGACCTTGCTATGAGTCCCAAATGTCACTTCTGATTTTACACTTTCATCTAGATTAGAAAACATTACTATGTTTCTAGTCATGTGGTTGCTACAACCCGAATCTAAGAACCATATATCTCCTGGGTTTTCATGTGCTACATTACAAGATAAAAACATGCTACCATGGTTTTGATTTTCCTTTGTGAAATTTACACTAGGTTTGCTACCCATGTCATATTTCTTCTTTCTACATTCATTTTCATAATGACCATACTTTTTACAATAATGACATTGAACTTTAGATTTATCGCACCTTTGACCTTGTGCTTGATTCTAGCTTGAGCGTCGACTTGGATTTTGATTGTTGCCCCTTCCACTTGTGCTTGTACACTAGTACCAAATGGCTAATTAGTTACTAAAAAAATGACTAAAATTTGCATATAAACGACTATTTTTCGGTCGGTGACCAATAGTAGCTAATTTATAGTATCTTATAACGAGACCAACTTTTGATCGTTTTTAGCTTAGTCATTAATTGGTTATCTCAATTTTGTTGTCTAGTTTTATATTTGATCATTAATTTAGTCACTGATTTAATCATTAATTCAATCATTGATTTGATCATTAATTTAGTCATTGATTTAATCTTTGATTTGGTCATTAATTGTCACAATTAATGACCAAATATATTACTATATGATCACCTGAGAAAACCAATTAATGACCAAAGAAATATGACCAAAATGTTAGTCGTGTTATAAGATACTGTAAATTAGCTACTAATAGTCGTATATATGAAAAATTGAACATCGTTTGAAACCAATTAATGACCGAAGAAATATGACTAAATTTTAGTCGTGTTATAAGACACTGTAAATTAGCTACTAATAGTCGTATATATGCAAAATTTAGTCATCATTTGTAGTCACAAATTTATCATTTGCAGTAGTCATTTATTCATTATATAAACGACTAATTTAGCAGTTTATATTCATTTCATTTACTTTCATTAATAATCATTATAAATGACTAATTTAGTCATATATTCATTTTATTTTTGTTCATCATTAATCAATATAAACTACTATTTTAATAGTTTTAGATTGATTTTATGTGTTCATTATTAATCAACATAAATTAATTAGTATGATTTTGCAACTAAATTTAAAAAAAAAATCATACAAATTACATGTTCATCTAATATGAAAACGCAAAATTATATATGTTAATTACAATACCAAGTAATATCAAGTGCAACTATAAATAATTCCAACCACATAAATTATATTATATAAAATGTCAAGTATTACAATATGAGTTTCCAACTTAATATTGGTTGGAGTACAATTTACAGATAAAATATTGTTCATCACTTCAAAACATTATCATTATCTTGCCAAGGAATTGCAAGCAAATTCACCAACTTTGAAAATTTGACCATAAATATTTATGTGTGTGTCTTATGTGGGATTTTGGCTCTAGCGGTACCACTAGACCAGTACACTTCTCTCTCTTTGTCACTCTAGTGTTATTGTTCCCCTCTTTCTTCAATCCTTGCTTCTTACCATCAATATTGATTCCATTTTCTGCAAAAAGAAAAAAAAAAAATTACAATGAAGAGTATAAGACATGAAAGTTGATGAACACTGGAATATAAACTAAAGTAGACTATAAAGGATTTATACTATATATACCTCAACATCAGCAATACTGTTAATGTCATTTTTCCCCATAAAAACAAGAAACTCAAACAAGTTTTCTTTAGTTGGGAAATAGTGGCCACTATGTGGCCAGATGAACTGTATAAACAAAGCAAATAAAATGTCACAAATAAACAAAACAGAGCTAGCAATTTCTACTAAGAATGTCTCATGCTCCACTTTTGTAGTTGTATCGTTTCCTCTAGTTATCTCTAAGAAGCAGTGACACTTCAACAATAAAACTAGTTAGTAAAAATCTAATAGGTGGAGAAAAGTTTTGCTGACACAAGATTACAACGAGAAACTAAAAAGGACTAAGACAGGACTTTGTAAATTGTGATACTAACCAGGAATATAGTTTCAATATAGTAATCTTCAATTATCAACATACTATTCCAAGGGAAAAGGAATCCAATTCCCATAAGCCAAAAAATTATGTATGCCCCTTGTTTTCCCTGTAATTAATTGAGAAATATTAGCACACGCAATTTCCATTTAGAATCTCTAAAATGATTCTATAAATATTCAAAGCAAACTTAAGGTTACTCATTCATTTTTCTCTGATGCAGACAAAACATAATATGCTAACTTGTTTTTGAGCTAGAGAGTTCTGTAACTCATCGTGTCCAAAATCATTGTTTATTGTCATGATTTTTTTTTTTTAATGATCAGGCAACGAGCCTATATTTGATCAAAAAACATATTTTTCAGAATGTATTCCATTTTCTAATTCAAAGCTAGATTTCCTTCTAGTTTATGACGATCAAACAAACTAGAATCGTTTTCCTTTAACAAGTCATTGTTGTAATATACTACTAAATAGACAACTAAGTAATGAAGTTATTAGTGGTGGAATACTAATAAATCGCAAATACAGGCAAGAAATATTACCACTATGTCCTAGACATGCCTAGTCTTTATCCTCTTGGTTGGAAATATTACTTCATGAAAACAACATATTTGACAAAGAGAACTTTTATAAAACTAACCAATGCTAGTGTATCCAACAACAATAACATTTCTATTGGCATGCCCTCAAAATGTGTGGAAGTATCAAATAAGTGTAGTGCACTTCCCTGTAAGGTTAAAGTTTGGCAATGGAATATATTGTCCCTTAATCTAATCAAGTTTTAACTTGCCTTTGATAACTTAGATAGAATGGGAATCCAATATAGAACAATGATAGAAAGCTTTTATTCATTCACACTTACATAGATCCTAAACAAGCATTGAAGAATTATACAAATCCAAGAATGTCTCACATTCCACCAGGAAACAAAATTTCTAGATTTTGATTGTAAACCTTGAGGCTTTCTCAAATTTGTAAAGAAGTAACATCATAAATATTTTTCCTTAGTTCTCAAACCTTCTTCTGTGTGGAGCTTGAGAAAATATGCGTGCACATATCACAATATAGCATGTTGTGGAGTACACTTACATGAAACCAATCATTCAAAATTTTATATTCTATCAAGATTTAGGCATGTGTTAAATGCCCATTATCTACATCTTTGTGCAATGGTGCCATTAATAATTTGAAGGTTCTTGGCTTGCTAGTATGATCTAATTATTTCTTTGTGCAAGATGTTTTTCCACTCCTATTTTTAAAATTGTTATGTTTATGAACAGTATATAGATACAATGGATGCTTCGAATAATAAAAGAGGCAATTATTTTTCCATCAAAAGAATTCAAGTATTTGCATATGGTGTAAATTTAGTAGTTATATTGGTGGTACTTAGGGTCAAACTAAACGGTTATTTTGCATGCATCTAAAGAAATACAAAGTGATAATAGGAAAGACTCATGCGAACTTTTCTAATCGTACATGTTGAATTTGCAAGTGTTAATGTTGTTGTGCTCAATTTCTTATTGGGGTACCTATCAGCTGACAAAGTTTGTACAAATGTTTGAAATGAAAATAAGTTATAAAAAATAACATAACACATAAGATTTTTAGCACTTGCTTCTTTTTCTTTGCAAATCCAAACATGTCTCGAAGCAACTTATGTTAGCTATGTCCAAATGATGCCAGATTTTGTTTTCCATTTAAATTTCCAATTCAATCCTATGTATCATTATCCAAGAAATTTGGGTCCTTCAAAGGAAATGACAAATGTTTGTGTGCAATACAATTTAACCATACAAATTTGTCTTATTCTATAATGAAAATTGTTAAAAGCACAATGAAGTTGTGAAAAATTGGGGAAAATAAAATTATTTACAGATAAAACTAAATGTGTCCATGTAACAAGTAACCCAATCTAAATGTGAATATTTATAAGTGTCTGAATAATGCATCTCAAGGGTAATGCAACTCATCCTTGTATTGGAAGCCCCTTTAACACACACATACACATACAAACACATGTGGGTCAAGGACACATCTTTTCCTCTAGGGTAGGTGTCCCATGAATGCCACTTTCTCAAAGACATCCCTAAAATACCATTGAAGGGGTACCTTTTAATATAATGAGTTATCCAAGTGCATAATATTAGAGTATTAACATTCCAATACTATAATTTAATGTAATCAAGTTTACAATATATTAAACTTTACTAAAGAGTTATTAATCATAAATGTCATCAATTAAGAGGTGAAGATAAAACCATAGAACTTATTGCAAAGAAATGAACTCTATTATCATGGACTTTAAATGAGCATGTTTCCTTATGAGCCCGAGCCATAGAGGGAACTTTGGGAGTGACTGCAAAACTTTCCTAGAGCTTTATGGTTATTCCTCTAGGCAAAGGTCAATTTCTAAGCCTTCTACTAAAGCTATTAAGGCCGAGAACACCACAAATATTGGGGTGTTTACTATTCACTAAATAGTCAACACATCCCTTGCCTCACACAATGAAGGAATGCCTTGAAGTGGCAATCACAAAGTGTCAAAGATTAAAGGTAGTGAAAACAGAGGCACCTAGGTTATTGCTGGTTTGAGTTTGCTCAAAGGAACTAACATACACAAAGAAACTTGAAAATATGTTAACATGGCTCATATGGAAAGAGCTCTATGATTGTTTCTGTTAACAATGGAAGAACCCAAATTGCTCTTTAGGGACTAACATGATAGTCCAAGCACAAAAAATAATGGCTTAGATGTGTTCTTATGGGTATGGTAAAGTAATATTCTTGGATGTATTCATAGATAGGTCGGTAGTTAACACGTTTCAATCAATATCACTTAGGCCAAAAACAAAATATTTCCTTTGGACTTGAGGTTGCATGACAAGTGTTCAACAAAATATTTGAACAAAAAGTATTTAACAAAAAAATTGGTAACAATGGAAATGTTAGGGGACCTTAATTTGAGAGGGCTTTGAAATCAAAGCAAGCTTTCAAATTATTGTCAAGTCTATCACAGGGAAAACCTTAATATTTTGGGTGAACTTTCTTGATTTTATAGTAAATAAAAAGCAAAAAGTAGAGCAACAATAATTTGTTTGCACGAAACCAACTTGATGACCATTGTCTATTGCCTAACATATGCAAAGATACTATTCTAATTTTGGTGTTGTGCCTAGAAAAAGGAGTGATGGGAAAATGTGGGTTTTCATCCTCAGAGACTATTTCTTTCAAGGATAAGGTCTCAAATAAACCCATCCACTTCAAAGACTATAATTTTTAATCAAGTTTACAATATTTAAAATTACCAAAGAGTTATTAATCATAGGTGTCATTCATTAATGGGTCAAGAAAAAACCACAAAACATGTTGCAAATAAATTCCCTCTATTAGCATGGACTTTAAATGTGCATGTTTCCTTATGAGCCCAAGCTATAAAGGTCACAATGGTAGAGTTCTCTGAGCAAGAGGTCACAAACCCTTTCTGTGAATCACATGCACTGAAGTCTAATTCAAAACACCTATATTAGAATTGTACACGTGGATCTATTCAAACTGGAAAAAAAAATTACTATGAAGTGTATTTATACTCCGAAGGTTTCTTTATTATTAAATTTTCTTATCTCGATTACTGTCCCAAATATTTTGAAGAGGGTCCTCTAGGGAAGAGCAAATCCTTTTGTTATCCCATGGTTCCCACACTTCAACCCAACCACTATGTCTGTCACCAAAATGGCAGTTTGGTTTCATCTCATTTTCCAATACTACTTTGGAATTTATCAATTTTTGCATATATTGTTAATACTTAGGGAACAAATTAAAAACAAACCTTGAAAAGATTAAGTTTGGTTTTTCACATATGCTTTACCTAATCACTTCTAGAAAAAATCAACTATGATTGATTAGACAAACCAAAATCATGACTAGTTTCGCATACTAGACATCTACCTTATTATCATTAACATGGGAAACCTAGATGCAACCTCAAAAGGACTGCTTAGCAAGGTTAAGAGGCCCAATATCTAGTATATCCAAAAAAATAACTTCATGCAATTGGAACAACACTGCACAAAAGCATGAGGGCCTTCTTTGCCACTTATTCCTAAGCTATTATATTTGTTGTGTATTACCATATTTTGAAACATGATTTTGGATTTGACTCTTAATAATGGACAAATTGAACTTTGTGCATCTTAGTTCACAACTTCATGCCATGCTCCTTGGAAATTTTGATGTGTGTTGATATGATCTTATGATATTGTTGAATATGTTATTTTCAAGTCTAGAAAATATGATCAAACACAGTGTCCAATTGATTGAGAATTGGTTCTACCTATAGTTATAATCATTAATGTTTAGCTCTATCCTTACTCCACGTAGTACAAATATTTGGAGATTTTAACTTTGATAGGCAATGGTGTCTCTAACTACCATTTTGATCATCCAGCCTCCCATTTGCAATCTTAAATCCACTTAATGGTCAATGCTCTAATCCATCCTCTCAAAAGACATGGTAACAATCCTAACAATTTGTTGAGTCTTCGTGATTTCAATTTACAAGCAAGTCATGACAACTTTGCATTATACAATGGAAACTCTTCAAGTCTTCACAATCTACAGCAAAAACTTCCCCACCTAGCACTCATTCCTTCAAGTTTTAATCTCGATTCTCCTCCATCCATAGACTACTCAATAGTCAATGCTAGGAAAATAATCTTGAAAGAACAAAAATTGGTATAAAAGAATGTGAGATTTGTGATTTTATTAAATTTTAGAATTTTTAATTTTCATGTATAATCTAAACACAAAGTAAAAAATAATTATTTTTCTATATAGTCCAAACAATCCAATCAACAAATCAGATCAAGGCTACTCTAAAGTAAAGCCTTCCTCCTATAATGCAACCAAACTTACATCCAAACATTCCTTTCCTATGATAGTACTCAATGTTATTTTGTACTATGGTACTTCTAAAAAAATATTATAGATGTTTTTAAATACTCCTTCCGTTTCTTAACCATATCTTGGAAAAATATCCTGTGATTCCATTTATGGTAACATGATTTGGGCACTAACAGGGTTAATAAAAAAATGACTTATGAACCCAACAATTGCATGCAAATAAATTGAAATTTTGCACAAAAAATTGAAAACAGAAAATCAAACAGACTCTATGACCAACAATAGAAGGTAGCAACAACCTTCAAATTTGACCAACCCCTTCATTTACTGTCAATTGAAAATTGCATTATGGAAATAGACACACTGAACACTATAGTTCAATATGAAAATACAAAATTTTGTTCCACAATTCATTATAGGATCCTAAAATGAAAATTTGACTATTTATATGATTGGCATGCATCACGATGCAATTTCAAATTGCCAATATATGATAAGTAAACTAAATTATAATCAGTGCTCATGGAATTTGAAGCTTATGAACTGTAACTACATTAAATGTCCAAAAAAACAAACTATAGATGTAATTTTAAAACAAAAATACCATTGGCTTCAAAAGCCAAATTTTGATAACAACACATTTTAGAACATTGAACACTACTAGTAAAATAATCTTGAAAGAGAAAAAATTAGCTTAGTAAGATCTTGGTATAAAAGAATGTCATATTTGTGGTTGCAGCAACCAAGATTCCCCCCCCTATTCCAATTTAACTTCTCCATAGTGCAAACATTTTCAGACACAATGTGTTGCATAATCATATGTAATGATTCTCATCCTTGCAACCATCTTAAAACAATCATGTATGAAAAGTTATATTCCAAAATCTACGACCACTAATAGATTGTGCCATCAATTGCATAATGACTATTTCTTGACCACTAATTAACATGACAAATATCTAGCCTTACTATCTCCCAAAAATTGCATGGAATAAGATATCTATTTACTCTCGATGACTTCCAAAAGTCTGAGGATGCATCACATAACATGGACTTCCCTCAGCTTGGGTGCCAAGTCTAAGGAGAATATATTCCACCAAATTCATCCAAGACGGCAATGAATAGCTTATGTTCTCCAAGGTCCAAGGATAAGCTATTGATAGTAGAGGCATTATTGATGGGACGACCCAGAAATGGTGGGTTGGTGATTGCAACCAAGACCAAAACCATATTTTCCACAGTGTCCCCACATCATTTATGGTATATTCTAGCTCAATTTTACATTTGAGAGATTTGAAGTTCAAGGACATTCCAAAAATCCATTTTGAAATAGCTTGGTCAACACATGTTCCAGTCGAACTTGGAAATTGTTGCTCCCAGGGATAGTCCAAATACAAATGGAATTCACGTCTCAGCCTCTCGAGATGTAGTGATTCAGAATTGCACAATTGCAACAGGAGATTATTGTGTTTCTATAGTTACACAAAGCTCAGATATTGAAATAAAAAAACTAGTGTGTGGGCCTGGGCACGAAATAAGTATTGGAAGTCTTGGCAGCAGGGATTCAGAAGATACAGTTTGAGACGTGGTTGTTAATGGATCTTCTCTCAATTGCACAGAAAATGAATCAGTGCGCATAAAAACATGGCAGGGGATTCTGGGTATGCCCAACAAATAATGTTCCAACATGTGAACATGATTAACATCTCAAATCCCACTATTATGGATCAATATAACTATGCCCCTCCATTGTGATGCCACAATCAATTAAAACCATGCAACAATCATAGTTTCATTGTTCAAGTTCACAACGTGACATACATAGACATCACTGGCACTTCGGCAACGAAAGAGGCAATAAAACTTGCATGTAGCTGGACCGTTCCATGTACAAAAATTGTGATGGAGGGTATAAGCCTTTGCTTGGACAATGAAGACCCAGCCACTTCTTTATCGGCTAATGTGCACGGTTCTAGCAATGGCCAAGTCATTCCTCCCGTTAATTTCACATCACCAGGCTTGCAAGCATCAAATTAATTTATTACTGGGAGTTATCGGTCATCTCATTAGTTCCGCAATTATCTTCTTCTCTTCCATAGTGGTGAGATGAAGTTGTTAGTTTGAAAATTATTTATAATTACCTTGAAATATGTGAATATTCTGCAACTAAAGACAACTCCCTAATGAATATGCATCGGCTATGGAGGAGAATGAGGAGTATGTAAGAATTGAGGACCAAGGTCATGAGGCTTCTGTTGATGGGTAACCCATCACTAAACGACTATGAGGATGATGAAGATTATGATTTTTTTATTATAAAAAAGCTTAGTTCAAAAATAAGAAGACTCGGGGTGGGCAATCTGTCTATTAAAAATTGTAACTAAGTGAGCCTGTAAGATGTTGAGAGCTTATAAGTACTAAAAATTCATGCTCTCCATCCCAAAATTCTTCCCATGTACACTTTGAGGGTCAAAAAAATCATTATTACCCCCTCAAAACCCACTTTCTCTAATGTTAATGGAAAAAATAAGAAAAATTCAAAAAAGTAGTAAGTGGTGATTTGCTTATTATTTTTCCAAGTCAAAGGGGCAGGGAAAATGACATGGAAAATTAAGATAAAGTCAAAGGCTGAGTCAAAGGGTGATTGGAGCATCCACGTAGGGTCCACAAGTTCAAGTGCCAAACAAGCCAAGACAAGGAAGGAGCACATTGAATTCTATAGATAGCACAAATTGCTGTAGACCCAACCTCAATCCCCCCTTTATGTTCCACACATATTCATTGCAAGAAAAGGAAATTTGAAATACGCTCTGTTCAAAACTCCACACAGCAGCCTGAGAATACTCCACACAGCAGCCTGTACACATGTTCTGGTAAGTTTTAATTGGCAATTTTCGAGGTAGAGTTATTTCGGAGTTGGACCATCGGAATCCCCTTAGCCTCCCTCCTGCATCTATTCAGCTCAGCCTCCACGCAATATACTCACAGTAGACTACAACTAACACATAGCACCAGAGTGGAGATACGCAAACAGTCTATAAAGGATATACACAACAGTATTGGACACATGTTTGATGGATGAGTTAACTAAGAAATTAGCTAAGATTTTGTGGCAGTTTGCTCCCCTTTAAACTCCACTCATTGCACACATGTATTACTCAGCCAATTCACATAGTAGTTTAGAGGATGAGTTAAAAAAAAAGAAAATTAGCTCAGATTTTGTTGAGTCTACTCCCCTTTCAACTCCACTCATTGCACACATGTATTACTCAGCCAATTCGCATAGTAGTTTAGAGGATGAGTTAAAAAAAAAATTGGCTCAGATTTTGTTGAGTCTAATCCCCTTTCAACTCCACTCATTGCACACATGTATTACTCATCCAATTCACACAGTATTTTAGAGGATTTTATCTCAACCGACAGAGTATTCTACAGCCAGTCACAAGAACAACAAAGTAAGGACAAAAATGCAGAATACAAAGTCTTCAAACAGAGATTAACAGCAATTGTTTTTTGTTACAACACATGTGTACAGAAGATGATTGAGATTTCGAGTCTCGGGAACAATATTATACTTTCAAACAGTGTTTGGTTTGAGATTCAGGCTTGTTAAGACTCGAATATTATACTTTTAAGCGGTGCTTCGTTTGAGATTCAGGCTTGTTTGGCAAGAGATGTGCTTGATTTTTCCCATTATCTTTTGTAGCACCAGGTTTCTTATGAGTGAGAAAGAATGGCTGGCTTAGTTAAATCCATATTTGAAACTTTCTTGGTCGTTGTCATGATAATTTTGGGCACAGCAGTAGCTGCCCCTAGTCTGATAATGGAAACAGGCACTGCTTCATTGACCTTATTTCCTTCCCTATTTTCCATTCTAATCGCCTCTTTCTTGGCTTCTCTGCTCTTCAACTGAAATGTATTATGGCTGATATTTAGCCCCTATTTTAGGATCATGGAGATCCGACACTTAGTTTATTGAATGTTTTGATTGTTTTTCCCTTTTTCAGAGGAAGATTTGAATGCTTTGATAGCATTGTGGATATTAGAGAAGATATTGCTATGTTTTTAACTGCCGAGATGCTTATTGTGCGCTGATTGGCTTGATAGTTTGTCTCGATATGGCCCTGGTACCTGCCTGATCATGATTTTAGCTTCTTCCTTAGGATACAGTGTTTTTACCAGCAAATGGCGATCACATATTTGCAGGATTTACTTATTAGTCTTCTGCATGTCTGGCCTTAACTGGCCGCTTTGGAGGCGTTTCCATTTAAACGAACTATTCAAAAATTTGCGTGTGTTCGTAGGTTCTTTAAACTCCCACAAACTTATTGTTATTTTTTCAGCACAATAGAAATTAAAATAAAATCCTAGCCGGGATGATATCGTTACAAGATTTATATATGAAGGGAAAAGGTTGCCTCTTCTAGTATCCCATCTTTTGTGTCAAGGAAGATCATTAGAGAATTTTCGTTTTCAATATCGAAATCATGGCAGATTTTCTCATCGTCTTTTGCATGTATGGTCTTTTGCAGCCGCTTTGTAGATGTTGTTATTTCAACAAAATAAGTCAGCAATTTGTTAGTTCTTATCGGTTCTTTAAGCTCTGTCTGTCATTTTTCCAGCACAGTAGAGAGATTTATGTAAAATCATGGATAAAAACCCTAGAAGGTAGAAGGATAAAACTAAAAAGTTACCCGTTTTAGTTTTAGCATTCGTCATTTTCTCCTTTGTAAAGGAAGATCGAACTTTCCTTTTTTCTCTAACTTAGGCCATATTTTCTCGTCTTAAGCATGTCCTGTTTGTTTGTCAGTCTTTAAACTTTCTCTTCTACTATATTGTCAGTTTTCTAGCACAGTAAAGAGATTCAGTGTTTGGATAAACTAGCCATAAGGTAGCCCAAGGGATTAGCTCAACCGGGTAGCCCAAGGGATGTTGTTAGACATGTGGATAGCAAGTTCCTGGGTTGATTCCACATCCATGAAAGTGGGAAGGATCCCTTGGTATCCTCTTGTGGTTTTACTCTGGAAAAATTGGTGAAAAACCTGGTTATAAGGTAAATATTTAAACGAAAAATAGAAATTTAAATAAAATAAAAAAACAAAAACTCTTTTAGTTCACTTCTTATGTAATTTTATCGTATGTCAAGAAAAAGACGATCAGAGAGTTTTTTGAATACCTCACAGCCATATGTGAACAATGTGCTAGCAAATTTTCTTTTGGAATTTTCACTATAATACCGTTTTAGCTCCTTATTTTCAATACTCTGTGGGGTTTGACCTTTTGCATGTACATGGAGAAATGCTACAATGGCTTTTGTGTTTTTCCCTGTAACCTCCACATAGTTGACGGTGGCCTAGCCCACCCCATCTAGAGGAGCCACATTTGAAAGAGCACCATTTACAATAAAAACAAACACCTCAGAGGCCATTCAACAAAGCTTTAAAAAATGAAAAAACTGGAGACCAAACATCTACTATACCTCAACAGAACATATACCCACATCAAAAAAAATCTAGGTTCCACACTACACATTCACATTCACAACATTCATTTGGGAGGTCCGCACTGGCTGCTTAAAAATTTTCAATCATCACCGTCAAAAGAGAGGTTGCAGATTTGTACTATGGAACAAGGGATGACATGCAATGGCAATTCGAGGCAGAAAACACGATCACAAAAAATCCCACAACAATGCCACAAACAAACAAGTTGGTGCAGATTGTGAAACTAGATCAATATACTATTCTAATAATGACAATCTAGTAGTTCAGTCTTTTTATTTCTTGTAATGTTAAGAACAACAATTCACATTAGCATAATCAAATGTTTGGACATAAGCGTATTGTTTAGCACTGAGTAATTAATGATGCTTTTTTCTAGTAGAAATCTGCTTTCACGGCCCTTTTTTTTATTGAATGTTATATAGATACTGTACCATATTTTATATTAATAATAATTAAAACAAGCATAGTTACAAAAGCAGTATTTACCCAAAAAAAAAGAGAGACCGTCCTCTTGCTACAATACTTGCTAAAATTGCACTAAATTAATTTTGTACATGTTGGGTCCCTGTAAATTCATTTACCCTGTGATCTATCCAAGTAGAAAATGCCATTGACCCATTAAGCCAAGATAATACTCATTTATATTCAATGCATTTACATAATTCACATTAAATTAAACAGAAATTACCTGTATATATAGCAAAATAGTAGCCAGGGATTGCACTCTATCGTAGTCGCGAAACCACGCACTAATATGTGCCCATGCTGATGATGCACACAGCATGTTCTGTGCTCTCTTTCGTCCACACAAAACTTTAAAACAGAAAAATCCCGCCAATGAAGACAATTAGATCGATAGACCCCAAACCCTCCTAAAACGGAACTTTCAAAAAATGCTCTGGGATTGATTTTGAATTGCACTGGAGCCGAAATGGGAAAGGAATGCGAGCAGATCATGACAAGAGATGACTCAGGCAGCTGCATGGAGGCAAAAATCCACCAAGATTTGCATGGGAGACTAGATTTTCGATCTCGTTTTCTTGGCTGGGAGAATAAAGTTCTAACTCCATTCACCTCTGCTCCACTCTTACATATCCCGAGAGATCAAAAAATTACTGTATAACTAGGCTGGGAGAATATAAATGAGAGCGGGAGGCGGCACTCGGCCCAACATGTCCAGAGCAGATCATTTGCATTTTCTAGCCGGAAGAAATTGCAGTAACGCAGTTGCAAGAACAACAAAAGCCCTAATAACTAAGCCAGTGGGAGATGCCCAAAACAAAGTGATGTGTTTTGGGCAGGAGATATTTTATTTTATATCGAGGTATAAAATTTAAATGAAAAATGAATACTCTTTCCCTCCATTTTTCTAAACGTTATTTTTATGTCTTCCAAATATCATTTTTAATATCATATTCATTGTTGTTTAGATGGATGTTTCTTTGTAATGTCAACAATCTTTTAAAATGAAGTTTCAAAAATCAATTTAATTTTATTCTAATAAATTTATTTTAAAAATATTGATGATCGAAGAGACAGCAAAAATCGGATACCAAAAGAAAAATAGTCACTTTCTTCCCTTGAAAAAAATAAATATGTAATTATTACTATTATCAATCCTCTAAATATAAAAAGAAAAGCCATGTAATTACGAAATTTAAAAATATAATATCTATAATTAAAAATAGTTTAAGAACTAAAATAAATTATGATTTTTATGATTTTCAGTGGAAATGAGCAAACATTGTAATTAAGAATCCAAACAAATGTTAAAGGAATGTGACTATTGAGATTATGAATATCAAAATTTTTAGGGCCGTCAAAGGCAGGTAAAAAAGGTAAATGCGAAAGTATTAGGTAAGGCCTTTCTCTTTCTATATATGAACTACAAAATGAGTGGTTCTAAATGAGTCGACTTTAAAAAATTTATGTGATTTATCTAGAAGAGGTTTTAAAGAAATTAAATAATTAATTATTAAAATAAAATTGAGATAAAATAGTAAATTTAGGAGAGTTTTTAAAGAAATTAATTAATTAATTATTAAAATAAAATTGAGATAAAATAGTAAATTTATGAGAGGTTTTTGAAACCCATGGTTTTGCTCATGGTATTCCACCTTACCAACAAGGAGGAATTAACCCGATTGTAGGTCCCAACTAGACCTGCTCTCATTTGGAATGGCTAATCCCAACGGGTTTTAAGGATTTTTATAAGGGTTAGGAGAATAATGAGTTAGTGGTTAAGGGATTAAGGATTAGGGGCTTAGGGGTTAGGGAAATAAGGGCTTAGGGGTTAGAGGTTTAGGGTCTAGGGGTTAGGGGAATAATGAGTTAGTGGTTAAGGGGTTAGGGATTGGAGGCTTAGGGGTTAAGGGGTTAGGGATTGGGGGCTTAGGGGTTAGGGGATTTAGGCACATTTAGCGGTTAGGGGAATAATGAGTTACTGGTTAAGGGATTAGGGATTTGGATTAGGGGAATAATGAGTTAGTGGTTAAGGGGTTAGGGGTTAGGGGATTCAGGTGCATTTAAGGGTTAGGGGAATAATGAGTTAGTGTTTAAGGGATTAGGGATTGGGGGCTTAGGGGTTAGGGGATTCAGGCACATTTAGGGGTTAAGTGAATAATGAGTTAGTGGTTAAGGGATTAGGGGCTTAGCTGGGGTTAGGAGGTTAGCAGTTAAGGATTTTAGGGGTTAGGGGTGAGGGTTAATAGGTTATGGGTTAAGCGTTAACAGTTTAGGGGTTTAGGGGTTAAGGAGTTAGGGGTTTAAGTGTTAGTGGTTTAGGGGTTTAAGGGTTTAGAGGTTTAGGGTTTAAGGGGTTAAATGGGTTAGGGTTTTAGGGGTTAAATTGGTTTAGAGGTTTAGGGTTTAAGGGTTAAGGGTTTATAGGTTTAGGGTTTAGGGGGTTAAATGGGTTAGCGGTTTAAGGGTATAGGGGGTTAAATGGGTTAGGGGTTGGGAATTAGGGGTTAAGGGGTTAGATGTTTAGGGTTTAGGGGGTTAAATGGGTTAGGGGTTTAGAGCTTTAACGGGTTAGGGGATTTAGTAATTAAGGAATTTAGGGGTTAGGGGTCATTAGGGGTTAATGGGGTTAGGGTTTAGGGGGTTAAATGGGTTAGGGTTTTAGGGGTTTAGGGGGTTAAATGGGTTAGGGGTTTAGAGGTTTAGGGGTTCAGGGGATTTAGCAGTTAAGGATTTTAGGGGTTAGGGGGTTAAGGGGTTAGAGTTTTAGGGTTTATGGGGTTAAATGGGTTAGGGGTTTATAGGTTTAGGGGATTAGGGGATTTAGCAGTTGAGGATTTTATGGGTTAGGGGTTAGGGTACGGGGTTAAATTGGTTAGGGTTTTAGGGGGTTGAATGGGTTAGGGGTCGGGAAATAGGGTTTAAGGGGTTAGGGGTTAAGGGTTTAGAGGTTTAGGGTTTAGGGGGTTAAATGGGTTAGGGGTTTAGGGGGGTAAATGGGTTAGGGGTTAAGGGTTTAAAGGTTTAGGGTTTAGGGGTTAAATGGGTTAGGGGTTTAGAGGTTTATGGTTTAGGGGATTAAATGGGTTAGAGGTTTAGGGGTATAGGGGGTTAAATGGGTTAGGGGTTGGGAATTAGGTTTTAAGGGGTTAGGGGCTAAGGGGTTAGAGGTTTAGGGTTTAGGGGGTTAAATGGGTTAGGGATTTAGAGGTTTAGGGGGTTAGAGTTTTAAGGGTTTAAGGGATTAAATGGGTTAGGGGTCAGGAATTAAGGTTTAAGGGGTTAGGGGTTAAGGGTTTAGGGGTTTAGGGGGTTAAATGGGTTAAGGGTTAAGGGTTTAGGGGTTAGGGGTTAAGGGTTTAGAGGTTTGGGGGTTAAATGGGTTAGGGGTTTAGAGGTTTAGGGGGTTAAATGGGTTAGGGGTTAAGATGATAGTTTCGTTGGTGTTTGTTTGTGCACAATAGTTTTTTATTCTTTGTGTATCAATGTAACAATTTTGTAGGTACTGTTGGTTGTTGCCATGTCTTCTCTATTTATTAATTTCTAGTATTTGTTAGCCATTTATTTACATTTATTGATGAAACTGTCTATTGCAATTAAACCAAATGTATGTTCAATCTCCAGTTTCAAACTCAGCCACAGTGTTGTCACACAATTTAGGTCCAGATAATGGCCATATGATGAAGTCTCAATAACCACATTGCACCTCATGATTGCTACAGAAAAGCTTAAGTTCGAGTGTCCCACATTCATGAGAAAGTTGGCTCTTATGCTCTTACTCCACCTAACTGTGTCCTGGAAATACCCTTGTTTATTGCAAAAACATCCTAATGTTGTCGACCTTGTCCCTTAACATACCAAGGAAACAGATGAGACTGAGAAGAATGGAAAGCACTACAAAGTTGGAGAGAGTACAAAAGACTAGGATGATTTAAAGGATAAGCTTAAAGAATGTAACAATGCTGAAACAACTGAAAGTTGTCCCAAACAAACAATTGATAATGTGAAACCTTCTTCTGTACCAGTCAAGCAAGACTACATTCATGTGAGAGCAAGAAGAGGCCAAGCGACTGATAGGCATAGTCTGGCAAGGAGGGTATGGTTCCCTCTTGTTAATGAAATATTTGATCTAAATTTTGTCTATCGAAGATTAACCGTTTTAACCTTGCCAACAAGGGGGAATTAACCTGATCGTAGGTCCCAAATAGACATGCTCTCATTTGGAATGGTTATTCCCAACGGGTTTTAAGGATTTTTATAAGGGTTAGGGGAATAATGAGTTAGTGGTTAAGGGATTAGGGGCTTAGGGCTTAGGGGTTAGGGGAATAATGAGTTAGTGGTTAAGGGGTTAGGGATTGAGGGCTTAGGGGTTAGTGGATTTAGGCACATTTAGGGGTTAGGGGAATAATGAGTTAGTGGTTAAGGGATTAGGTATTAGGGATTGGGGTTAGGGTAATAATGAGTTAGTGGTTAAGGGGTTAGGGGGGGAGAGAGAGAGAGAGGGAGAGGAGTGGGAGAGGTAGAGAAGGGTAAGAGAGGGAGACATTGACACAAAGGTGGAAGGGGGGAAGAAAGAAGGAGAGAGGGAGGGATACAGTGAGAAGATTGGAGGGTAGAGAGAGAGAGAGAGAGAGAGAGATTGGGGAAGAGAGAGGGAGGTAGGAGAGAAAGGGAGAGAGAAAAAGGAGGATAGATAGGACTTAAGAGAGAGGAACCAATATCATAGAAGAAAGAATATGTGACCAATTTAATCTCTAAGGAGATGGGAGATAGGCGCACCCTACCTACCTAACTAAATGTCTAAACCTAATGTGGTGTAATCATATGTAATGGTGGGTGATTATACGAGGAGAGGATTTTACGAGGAGGCACTAGATTTTTAATGTGATATGAACAAAACAAGTACCGAACCTAACCATTTCACATTCACCAATGTTCTGTCTGCATGTGCTAATTTGGTAAATTTGGAACATGGCAAAGGAGTCTTGTTTTGTGATCAACTCCCACAAGGATTCGCCAATTGTGAGAACACAATGCTTGTGGTTGCATCTTCTAAATCATCATCACTTCCACCAACACCTCATCCAATAATGCCAATATAAAAAGTTTCAGGCTCTCGACAACCAAAAGGAACATAATGCATGTGCCCTGAATCTCTTCTACATACTTGTAGCTCTCTTCCCAAACCAAAGCCACTAGTGTTGTGTGTTCACTTTGTCCTGAATCTTGTGAAAACATCCAGAGGTAAGGAACTGTTGCACCAAGGTATGGATCCACTATGTGTCATATCCACTGAAGGAGAACATGTTCCAAACAATAGGTAGATTCTCACAACTATCCCTTTGTGGGATATTGAGAACTCCAAAATCCCACATGCTCATTAATGAAATCTATAGATTGAGAACTTTCGTACAAGACTTGAAGTCATACTGAACTTGGACCAAAAGGCTCAGGATCTGGGTAGTGCAAAGGAACATCTGCAATATGATTTGTATTATTCTCATATAGATCATTTTGCATGGATATCTTCTGGAGTTGAAATGCATATTCCAGGTTCCACAGAACATCTCCCATGGAAGGCTTGTCAAAGCCCATCTCTTCCAAGAACTTTTTGGTAGTCTCCCTAAACATTTTCAGAGAACCAGAGTTGATGGTCCCAACAAGGTGAGGGTCAATGATTTTTTCAAGCTTTCACTTTTTTCGTTAGTGCATTTCCCACTCTTCTGTATTGAATTTTTCTCTGGGAAAAACAAGATTAAGAGTTTCCCTTGCACACAAGAACTCCAGTAACACTACTCCAAAAGAATACACATCAGATTTCTCTATCAGTTGCTGCCTTCTGAAGTATTCAAGATCAAGGTACCCAAGGGCCAAAATTACCTTTGTATCCAATCTTTGAATGTCCAAATTCTGCCACCTTTTCCCATGATCCTGTTATCGTAGAGATATTTGACATTTAGATAAGCATAGAGGATTCACAACAAGGGAATTAGATTGCATTGACCATATATTGGAGCTTCATTGGTATCTCGCCAGTTAAACAGTTTGCCAAAAAGTTGAGGGAGTCTAAATTGGTGCAGTTGAAAATGAAAGGCAATATTTTTCTGTCAAGGCCAAATCCCATGACGCTAAGCTTGAAAACCCTCTCATTATCACAGGTCACGCCTTCGAGCTCTGAGATGGTGATGTTGCAGGGGTTTTGATCTTGTATCCAATCCACAGTCACACCTTCGAGCTCTAAGATGGTGACCTTGTAGGGGTTTTTATCTTGTCTCTGGTCCACTGCGTGAACTTGGGTACATAAAATTGGCACCATGTTAGGTTAAGGGACATTATGAGTATTCAATGAATAAATCTCGATAGAGAAATGGAATTATGGAGACATTGGCTATCATACATATTTGGTTTCCCTTGTCAATGTTCCAAAGTCATCGGTCCTCCAAAAGGAGTATTCTTCCCATTCTTTCCTCTAAAACCAGGGTTCATTAGACCTGCCATATATGCTAATAAACCCCCTTCACCATCTCCCCCATCAAGAAATCTGAGTTGTCAAACAAAAATGTGAAGGTCAAGATCTCCATCATCGAGGGTTACATGGCATGTCTTGTAACTGTGCAAAGAATATTATTTTCAATAAATTGCTAGATGGTGGTATGATGCATATATCCCATTTAATATTGTTTCTCGCTCACCTTATTACCAAGCTATGCGGGACTCTATTATAGCTACAAGAAATGGCTTCAAAGTCCCTACTATGCATGACTTGAGGGGAGCTCTTTTGAAAAAATAGATTTACTACTTTTATTATTAATCAAATATAATCAAAGTAAGTGGGGGGATAACAGAGGTAAGCGGGGGGATAACAAAGGTGGGGATTTGAGGGTTCAAAATTAGATTTTTCAGAGTGGAGGAGGTTGTGCTGGCAAGGGGAATCATGGGTTTGATTGATTTGAGGTAAATGAGGGGCAGGTTATCCAACATTGTTGCCTAGAGAATTTTCGTGCACTTATCAACAACCTGATGGAAAGAGTGGACACAATTGAGAGATTATGTAGTGAGAAGCATGCAGAGAAGATGGTAACATTGGACCGAATGCACTATTTAAAATGCCAATTATAGGGGAGACTGGTAGTGGCTTGGCGAGGCCAAAATCAACTCACTGAGATAGTAGAAAAGCTGGAGATTTGGTTGGCGCACTTTGAAGGGCACGGTCAGTGTGACTTCTGTCCTCCACCGCATCTAGGAACAACCTCGGACAACCCTGCATCTATCACGTTGTACGACTAGTATGATATTTGGTGTTCTTTATGTTTTATATGTGTTTTGGTGCCTTTGGCCCAACCATTTACGGACAATTTCCCTAGTCCCTATTTTGTATTTTTTTGCATCTGGTGCAAATTTTTGTCAACAAACCCAGTCGAGGTGAGACCACTTGTTTTGTAACTGGCTATATGTAATCCTTTTTTTCTACATGAATATAACATTGACTTACAAAAAAACAAAGGTTCATACATCATTAAAAAATTAATTAAGTTTCATACTTAAATTAATAAATTTTCATACCTATATACTAAAATAGGTCTATAAATATATATTTTAGGTTTATCTATTTAGTATTTATCAAATGTAAATATGATGATTTAATACTAGATTTAAATGAACTCACATGTTTAACATAAGAAATGTTATATTTATCTATTTATTAAATGTAAATACGAAGATTTAACCTTAGATTTAAAAAAACTCACACTTTTAACATAAATCAATGAAGTTTACAAATTAAACTTTATGGCCAAATATTAAATATAAATATAATTATTAATTTGGCTATCTAATTAATATTATAAACTTTACTAAATTTGTAATGAAGCTGACATTAGTGTAAAGTTGATAGATGATACATGCAATGATGTTAATTGTAGACAAAAGGGTATTCATAATTTTAACACTGTAAATTCAGAGACCCCTTTGTCTCTAAATTTTAACACTGCAAATGGATTCAGAGACACCTATAGTGAAATGTAACATTTTGGTACCAAAATTGCAATTTTTCATATATGGAGTGACACAATTAAAAATTACTGGCATAAATGGCTAATTCATATACTTGTTGTACTTGTTATTTGGTCATATTTTTATTCTTGTACAATAATAGTCATTTACATTAATCATTATTAATTTTGTCACTTATTATCTAGTCATATATTTTAATCCTAGACTAAATTAGTCATTTAAGTTAGTCGCTTTAACTTTAGTCACTTATTATCTAGTCATATATTTTATCCCTAGACTAAATTAGTTGTTTAAGTTAGTCGCTTTTAGTTTAATCACTTATTATTTAGTCGTATATTTTATTCCAAGACTAAATTAGTCATTTTTAGTTCGGGCACATAAAATTGCTCAAATTTAGTAGTAATTCACTTGAAATAATTGCGGTGACTAACATTTTTAGTCACCTAGTCATTAATTTCGTCATTTTTTACTAGTGGTAGGGTTGCTTCTTCCACCTCTGTGTGGGATTCTTCCTCTTCCTCGGTAGTTTGATATTCCTCGACCTCTACCTTGACCAAAAGACACTTGTGTATTGAATGCATGCTCCAATTAGGAGTTTGTTTCTCTGCTCAGTCTGTGCTCATGTGACATAAGTGATGCATGAAGCTCATCCACTAAAAACTGTGAGAGATCCTATCTCTTCTATGGCCACAACTATGGTATCAAACCTTGATGGCATACTTCTTAAAACTTTCTTAACTATTCTCCTTTCCTCAAGTGTCTCACCATGAGACCTGATTTGTGTAACCAACCCAATAACATGTGTAAAGAATGAGTCTATATTCTTAGACTCTTTCATGCATAATGTTTCAAAATATCTTCTCAGCATTTGTAGTTTTTCTATCTTCACCTTTGTCATGCCTTGGTAGGTTGTCTGGAGGGTATCCCATGCATACTTGGACTTCGTTGCTGCTACAACCCTTGGGAAAATAATTTCATGAACTGCTTAGAAAATATAGAAGAGGGATTTGGATTCCTTCTTCTTAATGTCTCTCAACAAATCTCTTTCTTCTTGCTTCAAAGCATTGTATTTTTTTGCATCTGCTGGTTCTTGGAATCCATTCTTCACCAGCTCCCAAATATCTTGTGAGGAGAACAAGGCTTTCATTGTAATAGCCCAGTAGTCATAATTCTTCCTATTAAACTATGGTACTTGTGGATTAGTCAAGCGTGTGCTTGTTGCTTCCATTTTCACTATGTAAACAAAAAACCTTCTCACTACTGGATAATTTACTTCTCAAAACAAACTTTTAGCTCTTCAGTAAATAACACTTTCTTTCACTAAGAGTCTAAACCCACTTTGATACCATGTTGAAAATATGGGATGCTCCGATACTATGTTGGATGATCCACGAATACGAGAAGCTCAAAATAACATAGGGGAAATTCTTTCCCTCAACACACAGTTTACACAGAATGCAGAAATTCAAATTAAATAATGACAACACAGTTTCTCAAAACATTTATAGAGCCACACACACAGATAAAACTAGAAAAAGTTCTATTTCATTCTTCTTGTTACAAACATATGAAAAACATTATACTTAATAAAAAAATGGCAGAGCTTGAAAATTTAATGCCAATTCAATGTTGAATGGACATGTAACAACAAAAATGTCCTTTTTCCATGTTAAGTTAATTCTTAATAAAAACAGTGCACAGAGCCTTTGTACGCCAGACTTGAAATCCTTCAGGTTTTGGCTTTGAAACCATATAGCATCGGCGCCCTCATCACATATCAAACTTTGATGATGACAACATGGGCATTATCCTCTTGAGCTTTGCGACGTGTGATATGTGATTGCATCTCATCGCAACTTGAAACATTTAACCCGAGAAATTTTAATGGAATTTTTTTTTATTGCAATGTGTGATGACGATATCGCATCGCACCATCTCAATGTTTGTAATGGAGCGTAAAAGGTAAGGGCTAAGGTGTGTGAAGTGCGAAGTGCATCGCACTAAATAGCAATAGGTGCGAAAAGGCAAAAGGTAAGGAACAAAGGAAATACAAATGTTTGTCTGTGGAATTTAGATAATGCATATAGGTTGAGGGTCCCATCAATATCGCATCGACAGAGATATAAGATTTGGTAATGAGTTATGCGGAAAGGCTTAAACTTTGTGAGATGTGCAGTGTGGGCAAGAGGTAGGTGAATATGACGGGAAAGGAATTTAACGCAAAGTGATGGCTGGGTACAATTTCTAAACATTATGGAGATTTGCATGAAGTAAATTAACTTGCGGATTTAACATGTTTGAAGCTTTTCCTTCCCTGCAAAATACATTTAACTCAAGTATGGCTACTACCAGTTTATTCATGGCGGTGTTTGGGAGTTATTTCAAACATTTATTTCGAGCATTCGAGCAGTGCTGAGATATCCACAGGTGGCTCTTCAAATCCATAGGAGGGAGACTCGAAACTAGATTTTGCAAGGGAGACAATTCAATAAGGCCACTATAAATGTGTAGATTTTTTTTTGACGTTGAGTGAATACCAGTCAGTGCATGAGAGCTCCTTCATTCAAAATTCATTCAACAAAAGAGGGAGTGCGACCATTTATGATTTTTCTCCATAATTGACTTGCATCCATGTTGGAGCCTGGAATTGCTGCGAGGGTAGAAATTTCAATTGGGGATACACTACTGCTAGAAACACATAGAGAATAGGCTTACAAGAGAGACACAACCTTGTTTCTTCTAGCTAGAGTGTGGATTATTGTGTTGTTCTCGAATACTATTGTTTTATTCATCTTTGAAATTACTGGTGTTTTCCACTAGCACAATTTCCCCAATTTTCGACGACCAAAATGTCGCTCTTGTGACACATAGGCAGCCAAGAGAGATGTTTTGCGGTGCACCAAAACATGGTTTCTCCTCACGTCGGACTTCTGAAACTTGACTTAAACATCAGTATAGCGACGATAGCTCTGAATTTTTATATTTCTGTCATACTTCTGACGTTTAATGAATCGTTGTGCTTCCGATGGGCACAAGCGTCGCTAGGCTGACGCTTCCAAACGTCACTAGAATGACGGTACTATACGTTGAAATAAGAATGGAACAATTTTATTTTTTTTAACTAGTCATCGCTAGAGAAATGTCAATAAAAGGTCAGAAGACCGATGAAACCAAAAATTAAAAAAAAAAAAGTAAACGTCACTAGGGAGACAGTTCTAAATGGTCGGAAGACTGACGAAACAATTTTTTTTTTTTAAAGTAAACTTCGCTAGAGCGATGGTGCTAAGAGGTCGGAATACCGACGACACAAACGATTTAAAAAAAAAAAAACTTAACGTTAGAGTACCGACGGAAACAAACCATTTTATTAAAAAAAACGTCGGATAGGCTAGCGTCGGAATACAGACGCTAATAATATAATATTTAAAAAGAAAAACGTCAGAAGAATTGACTATATCATATGGATGCTTTGATACTCAAAGTCCACAAGCTACTTGTCAATTTCTGAAGCTATAAAACTTGTGAATATATCATCATCAATCATCAAAGGAGAAAGTTGGTTTTATATCTTACAAGTTCATTTTGATATCCACAATCACTGTGAAAGGGCGTTGATCTCCTTCAAAAATTCTGAACCCTAAAACTAGCCACCTTCACCTTCAGAAAGGAGCCGAAAATATGAGCAAAATCACTCTCCTTCACATCATCATTTTGAAGAAAGATATACAGTAACATATTGGGTGATAAATCACCCAGAAATTGTATAATCAATAAAATCATCTCAAACATCAGTGTACAGTATTTTCACGAATAAAAAATTGCTAAATCAGCAGTACATCTCTTATAGTATGTTGTACTTGCTGGTCACTTCAGAAATCTGCTCCTATTCCTCTCCTTGAACTCATTCTACCAAGTCTGCCATCTTTCAACTCTCTTGTCTTTATTATATACGCGATTGACCTCTCCTACCTTGTACCATTTATGTTTTGAGATAAAATAACTTATCTCCTCAATTCTAGTTGCAACCTATCTCAATCATGAGATACAACGAAGATTAAATCCTAAGATAAGTCACTATTGTTCTAAAACTTACAAAAAATTTAATTTAAATTTTTGAAACTAGTGATCCGTGGACCATTAGCCTTTTACTCTTTCCTTTATTTTTCAAGTGAATTTACAAGATATAATTAGTGATCACCTTTCCAAGATTGTCACCAAAAGAAATGTCTCAGCCCACTTACTGCACATTCACACTAAACCTGTGCAAAATTTTCCTGTTCGAGCTACACTTCTCAACAAAAAAATCATGGATGAGTCCAAATTTAATGGAATCTTGTATTCAAGCAGACTAAACATCAGTGATGGAAGGAAAAGTTACTCATTTCCACTGTGGTAAGGGTTTTAACTGTTATTTTTTAGTCTAGCTCTCATCGATAAATCTTCCAGGGAGGGCCACGACTTTAGGTGCAGATGCATTGTACCTAACTAGTCCATGAACTTTGATCTAGAAGATGAAATCCAAAATGGTGCCATAATTTGGATCCATCTCCCATTCCCCAACATATTGTTTGGAGTAAACCTGAGCTGAGATTGGGACTCCTCGGGGAAATACATTGACAAAACCTATGCAATAATCCACATTCAACTAAATTTGGAGAAAGGCTTACTAGAATCAATAGAAATCCAAATCAGGGACTGGAATCATGTAATGTTCATATCACGATAAATAATGTTGATAAATATTGCTGATATTATCACTGAGGTTGGTTTTGGTGACATTGTCGTGATAAATATGAAATTATTACAATAAGAGAAACACTGCTCAAAACCAAAAAGAAAATAAAAAGGATCCATTAAAGACCCAAAAAATACAAGTCTCTTAACAATGACAAGCAAAGGGGTCAAATCGCTCAGCACTCAAAAGACTCAGCAACTCAAGACTCTAGAGTATGAATCGAAACCAAAATTCAGGAACTGGAGATTGGAAATATCCCAATTTTAGTCACTCATCCACATCAGAAAGCAAATAATGATCATCTCCAAAATAAATATGCCCAAAGCAACAAATTTTAGGTGAATAAGGACCTGTACAATAACTGGGACATTCATTCCCCTCCCATTTGTGGCAATTCCCCTAGACTCAAGGCAAGATTGGCTCCCTCCCTCCATGAAATAAGACAACGCTCATTACTCAACCTAGGAATATGGATCATACATAAGCACAATAAAGAGTAAAGAAAACAAGAAGAAGCAAAGAATGGAGCCATGGATAAGCTATCAACAATAAGCCAGGTTTTTGATATAGATAAAAGTACATGAACCCTCCAAATGATCAAGGTTTCATCTTCTAACTGAAAAGCATTGGGAAAACCAGATAGAATAAACAGTTTTAGAGTACTAATAAAGATGAAGAAAACATTTATTGTGCTTGCTGAAAGCCCTAGTTTGTGGGCCAAATTTGAAAGGAGAAAATATTCAGGTGTCTTATCAGCATAAGGATAATACTAGGAGACATTCATCACAATTCATGTAAAATAGTGTCAAGTTCTTGACTCTTGAATATGTCCTTGAACTAATTTGAAATTTCACTCATGTGAAAGTTTAATTCTCAAAAGGAAATATCAGTCCACCAATGAAAATGGGAAGCCCTCTCCAGAGGGATGGATACTTATGAATATTTGGCATGAAAACATATTTTCAGGGAGATTAATATTGGAATCATCATATATTCATGCATATAGTTAGCATAAGAAGTATTGAAATGACACTCTTCCAGTTCGAGGAAGTTGTGACATTTTGGAAAAATTATTGATGATTGTATCCTTTATAAATTCTAATGATGGGACTTGTTTTCAATCAAATTTATGAACAAGTCAGAACCATTGATATTATGATGCAATTTGTATCTCTATGTCTATCTATCGAGGTAGTATGGTGCCACAGTTAGATCTAACTCTTGTTTCTCACCTCAAGTTTGATCTACCTAAAATGGCACCCTAATCAACTATAGCATAAGGATTTAGGATTTATGCATGCATGAATAAGACCAATCCTTCTTATACTTATTTTTCAACCCAAGGTCAAGTGTTGGAACTTGGGATATGATGTCACTTGTAACATACCCCCATGTGTAATTGTGATTTTTTTTGTTCCTGTTTATGTTTGGGTGATCCACTATTCCTTGAATGGATTAGTTTTGACCATTATTATGTTATTTTTCCAACACCATTTGCTGAGGTTGGTCCTAACATCATTGTTCTATTAGATGTGTTCTATATGTTTGAAAACCGTCGGTTGCATTTACAAGACTGGAAGGCTATGCTTGAAATTCCTCCAAGGGAGTCAACACAAGAGGATTGTAAAGAGGGAAATGAAACCTACAAATATCATTTCATACTGCTACCTCTAAAGAAGTCCTATTTTGTGCCTCAAAGGGAAGCCTCTATATGTTGCTATACCTGCATTCATTTAATACATGGTGCATGTGGGAAGGGTAATCAAGTGTGATTACTCTTGCAGTACATACAAGAGAGGTATTATGATAGAACAAAGCCAATAATATGACAATATTAATCTCATATCCGAGTGTACACATAATTGACATTCCTATTATGATCTACCATCCATGAATCTTTCCTTATGAAATAAACATCAAAAGAACCATGGAAATGCCAAGTCACAAAGGAATTAACATGTCCAAGAATCTTACCATATCAAAAATGGAATGTCTTTGTACTAGTGCTTAGCATGGTTACACACTTAAGTGATGCAAATATCTTATATAAAGACCAAATATATATTAAAATCACACAAATTATACCAATTTGTCTTATGATACCATTATAGTGTAAAAGACTCCATGACTCAACTATCTTTTGCAAAATTTTAAAGGAAAAATGCACAACTAATTTCAGTTGGTTAACACAAACACCAAAGTTCGATAAGTCCACTAGTTTGGTGGTCAATGGGAAACACATTGGTGATGGTAATAGTGTTGAGCCACTAGATGTGAAGTTTAGCGACAACCATTTCCTTGTTACTATAGCAATATATACTTCCCAGTAATTAAAACATGGCTCCATTTCCTTGCTACTGTAGCAAGACACACTACCCAATAATTAAAACACGACCCCATTTCTTTGTTGTTGTAGCAAGGCAAACTGCCCAGTCAATAAAACACGACTCCATTTGCTTTCTGTTGTAGCAAGACAAACTTCCCAATAGCAAAACATGACTAAAAATATTTGATAACATCACCTTGTACCCTGTACTAAGGTAAATAACAATATCAGGTATATCATAAAGGATACCTCTGGAAATATACGTGTCTATTATTTATAATATTATATCCATTAAAAAATACATCACGTTTAATGTTAAATTTATACTAATACTTGACATCATGCCTGTTGTAGTGTTTTTGGTGCACGTATGTACGAAATCACACCAACTTAAGGGGTGTGGTTTACCCCGTTAAGTTATTGGTAACAGACAGAAAAAGAAGTGGAGTCAAGCAAGTTAGTGGAACAAGATAGAATCAATAAGCATACTAGCTGATAGATAAATAGCATGCATATATAAAATAAAAACTAAACTAAAACTAAAAACAAATAAACAAAATCTATGAAAAGAGTCAAACGACAACAATAATGCAAATGGTGGATCTAGGCCCCTCTTATTGAGCGCTGGTAGTAATAAGGGTGAAACTTTACCCTCTTTCCAAAGGGCCCCTAGACAATGGTTCTAAGTCCCGATGCAAGGATGTTTTTATCCCAAGCTTCCCTCGGTGCAATCTCCCTTTCTCTCTACTACGCTGGACTGACCTTGTTGGATGGCCAACAATTGAGTCCCCTCTATCTTCAGCTCCGACTCACACATTGCTAGTATTGCTTGGGAAATTCTGGCCAGCATAACAATGTGTTCACAAATTCTTCATCTCATGGTGGCCTTATATAGGAGATTTCAAATCCTCCCTTCCCTCTCTTGGTACATGGAGGATGGTGACCCAAGAGAGGGGTATGATTCCTTTGTGTGCTCCAAATATTCCATTGTGTGCTCACATAGTGTCTAAGGAGGCATTGGTGGTTGTCCTTAGGTGGCTTCAAGTATGGCATCACTTGTCCTTTACTTTGTGTGGTCCCATATAGTGAAATTTTGCCACTCCCAGGATTGCACGCATATCAGGAAAAAAGGCACATAGAAGGCACTCTTCACGAAGGATTATGCGCGCAAATAGCATTTCGGACTAGTTCAAATTTGAATTTCCTCAGACCTTAGAGATTTTTAAATACTTTCCAGATTTTGTAATGTCTTCCAGCCCTATAAATCCTTTTTCCTAACATTAGTTAATGTCATCTTCTGTTGTACGATTTTCCAGTGTTAACATTTTCCCCCTAATGTGTGAGGTCTAGGAAGAACTGTATAACTGAAATACATTATAGTTTCTTTTATGTATCGTGAATAGAGAGAGAGAGAGACCTACGTGAAGCTTGGAATTGAAAACACCCTGCACCGTTTCCAAGAATTACCATGGCCTAAGGGATCCCTCTAAGAAAATACAGTTCACAATACATATACAAATTTTCTACGAGGCGGGATGATGCTGTGGCTAGTTAAACAAATATATTTGACCGATACATGTTCTGTCTATATCACTAATATGGTAGTGATGTTGGCGGTAGTTGACGACGACTGCTGACACCCTCAGGGGCATTTTTTCTTTTACAATAGGTGGAATATGGTACCCATATGTGTAAACTTAGTATGGCATATAGCTACGCATTGTATGCATAGGTGTTGACTTGGACCTTCCCATGTAAGCATTATTGACAAAGATGCTTATGGAGGCATGGGTCTTCGACGAATTTGATCAAAGTGAAATGGTTGTAAGGTATGATACCATCTTGACATGAAAGCTTTTGTTGAAGTCAAATGTCAAGAGGATCGATGACATCTGTGGAAAATGATGTCTCCCACAGTGCCACCCGAGGATGCCCCTTGTATGGAGAGGGGTGATCCAAGGTACCACTTCATTTTTGGAAAATAGGTGTCGAAGTCGACAAAAAGGAAGCCTCAACCGAACAAGGGGTCGCTGACATAAGGGGTCAAGGACCTGGATGTGATGGGTTTAACATAGGCATCTAGGTGAGGGGTGACTAAAAACTGAATATGGGGATTCAGTGGCCCGAGGTTAGAGTATACTAAGCAAATTGGTAGAAGTCATAGTTATTTATGATGGGGAAATCCTTGGAGTCGGTAGGAATTCTAGGGCAGGTATAAACTAGATATTAATGTAATGATGGCGTGTGCATGGGGGGTATAATAATCTAACCAAGGGTGTTCAGGGACTGTTGCCATGGTAGAGAAGATGAAATGAGAGGGTAAAGCGCATAGTGCATTATTCGAGGTCTTTGTACACTTACCAAAAGAATAAAATAATGGGATTTGGTTTGTACAAAACACAGAGATGGGTACCCCAAAACATGAAAGTGTTCACTCACTGATGTTGTGAGGAAGGTGTTTTGCTGAGGGTGGGGGTCCCATTGGTTGGTCTCATGTGTGGGGTTGATGAAGCAGATGAAAAATTATTGCAGATGGGATTATGCTGGTGGAGGTATGGTGGGCCAAAATGCGAGGAGCGGTGATGAGCTCTTGATCTTCTGTACAACTTGGTCATCTGGGAAGGGGGGGTTTAGCTTTTATGGTAAAATTGACCCTATGCATGGTGAAATTGATGGGCATGAGGTGCTTCTCAGACTGAAGTGGTATGGCCATGACGTCACTTGTGTTGTGATATATGGTCTACTATGGGTAACGGGCGCCATGGAGGGGAGGCTCTACCGACCAATGTAGATGTTTATCATGTGCAAGGTGAGGTGATGATAAAAACGGTCGGATATGAGGACCCTATGGTTTATTTCTGATGGACAAATGATGTCAGGATATGCAAAGTTTTCTGGGACTCTATCATGCTAGGGGTAGAATGATACCTACTCTGGAACTTTCAGGAGATAACATTGTGGATGGTTTGCAAGCTTTTCCTAGAAAAACAACTACCTCAAGTGAAAGGATCTTCTTTATCAAATATTATTGAAAGTCATGAGCTTTAAACAAGAAGGTGAGAGAGGGCATACCTACCGGTGTTGAAAATTTATTTTTTCGGGAGTGCGAATGTGTGGCATCACCTCTATTCATCATGGAGTGTTGATTGTGGCGCAACTTACAGTTCGGAGAATGGACCTTCTAATCTCTCGTTATGGTCCTCCAAAGTTTTTTGAAAAGGGTGATATATAGGTGGATATGGCCCTAATTCAATTCATTTGTACTTGTTGAGTTTTTGAGAGGTCAAAGGACTCTACATAGTATTTCTTGTCATTGCAGTCAGCCTAAGCACTAGGGATTCGCAAAATCATGCCCAGGTAACCTTCATGCATCATGTACTTTAATTTTTTTAGTTTGATGGTGTCAGGGTTCATACATACTAGGTTTGTACGGATTCTAGGTGTTTTTTTCCCTAGATTGCTCGGGTGATTAGGGAAAGGCACACCCTTTGTGCGTTTTTTAGGGGGATGAGCCTGATAATGTGCTCATTTCCCCTTTTTCAGCACGCCTCAAGCATGCCTATGAAAAATACAGGTGCGCAAAGCTGAAGCAGAAACTATTTTTGGATTTTTTGCCTATTTTTGGGTTTCTTCTATACTGATGGATACCTATTTTGATGACAGGTTATTGTCAAGGGAGAGGGACTGGCCCGAGATCCATACGGATTTGGCTGCTGATGCTAGGGCGTGCCGTCAGCTGGCGCTATGGGGTCTCCTAAAGTTCGCAGAGAACAAGCTTCTTCGGTCGCAGGACAGACTGCTACGTTATGTGATTCGTCATTGGCGCAAGAGGTGTAGTATGTTCATGTTGTGGGGGGCACACTTAGTCATCTATCCTTAGACATATATTTACTTTGTGATCGAGTTACTACCTTAGGGTGAGGCACTGAGATATCCACTCCCTTCCGGGAGAGTGGACTTGGAGAGGTTTAGGAGGCGCCACTGTGGTGGTGTGCCTCTTACAGAGGGATGCATCAGCATTGCATCAGTTATAGATGTGGCATAGAGACGTGATATGGAATTGATTGTGCAACTTGTAATGTTGGTTGCTTTGTATTGGTCATCAGGCCTGCAGGTTGGAGTGCTGTGCCGGTTGAGGTCCCAACATTTTTTCAACTTTACCTATTTTTTCTTTGACGATGGTGTTGCAACTAAAAAAGGTCCAACGTGGATCTAAGTTGTTTGCGTATGCCAGTATCTTGTGCAACATTATGTACGAGAGAGTAGTGTTGCTAAGGCCAGTAGTGGCGGTGCCGCCTGGGGGGCCACGGGAGCCTCGGATGAGGAGATGGGCTCCGGTGATGCCGTGAGGCAGTCATGGCATGGTAGGGCATTATTGGAATGCCACGATAGAGGCCTGGGTCACTACAAGAAAAAAGCACATTGGTGAGGGGCAAAAATGGTCACCATAAGCTCGTTAGTGAGGGTCAAAAGAGCCTTCATCACCAAAAACTGAATGTCACCAAAGGTGGCGTCGCCGAAAGTATAGGTGTTGTGGTGACATTCAAGGTCCATCACCAATAATGATTTATAGTGACGAATAGTGGCCGTAACCATTTCATATGAGAAATGGTGACGGACAATAGCCTCCATCACCAAAAAATTGAACGTCACCAAAGGTGGCGTCGCCGAAAGTATAGGTGTTGTCGTGACATTCAAGGTCTGTCACCAATAATGATTTATAGTGACAGATAGTGACCGTCACCATTTCATATGGGCAATGGTGACAGACAATAGCCTCCGTCACCAAAAAACTGAACGTCACCAAAGGTGGCGTTGCCGAAAGTATGTGTTGTGGTGACATTCAAGGTCCATCACGAATATTGATTATAATGACGGATAGTGACCGTCACCATTTCATATGAACATCGACGATTTTTTGTGATGGACCTTTCATGGCCGTCACTATTGGTGCATATATATGGCGACGTTCATTGACCGTCACCATAAACTCATTGGTGACATCAAGGTCCGTCACGAATAATGACTATAATGACAAACGGTGACCCTCACCATTTCATATCAACAACAACGATTTATGGTGACAGACCTTTAATGGTCATCACTATTGATGCATATATATGGTGGCATTCGTTGACCGTCACCATTTCCTATTTTGGTGAGGGTCAAAAAATGTCACCATAAGCTCATTCGTAATGGTCAAAAGAGCATCTGTCACCAAACACTGATCTTCGTCATTCCCTATATATGAATATCAAGGCACGATGGAATCGAACCACCAACCTCCTGCTTGTAAAGCAGGTGCTCTTCCATTGAGCTAGCACCCTTTAAGGAGTTAGACTTTTAAAAATTATATCTTGAAACTTCATAGATTGTAAATTCTACAACTTTCAATAAATTAAAGTCTCGACAATCTTTTACTAAACAAACAAAACACCATCGACATTGCAGGTCCCTACCTAATGGTTATGGAAGTTATGAAAAGCAGGTGAAGGGAAGAATTATACTTTTAAAAATGATACATGGACTACCACCACAAGAATCCCCCAAGAGAGATCCAGTGGGAGAATCTCTTGAATCGGATTCAATGGAAAATGAAGGACTAGATGAAAGAGAAAGGCCTCAGCAGGATGGGGAATCCACCACCTCGAGTCAAGGAATAGAAGAGGTCCTCAGAAATTCTTACAACACTTTGAAATAGAGCTAAGGGTAGAATATCTACTTAAGATCTACTTATAAAGATTGCTTATGTAAAATAACTCAAATAGACAAGCAAATCCACAATTATAAAGTGATTATTTGGCATTTCAATCACTAATTTCAGGGCCAAAAACCTAAATAACCTAAAACACTCAAATATCCTAAAAAAATGTGTGAAATAAAGACAAAGAAAAAGAGAATATGTTCTCGAACAATAATACAAAACAAAGACAGAGAATATGTTCTAGAACAATAATACAAAACACATCCAACATTTTGAAGTATTTGACTTGTCTTGGTGAACATGCGTCCTTAGAAAATACAATGTAGCAATACCTTCCCCACAAAAGAGAAGACATGTCAGAATAGTATGTTTGACACGGACAATCATAAATATGCCACAATAGCTACTCCATTCAACACATGCACAGGCAATACAACTTAGATGTTGATGGCAAAGTATGGGATAGAAACAAATATCCTAGATGCTAGTTGTCTCACAACAATTAACTCAGATTTTACATATTGGTATGATGTTGTGGTGAAGTTCCCAATTTCTAACCAAAAGAAAAAGTAATAGATCAACATAACATACACTACCAACATGTAACCTAGCCAATGGCTTCATCATATGCCTCATGCCAGGAATTGGATTTTGCATACTAGACCAGCAATAGTTAGGTTCTAAATTTCAACTTGATTATTTTAGACAGTGTATGAGCAGCAATAGAGAAGTCCTATAATAGAACTTCCATCACATTATAGTGATTTTGTTGTAGCATTTGTTTTCGTTTTAGGGCACATGTTTCAAACAATTTTAACATGGTTTTAAGGTTCCAAAAATATCATGGGAGAGTCTCCCTTATTGTAGTATTTGGTGGTAGCCTCCATGAACAGTTTGACATCAATAATCTTGTTATAATACAACCATTTTTAGTAGCATGTTGTCATCCTCCATGGTCTCCTAACAAAGAAAACAGATCACCATCCAAGAATAAATATAACTCGGCATATAAGATCAACTTTTGCTGGGAGGATGTGAGGTCATGTAACATACTCTTGTAGGATTATGAGGAAATATGAAGATGATATATAGAAGAAAATGACCGCAGATTCGATGGCAGCATGTGAAGAGCCCTAAATAGAAGATACAAAAGTAGATAAATCCTTTGATTGGTGGTTCTCTGGAACCCAATAGTGTTGGTCTTTCCAATGGTTGATACCTCCAACTGTGGTAAATTTTCACCAACAAATAGAACTAGGGTTAATGACAACACTATTATGGCTCTGATACCAATGTTTGGACAGATAGGGCAGCATGAAAACAAGTATAAAAATACAGGTGCAATCAACAAATGTTTCCAACAATGATGTGGGGTTTTTGGGAAGCTTGTTGTGGGATAATTTGAGGGATTTCAGACAACGTTTCAGCCTTGTGAACAACAATAATCTTTATTACTTGTTTGTGACTACATCTAGGGTCATTGTATGCAAATTATAGCCAACAATAAAACTCTAAATACCCATCAATCAGAACAGTTCATATTTCCTTCAAGCATGAACCAATTTAAAACTTCATGTGTCTTCACCTTATAGAAATTTTGTGGCAGGAATGGTGGTGGTAAACAATATCATAAGGGCTGTTAATACCTAGTGAAAGTTTTTTTTTTGAAACCCTTGGAAACATACAACGAACCCTTGAACAAAGGCACTAGAACCTTTATGAAATCCTTAGGTAGCATTTGAATTGGACATCAGTATGTCATTATAAACATTGGAGTGCTTTGGTATTCAGAGGCATTTCAAGAGCCCTTTTCATATCTTACTTGGAGTGGTTTGTGGATATACCTCTCGTTGTTGGGTGTTCCTAGACTAGATCCTAGCGATCTAAAGCATGTATCAGATCCTAGTAATCGGTTGGGTGTTCCTAGTAACTTGCTGGTTGTATCAGATCCTAGACCAGCAGGTGTTCCTCCTTGGCTACATACATTCCTTAATTCATAGAGAATAATGTGAGGAAAAGGAGACCTTGAACCACATGTATATGCATAACCTTATGTTTGACCGTTAGCTTGAGTACAACAGCCTGAAATAGGTCCAGCCTCCTCATCTTAGATATTATCTAGGCTTTACTGAGACAATGCAGTTGATAAATGGGTTTCAACTGACCAACAGTTTACACCCAAAACCGCAATTTGAACTTAGTTCAGGCTAGCAATGGAAAAATTGGATCTTCTAATCATCCAAAAGGTTATAGAATTTCAACATTCTAACTGCCCCATGGCCAGGAAAAGCCAATTCTTTGAGTGTAGAAACCTCTTTTTTTTAATAAAAAGGCAAGGTTATACAGGTGATAGAAAATTACCTGGTTATATAGGTGGTAGAAAGGTCAAAAAGGAATTTGGCCAGCCCAACTTTAGAAATGGCATCCACAAAACCATGTTAAATTAGTTTAGGTCCTTCAATCTAAAAACAACAAAACTGTACTACTCTAGGGTTTTTTCAAGGTGTTGAATCCATATATGTACTCAAAATTCCATTTTAAATAACAAAATTAAGATTTGGCCAAAAACAAATTTGGGGTAATAAGACAAAAACTCAAAAATGTAATATGTTTAGATTCCAAAGATTACATTTTTTGGTAGCCACAGTGCATGGGTTGTCTATATTTGCACACAATACATGTTATGTCTTACACCGTGACCTTATCTTAAGGCATACAGACACACCCTAGTCTAGTATTGACTATGTGAGTCTCTCTATATATATCATTGAATGTTCTACTTTAGCTTATCCATCCATCCCTTGATCAGTCAATCAATCGATGATGGTGAAAGTGTCATCCATTCTCTTGCATTTTTGGTGCATTCAGGTTTTCATTCACCTCTTCAAATTCCATGCTAGCAGTCAAGGGCACAAATGGGAATTGAATCCAAGAAATTTGGAAGGGAATGGCAAGTTGGCTCATTATGGTCATCCCTACAGAAAGATCAATGCCCCAAGTTTCTTTCAAATTCGCAGAGGCGATTTGTATATAAATCTAACCAAATGGGGAGCTACCATCGTCTCCCTCGCTCTCCTTTATGCTAAAGGTAATCATCCCTAAACCCTACCCTTCAACTGCTTTACCATCATTTACTCAGAGGGAGCTAGCTCATTAAGTATTGGTATTTATGCATTCAGGCCATCTAGCAGATGTACTTCTTGGCTATGACAATATTGCCTCATACATGGTATGTATTTGCATTTCCCTTTGGAAATTAGTACTGCCATCATATGCTAGAATTTTAAGATAAATTTACAGTTTCTACTCACATATTGGAATGGATCTCAATTGTATGTGTTACCATGGGGAATATGAGATTTTTTATTAATGCAGAACATGAGCTTCCAGTAGACCTTACTTTGGTGCCTTGGTGGGTCATGTAGTCAACTGTATCAAGGATGGAGAATTCACACTAAATGGGAAAACTTATCAGATGCCTAAGAATGATGGCAACAACACACTCCATGGTGAAAATCTGCCTTTTCTATTCTGCATGCATGTTTTATCCAGCTAACTAGAGCCCTATAATGACCACTACTTAGGAATAAAATCTCTCTTTTTATGTATATGCATGTTTGTTTGTGGAGGTCTAGAGCACTACTATTTCAGGTAACATATGTGTAGTTTGGTGATATGAATGAATGTAGGAGGGCTGAGAGGCTTTGACAATGTCCTATGGGAAGTGAAGGAGTAGAGAGGCTTTGACATGCAGAATTTTATATGACAAAAAGAGTCTTTGAGCCACAAAGGAGGGATCTAACATAATTTTGTTGATCCCCTACAACTATCAAGTGTTCAACAAAGGAGGTGTTAAAACAAGTCTGCACTACAGCAGAAGATACAACAAGTACCGCTATATTGTATGGTGTTCCTATCAAGCGCTGAGGCCCAGACTTAACCATAAAATTGGCCCCTGTATCAGTCTTAAAATTGGTTTAAATAAATGCCAAAAATGATGCACAGGTCGGCTCAAATCGGTATGTCGGCTCCTTAATCAAAAGACACGACTGTTCAGTTCATACACAAACAAGTATAAATAACTAGTCATGCTCATCATTTTGGAATGAAAATTTTGGTGAAAAATACAGTGAGAATTCAGAGATAAAACAGGAGGCCAAGGAGATTAAAAGGGAGATCATAATTACAACGTTTTGGGCTAGAAGGATATATCTCTTGAAAACCTATTTGCACCTCTGGAAATGAATTTTTTCAGAGCTGAATTCAGGCGTGAAATTTGGGCCCTATGAAAGCCTGAAATTTCGGCCCTAACAGGCCTGTAACTTCATCCTTTCCAGAAGCTCGGACCTGAGACTATTCTCTGCAACTCAGACCCTTCTAATTCGGACCTGTGGTGAAATATGTGACCTTGCAACAGTCTTGTAATTCGGATCTATAGTGGCAATTTTGAAGACAAATTCAGACCTGCAGATCTCTGTTTTTGGAATATAATTACAGAGAAGTCTTGAGAGGAACAATATTGAGTTTATTTTAAAGTGAATATATCTAGCAGACCTATTGAAGAACATCTATTTCACACGACGTCCGTTTGAAGAAACCTTTGCATCAACTTTTGAAGATATAAGTTTTTCGGGTTTGTAAAATCCATTTGGATCATAAAATCTTAGTTGTGCTTTCAATTCAGTAGATCTGCGTAATATTCTGGCAGGAAATAATTAGTCAGGTTGCTGGGATTAGAAAATTTAACACATTCAAACTATAGTTGATTAGGAAAATTGTGATGGAAGTTAATGTGAAAATATTTTTCCCTAATTTTTGGTCATTTGTCCCTGATACAAAATAACACCTCTCTTTTTCATGTCATTTTCTTTAGAGTTTTGATGACAAAGGACAATATTCCATTATGCTATGAATCCTGTCTAGCAATCTAGACATGGTTGGAAGGTCTTGTTGTTGAATGCTTGATTATTTCTTGAATTACCACCATGGAATCTCCAATTACCACCAATTTTTTGACCTGCCTTGCACACAACATAGGACCTTAAAACAATGCTAGGGTTTTAGTAAATTATTGTAAATTATTGTGGTCCTCTAGGGTTATAAATAGCCACCCCTACACCTGCCACTCCTAAGTCACTATGGTGACTTTATTGCACATCAAACTTTATATTCTAGCACTACTATACTGTCCACAGACTCTAAGTGATAACATTCAAGTGACCATCCTTTTGGAAACGAATTGATGGCTTTAGGATACAAATGGGTAAAATTCGAGACTTCCTATCTGCACTCAAATTCACCAAACACTTCTTGATATTCTGGACCTTGAGTTTGGACAGACCCTATATTTCCTTGCATTGCTCAGCATCAAGCTTTGATGAACCTTGGGAGCAAAGAGGCCTACCACATCACTCCTAATTTTTGTTCATCTGATTTAATTGCATTAGCATGCATTCATATAGATTTTAAATAGAATGGTTTATTGATGAAGGATCAAAACGAAAAGATAATGGAATAAAAGGAATCACTATCGAATCATAGTTTAATTAACAAAATTCTAACAACTAGATTACTGCTATGCAGTAGTCAATACCTTTAAGGAATAGAAGGCCTAGATAGATAACATCAACTTGTACATCAGGATCACAGTGAAATGTCATTAAATGATTAAAGGCACTGAACTCAATTTGTATTCACAAAAGAAATCTCCTAGAGAATGCAACCAAGTGCATGCTAGCAATTCTTGTCTCCTAATAATTTGAACAAAAATACAATGCAGGATCTGGTATAGAATTGCCATATAGACATGTACACACTCTCATATGATAATGCAAAAAAAATCAAATGGAGATACAGATAACACTCCCGCTGAAACAAACTATAGAGAAATAGACCAATGCATTATGATATAATGCAATAGAAATAGAGGTTTCTTACCTTGGACAGGAGCCTTGCTTATCACCACTGATTAATGTTGAATGGTTTGTTGTTCTGTGGAGCACCTAGCTCTCTTCAAGAGAAAAGAAAATATTCATAAATAAATCATGCCTTTGTTGCCACAGTTATTAAACAACCATTAATTTTAGAAAGAAAAAAACAAAGAGAGGTGTGTGGTAGTGAGACTCCAGCAATCAAAATTTCAACAGATCAAATAGACACAGTGAATATCATTCACAACCAAGAGAGAGAAGACCCAAAAATATGAGTCAAATGGAAAAATATTAAGGATGAGGTCAAATGTGTGTAAACTTAGCTAGAACATTAAACAAATGGAAATATATATAAAAAGATACTCACCAGGACAGCAGAACATACTACTTGAAGGGAAGCTGAACAGTGAATTTGAACAACTAATCTTCGACCACTGCACATAGATTACCATATTTTTGATGAAGTTTTATTGACTATTAAATTAGGCTTCGAAAAATAAGAGTTAACATCTGAAGACTATCCTTGATTAACAAGAGATTTCCCTGCATAGTACAAGAGGCATAAGCTAAAATTTAAACAGTGAAACCTTTTATTATACTTTGTATATTTGACTAGACAGCCTAATTGTTATCTGGCATGCCATTTATGCATGAACGCTGAAAACCCATGGTAGGAAAATCACCCAGAAGTCATCATAAATATCATAATCCCACACAATTCTCCTTATAGACTGCAAATCTGATCAACAAACTTATCATTATAGAGGTTAAATCTTGCAACATGCATGTTTTAAAATAGTTTGTCCAATGTACCAATTAAACCAATCACTTGAAAATCACATGCATGCTGTCTAGCTAAACAAATATTTCAAAATCAGATCCATAGATATTTATAATCATAACTTGAGAACTAAAGCTTTGCAGCATTAAAAGAGGTGCAAAAATAACAAACTAATGGAATTTCGAAACCTTGTAATACACATAGGAAACCATTTAATCAAATTGTAAAATATATCTAACCCTAAGATTAGACAGATAAGCCTCACAGCCAAGCACTTCCTTTTACACAGTATCTCAAAATAGTGAAAAGACCTCTAATATAAAAAAGGATGTCAATCTTGTAGCATTCTAGGGTAATTTGACTTAAGGTTTCAGGTATCTAGAGTTCCAAATAAACTTCCTTTTCTCATTCAATAATAAAATCGTCAACTTTTTCAATTACACAATATGATATGATCCATGTTAAATATCACTACACATTTTTCAATAATTATAGCACAGTACATGCACTAATAATATTATTGTAGAATTCATCAAACCAGCAGAGAGTCCCCAGTACCACAGAAAATTAACTAAAATGCTTATACACCAATGCCCTGATTTCACTTGTGCACGGATAATATTCTTTAAATACCTCTAAAAACTAGAATCTGCTATAGGATACAAATCTCTATTTCTGGGACTTACAGTAACCTTCCAATCACTATCACAGCTGCCTCAGTATCCGCACCAGTCAAACACACTTCAGGAAAATGATGATCTCAGGAAAATGACTATGTCTTAATAATCTACTATAGGTGAAATGTTTTGCCATTTTTCATGACCTTGTTATGAGCAACACTTTACATATTGTATGCTGTCTCTGATTTGGAAAGGAAGTCGGTGTTGAAATAAAAGGACACTGAAAATGGAATTTTTTAAGAGACCACTTTCAAGCTTTGGGAATATATGGGACAATATTCCATTATGCTATGAATCCTACTTTATTCCATCACTATGGTGACTTTATTGCACATCAAACTTTATATTCTAGCACTATTGTACTGTCCACAAATTCTAAGTGATAACATTCAAGTGACCATCCTTTTGGAAATGAATCGATGGCTTTTAAATTTTAATGCTTAGTAAGAATTTATTTTAGTTGTCCAAGTCTGTTACTCTGTCTTAATAATATACTATGGGTGAAATGTTTTGCCATTTTTCATGACCTTGTTATGAGCAACACTTTACATATTGTATGTTGTCTCTGATTTGGAAAGGAAGTCAATGTTGAAATAAAAGGACACTGAAAATGGAATTCTTTAAGAAACCACTTTCAAGCTTTGGGCATATATGGGACAAAAGTAACCTTTTATTTGTTTTGCAGGGACTATTTCTTGGTTCTGTTGGAGCAGCCTCAAAAAGAGTTTGAATATCACTCATATCCTGTTGGCAGCAAATGCATTGGTGCCTGCTTATCCAAGGGATTTTAAATACAAGCAAGTTGAAGGTTAGTGATCCTCCCTTTTGCTGTTTTAAAATAGCTTAGTTCCTATTTATCACTTTGTGAGTATGTTGGCTACAGGATGGGATTCAGATTCATTTGGAGTCCATGTTATAGTCCATGATATCGAAATAGTCTCCTTTTACTCTTCTTATTGTATTGGTTTATTTGTATAAACAGAATCTTTTATGATTTCTATTTGCATATGACTAGTATCAAATTTCAATAATGTTAGGGAGGGTTTATCTCACTCAGGGTGCCATATGTAAGCAAGTGACCAATTACTCTCTGCTTGGTTTTGTTAATGGATTTGTTTGTGTAGACTTTCTTTTTTAATAGAAAAATACATCTTATATATACAAGAATTACAACAGTAGAACAAAAAGCGGAAGGATATATAAAAGGGAGCTTATATTCTCTTGTTTGTTTCCTTGAAATACACATCCTAGGGAAACCCACTAGGCACTCCCCTCATTCCAAGGATAGTACTTAGGGTAAAATAGGATTCTTCAGGGCTTGCTACAGCAAAATGTAACACCTTAGTGCAAAGCTTCACTAAGTACTCTAGCTCAAGGGCAACAAAGGGATCAGTCACCACTTTCACCTTAGTAGTTGCTCCTCTCCTGTTCTATGGATGGATGTCCCCACAATGGAGGCTATCTCAAAAAATCTTGGAGATTAAGTAACCCGAGAATTCTTAGGCTAAATACCTTTCAAGGATTCTACTAAATACACACCAAATTCCAAGGATATTATTCGATAAGGTCGGGCTCCGAGTTAGATGAGGGAAGAAATTCAAAGGATCTATGGCTAAGTATAGAGGGCTAAGATAGTACTAGAAATGCTCAATTAGATCCCAAATTGTAATATTCCTAATTAGCAACAGCTAATTGGAATATTCGATTTTGTTCAATTTTTCCATCTATAGTTTATTAATAAATAAAAAATGAGTGAAGAGGGTCTAACTCACTTAGTGGATTAAAACACCCTCCCTAGTAGCACAATGTTGTGACTTAAAGGGGAGCCAAGGGGGGCCAAGCACCACGTAGAGAGGGGACCCACGTATGCTCTAGAAGCTACTGTGCAGATGAGGATGAGCACATGGCAAGAGAGAGAGGCTACGTTGAGGAGATAGGCCTTAGGGTTTTGGAGAAAGGCCAATGTTATAAAAGAGGGAGGAGACTTCTCATTTTATTAATTCATTGTTGATGATATTGAGCTAGTCATTTCGCCTTCTTGAGCACGCTAGCTGTTTAGCCTGTCTGCAGCAATGTTTAGTGCATTGAGTGTCCACGGTCGAAGATCACGCCCTTAGCCCCAGGGGACTTCGAGTGCCTGCTCAGGCAAGGTTATTTCTTTAGCATTTTGTGGGAGATTCTGGTGTTTCGTTTTGTTGTGGAGCCGTGCATTCATAGAGACTGCGCAGTCACTGAGAGGGAGGACGCGGTCCATCTAGGAAGTGTTCCGGATCGGGGTTTTTGCAGGAGATTTGAGCCAAGATTTTGAGCAAAGGATCAGCCTTTGCCTTTGGGAGGATTTTAATGGAGTTTGAGGCGGTATTTCAACCATTCCTATTTAGCCTCTGCGCAGAGCCTTGGAGGCCAGCGTAATTCCCCAAGGGGGTGTTTTTCGGAGGATGGCCATTTCTAATATGGTTTCTAGGTTTTGTTGGGATTGGTGAGTAGAGGAGGATTCCAGATTTTCAGCTCATTCCGACAAGGGGAACAGCCCCTAGTCATCAGTTCATTATAGTGGTAGTAGCTACACGGTAGTTTTCGAGCAGCTGGGGCGCAGTTCAGAGAGCAGCCATTTCCGGTGTATTTTGAGAGTATTTCTTCACTTGCCTTGAGCAAGTTTAGGTGCCATCACTCTGATCACTTATTGTACTTCATTATATTTCTTAGTTTAATAAAATGGCTTAGCATTCTCTCTCTATATTTTTGGATGAGTTGTCGTACATTCTTTCTATGCTATTGTATGTTTGCTGCACTGCTATATATATACATTTTCAGGCATTCTAGTTCTATACCACTTGGTGTGTTTGTCTCATACTCTTAGACAGAGTCTAGAAAGGGCCAGGTAGCCTCCAGATTTCGTCCTCTTTCAGAGGCGGCATATCTGGTAAACGCCCTCCCAGTCCATCTCTGGTTGGAGTTTGCCGTGTTTTAGAGATATCCCCGAAACGGGATATTACAGTGGTATCAGAGCATAGTTCTGCCTCAGCCTATGGAGCTAGTTGTCTCTGACACCTGGGAAGAGGCCATATATTTGTTACAGAGGCAAGAAGTACAGAGATCATGAGCGTAGGTTGGAGAACACCTACGGAGAGGGAGACTATGTTCGAGTGATGAACACAGAGCAGGGGGAGCCTATGATAGACGCAAATAAGGAGGAGCCTGTGTTAGATTCAGAGCAGAGAGAGCCGATGGCAGATGACACTGAGGCCAAACAGTTTGGGGAGGCACTCCTCAAATCGGTGCAGGATTTAGCGAGGTAGATTGAGATGATGGGTCAGAGATTCACCGCTGTAGAGGCTAAACAGCGTGAAACCCCACGAGTATTCCAGGTAGGTGAGGGACCAGGTACATATCACCATTTTCCAGAGCATGGTGCTGCTCAGCGTGATACTACTCAGCCGATGGCTTCATGTGCACCTACCCGCTCTACCATGCCCACTTTCTTGGGAGCAGACACAGGGGCAGGAGCCCAGCAGGAGGCAGAGCCCGGACACATGGGAAAATATTTCGCAGAGTATCAGGCATATGGGCAGGAGTTCAGGGATGCTCTCTCATTCAGAGATTTTTTTCAGCTCCAGCAGGACAGTAGACCCCGCGACCATCATAGAGGGCACCGACATTATCATGATGGAGATAGCCACCACACATCTAGCAGATTCCATTTGCCTACGTTTGATGGGTCATCAAATAGTTCGGCAAAGTATTGGGTGGAGAAGCTGGACATCTATTTCCAGCTTAACCAGATGTCAGAGATAGAAGCCATCAAGGTGGCAACATTACATTTGGATGATGAGGCCCAGGACTGGTGGTTCCATGGGATGGTCACACTCGGACACTCTATAGTGGTGACGTATGCCGAGTTTACCAGGAGATTGATGGAGCGATTTGATCGGAGAGATCCAGAACAACACTTTGTTGAGGTGACAAGGCTTAAGCAGACTGGGAGCCCCGAGACATACATTACAAATTTCTTGAGGGTTTCAGTGATGGTGCCAGATCTATCCGCAGCACAGATGATATATATGTTTGTGGAGGGGTTAGCGGAGCCACTTTGGGGTTTAGTGAGATCTACTAGACCAGCTACATTCCAAGATGTTATCAGCAGGATGCGGGATTTACAGGATGCATTGCCCAGGACTTGTAAACCTTACCCCCAGAGACAGGGTTTCCAGTCCAAGGGGAAAGACGTGAGGGTTCCACCTCCAAAGGGGAATCCAGGACGGGCACAGATAGATGATGATGCCAGGAGGGAGATGAGGAAGAATCGGTTGTGCTTCACTTGTCAGGAGTCGTGGGCACCAGAGCATAGGTGTGTTGCTGGCAAAGCGCAATTCATTGAGGTCTTCTCTGATGATAGCAGGGAAGAGGATGAGGGGGATGATGAGGAGGCAGGAGATAGTCAGACGGCCCAGGATCAGTTGCCACCTCCACCTCTAGGGACAGGAGGTGCAGCTTTTGCACCCACAGGAGGGACTCTTGCAGCCTTGCGAGGAGTTCCCAAGTATTTGACACTGCACGTACGAGGGACAGTACGTGGCCAGCAAGTGTCAGTTTTGGTTGACAGTGGGGCAACCCACAAATTCATTGATGCACAGATGGTCAAGCGGAGAGGTATACCGACTGAGAGCTTTGACGGATTTTCAGTTTTGGTCCCGAGAGCCCAGACGATGCAGTGTGCCCGGTATGTTCCAGAGTTGGCAGTGATGATGGGTACCTACACTATGACCGATCACTTTTTCATGGTCAACATACCGGATACCAATGTGGTATTGGGTGTTCAATGGTTGATTACTCTGGGGAAGGTCACCACAGATTGGGAGGCCTTACAGATGGAGTGGGATGATAAGAAGACCGGGAAGCACGAGAAGATCTGCGAGATGCACACTTACCCACGTCAGACTGTTTCGACACACCGAATGGAGGTATATTTCTGGAAGGGAGACATAGAGTGGGCGGTTGAGTTGCGGGCATCAGAGGCAGAGACCACAGCTCAGGCAGTTCATCCAGATATACAGGCCATCCTTGACAGGTATGAGGCAGTGTTTGGGGATATACCACTAGGTCAGCCACCAGACCGAGGGTTCGAGCACACCATAGAGCTTGAGCAGGGCATTTAGGCGGTGATTACTACCCCCTATAGGCATCCCAAAGCCTATCGGGATGAGATTGAGCGGGCCATCCAGGAGTTGCTGGCTCTTGGGCACATCAGACCGAGCACGAGTTCGTTTGCTTCTTCTGTGGTGTTGGTGAAGAAGAAGGACGGCACCTTGAGGATGTGCATTGACTACAGGGCCCTGAACAAGAAGACCCTGAAGAATAGGTATCCTATACCCAGGATCGATGAGTTGATGGATGAGCTGAGAGGAGCCAAGTTCTTCTCAAAGATTGATTTGAGATCGGGGTACCATCAGATTCGCGTGAGGGAACAGGACATTCCCAAGACCACCTTCAGGTGTCATTATGGGCACTTTGAGTTTTTGGTTATGACTTTTGGGCTAACCAATGCACCAGCTACTTTTTAGTCTTGCATGAACCATATATTTTGCAGTCATCTGAGGAATTTTGTATTGGTCTTCTTCGATGACATACTCATATATAGCAGGACTTGGGAGGAGCATCTCCAGCATATAGAGGCAGTACTACATATCTTGGAAGAGAAAAAATTCTATGCTAAGCTCTCCAGGTGTGAGTTTGGGATGACAAAGATGTTGTATTTGGTCACATTATTGGAGTGGACGGAGTGAGAGTCCATGAGGAGAAAATTAGAGCCATCAGGGATTGGTCAGAGCCAAGGAACGTGATGAAAATTCGAGGATTCATTGGCATATGTACTTATTACAGGAAGTTCATCAAGGGTTTCTCACACCTTGCTGCACCTCTTACAGATTTGACGAAGAAGGGAGCTTTCAGTTGGTCGGATACAGCGCAGCAAGCCTTTGACAGGCTCAAGGAGGTGATGAGTAGCTACCCAGTGCTTGCATTGCCAGATTTTACATAGCCATTTGTTTTGGACTGCGATGCATCAGGAGAGGGGATCGTCGCAATATTGATGCAGGGAGGAAACCCTATAGCCTTTGAGAGCCGGAAGCTCCTTCCGCACGAGAGGTTGTATTCTATATACGACAAGGAGATGTTGGCCATTATGCATGCCTTGGCCAAATTCCGACAATATTTGGTAAGGAATAGGTTCAGGGTGAGGACTAATCACAACAGCCTCAGGTTCTTTTTGGAGCAGAAGCAGCTACAAGAGAAGCAGCAGAAGTGGATCAGTAAGATCCAAGCATATGACTTTGACATTGAGTATATAAAGGGTAAGAATAACGTGGTAGCAGATACCCTTTCACGAAGACCAGCCACGTTATCTCTTATGAGCTTGGATACAGATTGGAGGGCTCGACTATTAGTGGAGTACTCTAAGGACAGATTTGCATGTGAGATTCTAGATGGATAGGTGGTGGATGACAGGTACAGGGTGGTTGATGAGATCATCTACTACAGGGACAGGATCTTCTTGACTGAGGGAACTCAGCTTAAGAAGAAGATACTCTAGGCATCACATGATTCGGCATTGGCAGACCATCAGGGGTTTACCAAAACCAACAGGGCCATTAGAGAGAGGTTCTCATGGAAGGGCCTCAAGGAGGACGTACTTCAGCACATAAGGGAGTGTGATGTTTGTCAGAGGAACAAGGGGGAGATGAGCCATCCCGTAGGATTGTTGTAGCCTCTTCCCATTCCGGAGGGGAAATGGGAGAGTATCTCGATGGACTTCATCACAGGGTTGCCCATGGTGCAGGGCAAGGATTGTATCTTTGTTGTCGTTGATCGGCTGACAAAGTATGCACACTTCTTTGCCATATCCGCGCATTACATAGCAGCACAGGTGGCCGAGCTGTTCTTCGGAGAGGTTTTTAGGGTACATGGTCTTCCTAAGACCATCATCAGTGACAGGGATAGCCGCTTCATGGGCGGATTTTGGCAGGAGATTTTTCGGTTAGTAGGGACGGAGTTGACACCGAGTACCAGTTATCACCCACAGATGGATGGACAGACGGAGAGAGTATGTCACCATTTTATGCTTTGTATGGGTATCATTCCTTATCTTTTGCTGATGTGATGTTCGGTGCTACCAAGGCTCCTAGAGCCAAGATTTGGATCCAAGAGAGTCAGGACATTCTCTGAGCTCTCAAGGATAATATGGCTACAGCACAAAACCAGCAGAAGTTGTATGCCGACAGTGGTCGGGTGGAGAGACAGTTTGAGGTAGGGGACTTGGTCTACCTATGATTACAGTCATACCGACAGTCGTCACTAAAGAAACCATACGATACAATGTAGTTGAACTGTTTATTATTGGTTTTCGTGCTTGGAAACATAAGGTCCAACAAAGGAAGGATTTAATTATAGATTTAGATGAATAGATACCTTTCAATTGAGGGTGTCTTTATATTTGCTTAGATATGATGTAACTTCTCTGCAATAATAAACCTAGATGTTTTACTCCTTCAAAGTTTTTCTCCAAGGAATTGTTATAAAAGAAGTAGATCAAACACAGGTATAATTTACAATATCATCATTTTTGAGCTGAACTATTACATGATGGTATTTTGGACTCCCTAAAACATTTTCTAGCAGTTTTCCTTTGATTGAAGGAAATATCATCTTTTGGTCATATAGGTGATCCAGTAGTGCTTTTCAGCAGACGAATGTTTTTATATATTTCTGAGTGTTTCTTTGTTTGTGGCTAAATATTCTTGTAGATTACTATAATAGATCAACAATAAGGGATCCATCGGGTCAAATCACAAGGTTTGGAGCTAAGGCTTCCATTGGAAATGGGTTGAAGCCTATATATCAAGGTACATCTCCTCATGTAGCATTATATCCTCTAGAGGGCCAGATATCAAGGATTTCAACTTTTAGGACACCGATGTTTTAAAGCCAGATATTCTAGCTCCTGGTTCTCTAATATGGGCAGCATGGTCTCCTAATGGCATCCATGAAGTCAATTATCAAGGTAAAACAGTACTACTTTTTTCAGTCTTAGAATTAGGTTGCAATGCAATTTTTTTCTGCTTATGCCTGTAGTTTGCGATAGGCTTGATTACTGTCTTCTAATCTTATTCACCTAGGAGTCTGTAATTTTAAAATTTGAAGATTTTTTTGGTAACCAATAGAGGACATATCACTTCTAGAGAGAATAAAATCAATTTATAAGTTTTGGAAAACTTTGAAAATTGAAGGCACCTTGACACGCACATTAATCATCTCAAGATTCTACTTTTCTTTAAGCAGGAGAAGGATTTTCCATGATATCAGGGACAAGCATGGTGACACCACATGTAGCTGACATTGCAGCTTTGGTGAAGCAGAAAAATCCTGATTGGAGCCCTACTGCCATCAAATCAGCATTACAAACAACATTAGCAGTTGTTGACCACATGAGGAAGCCATTGCAAGCACAAAATCAATCTGGAGAAGATAGTCCAATAAATATTATTCTACCACACCCTTCGATGGTGGAAGTGGTGCAGTGAAACCTAAGGCTGCGCTTGATCCAAGCCTCATTTTTTATGCAGGCATGGTTATTTTTGGGGTTATCCAAAATTTTTAAAATCTGATTCCTCTCTATAGAGATATGTCTATTTTTTATATCTAACCATATTCTAATTACTCCACAAATTGATTTGAAGGTTATGAAGATTATGTAAGCTTCCTCTATTCAGTTTCAGGTTTTGATAGGAATGTTGTTGCACACATTACCAGTTCAACATGTGCCCCCAAAATCGGGCGTCCAACAAATATTGAAACTCCATCCATAACTGTATCAAATCTTATTGGATCAATGACCATATTGAGAAGGGTTACCAATGTATCACAAACAGAAAAATATACAATTTCCAGCTCAATGCCACCGGATGTGTCAGTAACTATAAAACCTTCAGTTTTAATGTTGGAAGAAGGGCAGTCCAAACCATTTTGGGTGACATTATTTTCCAAATCTCCCACTGGAACTTATATCTTTGGTGAAATAATACTGATATAAGTGTTAGCAGTGAGAACAAGCTTGTTCTCCAGTGAAGTAGTGTTGACCTGTAAAGAGATCAATTTCTAAATTTTCTGTTAATAAAATTCCACAGCAAAGTAGAGGCTTTTCCCTGTTGGGTTCCCTAGAAAAATATTGTGTAATTGTGTGTGACTAACTCTTTATCTCTATTTCTATTATGTTGCTTATTTAGTAGAGAAATTATGTGTTTGGTGAATAGAAGTAGAGAAATTATGCTGCTTATGCGACCTCCCAAAGGTTTGAAGTCTGCCATTGGATGCCACAGTTACCTATCAACCAGTAGTTGTTACTCTTCGCTTTAGATTTGTTTATAAAAAATGGAGTAGAAACTCAGTGTTTCTATTGAACCTTCTTAAAATTGTAAGGGATAGACTGAATATGCAATTCATTTCATGTTTTGCAATTAATATTTTCATAGATTTAAAGCGATACATGAAAGATAATTATATTGAAGGGAAGACATGTAGGTTTTAACTACATGACACACTAACAAGGTAGAATAAAAGAAGGAACAATGAAAAACATCATAAGATTTCTTGTGTTTATGCCTAGACTGGCTACCATACATGCATAGGATCAATGCCATCAACTAAAGCATTCGAGACTATGAAAGTTTCTTCACTCTCCTGCAGTAAGGCGGCGTAAAATTGTGGCACCAAAGTTTCATGATAGTTTGTAACTAGGTTTAACAGATTAGCATGTTGCATACTAATGTTAACAAGTTGTTCTTGGGTGGAATCCAATTGGAATTGCAACTCTGGCACGGCACACTGTTTTTCAGAGATATTAATTACTCCTATACAACCATGGACAGGATCTTTGAGTCTTTGACTTGCTTCGTAAACCATGCTGCTTATTGCATCACCTCTTTCTGGGCCAAAATATCCTATAACATCATAACCCATATCACATCATCAACATAAAGGATGAACACATCATCATCATAAAGGATGAACACGCCATCATAAATACTAATTTCTCAAAAAAAATATACTGTAACATCATAAAGGACAAACACATCATCAACATAAGGTACATGATATATGTGTACAGAGATATTGAAATCCTCCCGGGAACCAAATTTGAACTGGTGAAAATCCCGGTGACACGAAGATTTTCAGCCCCCCTACTCTACTATCCCGACTTGTCTTTTTCGATCATCCCGGTACAGGGTTTCAATGTCTCCACTAAAATTAAGGAAAAAAAAATTCTGGAAGTTGAGAGATCGCAATCCATCACAGGCAGGTTTGTGGGGTAATTTTTATTACAAATTCTGCTAATGCCTACGGAATCAGATTAGGTTTATTTACAACATAAATGTGGTCATATCCTTTATCAAACAGGTAAACAGAGTGTTATAGCCTATAGGTTATTTAATTTAAAACCTCCATTTTGGTGGACCATATCTTTAGTAAGAATGCCATTTAAGGGAGTTTCTCCATGACAGGCAGGAACCCACCATCGACAGAGGAAAATGGATCACTGAAAGGATATATTTTTTACGAACCATCCCACCTTCCACATAGACAAACAGATAGATTGACAGTCGGGACATGACGAAGAGCCGAGGCCGAAGCCACCCCGCGCCAGCAGTAGTGGTTTATGGAAAAATTGATTCCTTTGGCATGGCTAATTGCAAACCTGCGCCTGGTGGATCAATCCATCGGTAGTCAATATATATATATAGTTTATAGCAACATTTAATGGAATAATATTTAATGGGATTTCTAATATTTTCAGAATAACTATGTTCCTTCGTTGGGCGATTGAAAAAACAGCAGGGCAATTCCATTGCTTCAGAATAACTACAATACCTTTTCCTTTCTTTGACATCCATATTTCCTCCAAAGGTGACTGGAATTGATTCTAAATTGGGTTATCCATGACCTTTCTTGAATTTCAGAGCAGATTTATTGATTAACACCTCTTGTTGAATCGTGTGAACAACATCCGAGATTGCCATTAACAGAAAAACTCAGTTTGGGCTTCTTATTTTTGCATAAAATGCACTGCCTAGATATATGATTATCTTAAATATTAGGGTATCTGAATGCCTGAAATCTGTCGATATTAGTTGCAAGATCGATTCGCAAGGGCTGTAGCTTTCCTCTGCAAATATTTCTCCGCTCCGCATTCTAAGGGAGAGTCAAAGACTTGCCATGGAACCTCCATCTCCAACTTAATTTCAACAGCATGTTCAAAGCTTTTCAGCTTCCTAAACGCTGTGATAATTCCTAGGAAAATGTTCGGCAAACATTCCACGTGATTGAAGGATGAATTAGAGTTTGAATCTAGTAGAGGAATGAAAGATTTGTAGTAGAAATGATTTGAGGAAAGCAGCGTGATAAGGCATGTGATTAGAATTACAGTGTTTGCATTTTGTCTTGCAATAGGGTGCAGCCAATATTGAGAGTGGGATTGTTTCCCCGCAAATCGTTCATGGAAATACCCTCTTAAAATTTAAATGGAGTGGGAAAATGATTTTCCCGCCAATCCTCCATGACAATACCCTCTTAAAATTTAAATGGAGTGGGAAAAGGATTTTCCTATGAGTCAAAGAATTTTAATGGGAAGGGTCAAAAACTCTCATTATATATATATATGATAAATATTTTAATTTCTTAAAAGTTATTCAAATATTGTAAATATTATTTAATATTTTTCAAAAGAAAGTTGGAAACTATGTTGAGTTTGTGAATTACTTTATTTTTTATGTTTTTTATTTTTTTTATTGTATATGATTAATCTAGATTCATCTTAATTTTGAATCTATCAAGTGTCTAGATGGATCAAATCTAAAGAGGTTTTCACTTTAAGAGATTTGATTCCTCTTTCTCGGCCCTTGGTAGATTTAGAGTTAAGATAGATCTAGATTGGTTTAATTATTAATTTTATGTTTTTAATTTTTATTTTATTTTGACGAACCTAAAATGTTAAAGAGGACATTACAACATCTTTACCATAGGAGAAGAATTCAACATTGGAGAAACCTAGAGGCCCACAGAAAAATTGCAAGCAGAGAAAGGGTCGTGGAGTTTCAGGCTAGAGTAGGGCGTAGATTTGACAAAGAGTGAACAAGCTCTGGACAATGTCAGGCTCTCGTATCCTTGTTAAAATGCAAAATAAGATTAAATGGTAACCATGAGTTTTTATCTCATGATATATATTTTGTACAGAGATGGTCGCCATGATAAACCCTTTGAAGACACACAACTACTCGTGAAATATTCTTTTTAGATGAGATGCCGATTCCTTACTATTGGACCCACTTGGAGGAGGAGGATTTGGTGGATTATGAACTATAGGAGGGAGGTTTTCAACAAATTTGGTCTAGTCACAAGGATTTTATCCATTCAAATTTCAAAGTCAACTTAGAAGGTCACCATACCGTGGTTTCTGGATCTACCAAATCTTTAGAAAGAAAAGTTAAGAATTCAATAGGCAACTATCTAGCAGTTCGAAGGCCCTAACCCCTGCTTTAGCCATACACTATTCAGGTCCTTTAGTTTCGGCTACCCAACGCTTTAGGACATTTTTCAGGGGCTAAAGAACTCTTCTTGGGGTCTTTGGCTCTAATTTTAGTTTCCCTATTGTCCCAGATATTAGACGAAGACATACAATGTGTTACTGCTTCCTTAGGCTTCAAAATATTTTGAACATAGTGGGGGTTTTCCACTCTCAGAAGCCTCTCCGGATTGTTTTCTCGTATATCCTTCATCTCAAGTTCCATCAACCTCGCCCTCCTTCGGTGAACTAGTGAATGAGAGCCTTGTCTCGGCGAAGGAAGAAGGTCAAACTAACATCATGAATGGTCTTGGGGTTTTCAGGGAGAAACACTCTTGTGAATAAGGAGTTACGATTCAAAAGGAGTCTGAGAAATGAAGGAAGAGGAAAATCCATTGTAGTGTCAAGGAGAAGAACATGGTCCTCCTTTATCTAGTTTTGGGAGTCAACATCACCATTAAAAATACTGAGGAAATGTCCCAAAAATCCTTAGTGGGGCAAGTAAGGGGTTGAAAATTCAGGTTCTCAACCCTAAAAGTGTGGGCTGAAAAGGAAATCTTGCCTATTGTCAAATGTCCTCCAAAGGTGTCGTTGTTAGCCTGAGGTTGGAATTTGTGCTTCAAAGATGTAGCAGACACCTATAAGGTACAACAAATGGTTTAGAAAATTGATTCATCTCCTATCTTTTTTAATTTCTAGATGCCCCTCTTCGATGCAAAGTAGGAGAGACTAGATATGGCTCCAATCTAGGCTCATCTTCCAAGTCTCCCTCCTAACTATTGGGATGTCCTAATTTTCAAAGATATATGTAACTCATTGGGATCTTATTTAGCTCGTGAATCTACATATTTAGATATGGGGATTCATACATACACCCATATTTTGGATAAAATGGACCTCATAGAAGGCCTTATAGAAGGAATGGATATCGGGATTGGGGTGAAGTGTATTCAAATATTGGATTATGAAGGAACACCTTTTAGGTGTAGGCAGGGGCATAGGTATGGGCACATTGCTAAAAACTATGAGCTTCCATTTTCTACATAGGACTATCCATCTAGAGGCAAGGAAATATTAGGTTAGAAAAGGATTCTGGATTGGAGGTTTTGTGCGGCGAGGAAAAGCTAGATGGTGCAACTAATCTCTGCAAAACATTCTCCAAGTCGTTGGTGACAATTGTCAGGATATGGTGTTTATATTGTCAGTTGTCTAGAATCTCTACTAAAGGGGTGGAGTTTCATTTCCTTGGATGCTAATGGAAGGTTGGGGGGTTTAGTAGTTGGATGGAGAGCCATAAATATTTGGGTATCTAATTATTTTTGTTTGGATTTTGGTTTTTCCATCGAGACAGAGAGGGAGAAGTGGAGGGAGATATGAAGAGGGAGGTAGGGAGAAGGAAAGAAAGAGAGGGAGCGGGCGAGCGAGATGGAGAGCTAGAGACCAAGAATATGCACACTATTTGTTTGTCTTTATTAGAATGAAGGTTTGAGATTGTATTGTGTTGAGGAAAAGGAGAGAGGAAACCCTAATTTTGGGGGATGAAATGGTTATGGTAGCAATGAATCTTTTGAATGAAACATTTATTTTTCATGTTATAAAATTCCACCTGTGTAAGAAAACTACAAATCATGTTCAAACCAAGTTGTACAAATCTACAATCTTTATTAAATGTAAAAACATTTTATTTTTTAGAACTATCTAGGCTAGGAATGAAACTCCAACACCTTCCATTGACTAATTCTCAATACACACTTCATTAGAGAACTCTTTTATACTCAATTTAATATCAATTTTATGCTTAAATGCCAGGACTACTGGAAAACTTCCCTCATTCCATGCTTTACTAGATGCCTCTTATATATTCATAGTCTATTTATCATGTACGAACCTCTAGGACATATGAATCCAACACATGGCTTAACCCCTAGAAAAATACATTTTATGCTTCCTCAAAATTGACCTTAACAAACTCAATGGATTCTTTTAGTGAAAGAATAAATTGGCACCAAAGTTATATGGATTATATCAAATTCATAAGAAGATTATCTGAGATGTTTTCAGCTTGAATCTACTAGAGAGAAGTCTAATTCATCATGCATTTCAAGTTCCATGCTTAAAGAAGAAAATGGGTGGTCATTGTCCAGTCTAGAATGAGTGGCCATGCTTAAAGAAGAAAATGGGTGGCCATTGTCCATCTCAAGGTGGATTCAATGTCATATAATCCATATCAAGTACTCATATAATCCATACTCTTTAGTATATCAAAGAGCTAGAAATTGATGCTTATTTTCCCCTAAGACCTACAAACCCTATATTCTCCTTGCAAACCTTAGCATCTATAACAAAAGCAACAATGTACCTACATAATTTACAACATCATGAATTTGAAAATTCCACCAATTTAGTGACACTCCAAACAAATTTTTAGAAAACAAATGCCTAGCTCAAAAGACTCTGTGTGTGGCATTGATCACCATGGTGTTACTCTCTAGTAAATATTTTTTGGTGGACTCACCAATATAATTTATTTTGATCCCTCTCCACAGATTTCTCTAAATACATTGATTATGTTGGGCTATATCTTACACAATATTTCCAATGACCGTGTGGTTCCATGACACACCTACATCATGTCAACCATAAAGGACACAAAGTAAATAGTTTAGTCCCTCTCATGGTACATTATCACTCTCACCCAGTCACTCATCACACCATAGACCAACATGCCTTCCCTCACTGTGCAAGTTGGCCTTTATTTTGAGAATATTAGGAGTTGGAAGGTAAGCATGACGAGGGTGTCATTTTATCAAGATGAGTCTCTCATAAGGATAAGAAATTTAATGAGAAAGAAAATCACAATATTTACCACTCACTTATTACCATTCCCACACCATTAAAACAACTCTAAAAATGCCATTCTTAAAATCTCCTGTGTATTTTCCTAATGTCATTCAAGTAGAATATCACAATTACTTAGGTCAATAACGGTGCGATAATTTTTTTATTCTCTTAAAGAAACTCTTTATATAAATTAACCCCATCAAACATAAATCATCGATTCTAAATTAATGGAAATGAATGAATAAAAGGGTGTGTCGGGGAGTGTCAGCGAGTGTTAGGCGTGCTAAGGGGGAAGTGACAAGGCATGTCGGGGAATGATATGGCATGTTAATAAGTTTCATGGTGTGCTAACATGTGCCAGATAGTGCCAAGGCATGCTAATGCATGCCAAGAAATTCCATGTGTTAAAGCATGACAAGATGTGCCAGGTGTATGTGAACACGTTTCAAGGAGTGCCAGACGACAAAAGGGAACACCAAGTTAAAATGAAAAGAAATGAACACATATGAGGGTTAATAATTTAGGACCTTACCTTTTCAAGAGGGGAATGCTAAGAATACCAACATTAGTGCCAATACATGCCAAGCACGAATTTCTAGTGTGTCTTAAGTACCAAATCGTCCTTTATTACTTCTCTCTTAATTGTGATTATTGATCTCAAATATTTTATCTTAAACCATGCCAATGCATTCCAGGGCATCCAAACACATGCCAATAATTTTGAAGTGCCACAAAGTGCCAAGAGCCAATACGTTCCAGGGATTTATAGGGCATGCTATGGAGTTCCAGGTTTTCTAAGGAGGGAGTGACAAGATATGCTAGATAGTTCCAAGGCATGTTAGAGTGTTAGGGAAGCATACCAAGATGTTCCAAGTGCCAATGTGTGTTGAGTGTTAGTGAGTTCCAGGGAAACACAAGGGAGAACTATGTAAAAATGCATGGAAATGAATGAATAAGAGTGTGTTACAGGGGGTAATGTTCCTTTTCAGGAACTTCTCATGAACCTTGCAAATAATATTCTTTTTTTCGGGAATATTAACAATCAACAACTGTACTAACCCAGAGATTGAGTGTAGGGGTATTTTCTGGATACGTCACCTTCATAAAGAAGGATGAGCTCCAGAGGCTACCTGGCCCTGTACAGACTCTGTCCATAGAACATTGTCGAAGGTTAATAACCCCAAGCCTGGAATTACTGCATATCCTCTAGTGGAAACGCTGTATAAGGAATTACATGCAAATAAAATGTTGTATAGTACTGGGATCCTCTTATACATGTAATATGGAGTCTAAATGTAGAAAGAGAGCTGAAACAAATAGTTCTAGGAGGGCTAAACAGACCTCCCCATCCTAGGTACATCATAAAACAGCTCAAAGAGAGAGCTACAACAATATGCAAACATGAATCTGAAACTCTGCAATTCTGAATATATCAAAAGAGGGAAATGGTACAGCCAAAATTATGTTATGATTTCAGCATTAATATACAAGAAATAATTTAGGGGACAAGCCTCTCAAACCTCTAGAACCATACTCCAATGAATAGACAATGAAATGCCAGAGTTGCTGCAACTACACAGAATGTCGGAAGACCATGACTGCACAGTCTCTAAGAGTGAAGCAGCTTCTGAACATGTATAAAATGGAAATGTGGCTGAAAGATACAAAGAAAATAGCCCCAGAGTGGAAAATGGGCTCAATATGGAATTTCTAGCCAATCTCAGGGAGATTGCTAGAAATGCCGGATAAAATACAAAGTGACAAACACAATGTAACTGCAACTGGAACAAAATGAACATGAGGTTGTGGCTGATTTGAAATGATGATGCCATCCTTTGATAATGCCCTCAAGGGAAAAGGGGCTGATCTGCTTCACTCAAAAGCACTCCTCCTGATGAGCACAAGGATCTCCCTCAACACTGCCTCCATGAAATAACGCAGTTTCTCTCATGGACTGCACTGTCAGAGACGGTGAGAGTGTGGCCTGATGCCACTGATCTGAAATACAGCCCAAGAGTCTTCTCTTCTACTCCTCCAAAAGAAATATCATCCCTCCACTAAAAAATCAAGCCAACGAAGGCTCTAAGAGTTCCTCTGCTGCTACCCCAACAACACAGCATTGTTCTGCTACATAACTAATGCTGCAACTGAAGGAGTGAGCTTGGCCCAAATGCCGAAATGAGGAAAATGCAGCACAATGCTCTTCCAAGAGCTAATCCATGGAAGAGGTGGGGATTCCCGACCGGGAACACCCCTAGTTCTCAAGAGCACTGCAATCCTGCTAAACAGCCCAGATGTGCAAGCTTCAACAAGCCCTATGAAATTTCTGAATCAAAAACTGAACAAATGAGCTGTTATCTTCTCTTTTATGAAGAAAATGAACTCTCTCTCACCATAGGTCCCACAATTAGGGTTTCCATTCACTTTTGAATGCTTTCCCTCCAAAAACTGCGTTGGCTTCTAAGGCAAGCCACCCCTCTAAGGCAACGCTATTGACTTGGTCAAATATGGCCAACTCAAGGTGATCCTCATCATGTTCACACCCTTAGGTGTTTATTTTAGCTGCTTATTTTTCCTCCTTTCACACAAGGAGTGTTATTTCTTCATCACAAGGGGGTTAATGGGTCTCCTTACCCATTTTATTAAACAAAATAAAAATGTTCCAACTATAATGTTCCTTTTAGATGGAGCTAAAAATTAGGAACATTACACAGGGAGTGTCAGTGAGTTCTAGGTGTGTTAAGGAGGGAATGAAATTGTTTTCTAGGAAGCGCTAATTCATGCTAGTGTGCCAGAGTTGCATGCGACCAAGATGTTCCAGGTGCCAAGATGAAGTGTTTTAGTAGAAGCTCATAATAATACTTGCAAGAGGGAAGCATGTGGTTGTGATAAGGTGTAGACAAATTAATTTCAGATAAATGGTAACTTTGGGTTGGGCACAACATTTTTTTGCTAATGACTTGGTTGGGTTCCCAAGTTGCAAAAAAATTAAGGCTATCTATGAGGGTATGCCAGCTAAGGAGTGCCAAGGTGTTCTAAGGAATGTAAGGTTCCCAAGTAAGGCTATTTGTGAGGGCATGATTTCCAAGGCGTGCTTGGGAATGCTAATATGTGACACATAGTGCGAAGGCATGTCAAACATGTTAAGATGTTCCAAGTGTTAAGAGATGCCAATATGTGCAAGGGTGTGACAATGGGTGTCCAGGACGATCAAGGAAACAAACGGAGAAATAAGTTAAACTACAAGGAGATGAACACATAAGAGGGTTAATAAGTCATCAATTTACCTTTTCCGTGAGGGACATGCTAGGCACACCAACACTAGGTGTGAATAGGTGCCAAGTACCAAGTGTTAGTGCATTCTGCGTGCCAGATATTTCTTTATTGCTTCTCATCTACTTTCCAATAATTTATCTCAAATAACTTTAATATTAAACCACGCCAAAGAATACCAATTCATCTCAATGCATGTCAGACATGTGAAGAATTTCCAAGCACTAACATGTTCCAAGTGCCAATGTGTGTCAAGGAGTGTTATGCATGCTATGAAGTGGCAGGGCATGTCGAAAAGTCCTAAGTAGAGAGTGCCAATGCATGGTGAGGAGTGTTAGGGAGTACTAGGACAACACAAGGGAGCACTAGGTCAAAATGCATGGAAGTGAATGAATATGAGGGTTTGTAAGGGAGTGGAAATGAGTGCTAGTTGTCATGCCAAGGAGGGAATAGTGAGAAGGTATTCTAAGAATTCACACACCATATTTACCACTCACTTCTTACCATTCCCACACCATAACAAAAAACCCTAAAAATGTCATTCTTAAAATATATTGTGTAGTTTCCTAATGTCATTCAAGTAGAATCTCGCAATTAATTATGTCAGTAATGGTGCATTCATTTTTTTATTCTCCTAAAGAAACTATTTCTAGACATGCACCTCATCAAACATAAATCATCGAGTGAAAATGAATGGAAATGAATGAATAAGAGGGTGTGTTGGGGGTGTCAACGAGTGTCAAGCGTGCCAAGGGGGGAGTGACAAGGCATGCTAGGGAATTCTATGGAATTTAAACAAGTTCCAGGGTGTGCTAATATGTGCTAGGTAGTGTCAATAAATGCCAGGCATGCCAAGACATGCCATGTGTTAAGGCATGACGAAATGTGCCATGTATTAGGGTATGCGAACGTGTGTCAAGGAGTTTCAGGTGACAAAAGGGAATACCAAGTTGAAATGAAAAGAAGTGAACACATATGAGGGTTAGTAATTCAAGACCTTACCTTTTCAAGAGGGGAATGCTAGGAATACCAACACTAGTGCCAATACGTGCCAAGGGCCATATTTTAGCTTGTATTAAGTGCCAAATCATCCTCTATTACTTCTCTCTTAATTGTGAATAATTGATCTCAAATAAATTTTATCTTTAACCATGCCAAGGAATTTCAAGGCATCCAAAAACATGCCAATAATTTTTAAGTGCCACTAAGTGCCAAGAGCCAATATGTGCCAGTGAGTTATAGGGAATTATATGGAGTTCCAAGTTTTCTAAGGAGGGACTGAAAATATATGTTAGATATTTCCAAGGCATTCTAGAGTGCTAGGGAAGCATACCAAGATGTGCCAAGTGCCAATGTGTGTTGAGTGTTAGCTAGTTCCAGGGAAACACAAGGGAGCATTACATAAAAATGCATGGAAATGAATGAATAAGAGTGTGTGACATGGAGTGTTAGCGAGTTTCAGGTATTCTGAGGAGGGAGTGACATTGTATGCTAGGTATCATTAATTCATGCTAGTGTGCCAGAGTGGCATGTGGCCAAGATGTGCTAGGTGCCATGGTGTGCCAACACATGCTAGGAAGCGTTAAGTAGTCCTAGAGACACACAAGGGAGCACTAGGTGAAAATAATGCATTGAAATGAACAATTAAGAGATTGTGATAGGAAGTGTGAGTGAGTTATAGGTGATCTAAGGAGCACACACCTGCCTTTCTACCAATATTATTGTCCTTCACAAGAACAATAGTTAAGGCTCTTCTGTGACAGTCACCTAACAACCCTCCAACTATACTTAGATTACCATCAATCTGCCCAACCACAATAAATTCTTTTTACTGATCTAGGGCCCACAATATTGTCTTCATCTAGGGCTCTTCAAATCTGCCACTTAACAATGGTTTGAGTCCTCTCAAAATCATTGTTCTTATGTATCGATAATTTGATATTTTTTGTCAAATCTATGAAAAAATATGAACTACTCCTATTATCATCCTTCTAACAATCTATTGATGACTGAACTAGGGTCACAAATAAACCACTAACAATCCAGTGAATACTTTTTTATAGGTTGCTTCAGATCTCTGTCTAAAAATCTATGGACAATCCACCAAAATCAAGTCCTCTGCATATCAATCCATTATTCATATGACACATTTCTTCTGCATGCTTAATCTTCTACTCAGGTTCCACCCTCCTTTGGATATGTTGTCTCCACACATACTGAATTTTCAAACCATCTTCCAGATTTACGGTCTATATTGCAGAAATAAACCTCGCTCTAAGGGTCATAACATGTCTTCTTCTACACAAATTTGTCACAACCTTAAGGGCATACCTTATGAACTAAACATGCTAGGAAACTATCCTAACTAGGGCATTATACTTATGTACTTCTAATTGTTGTAGAAAAAACCCTATCCACACATAGAAAAAACACGACTCTTGCCTCCATAAGAGACTCGACCTAGCTCATATGGATCCATAGATTCTGGGCATTTCTTTGACTGAATCTTGACATGAACTTCAGATCTCAATGTCAACCCTCAAACTAGGGTTAAATCAGTCAATATTACACCTGTGTCGACTTCTGTTATGGCTCTAAATTACAGTGCAAGCCCTCCTCCATTTATGTTGGTCTTTATCACAGACCTTGTGGCCTACTAACCACCACAAGGCAAGATGGTATCAACCCTCTCTTCTATTTCATGTAGAAAATCTAACCAACGGGATTCAATCTGATCTTGTAATCATGTACTAAAACAAGATACCGAATCCTTCCTACAATTTGTGGAAACAAAACACAATCGCACAATCACATATAAGTAAGAGAAACAAGTTATCAATCGCACAACACAAGATGTATCTGGGGAAGCAACTGCTCAAAACCCTCTATCTCTATTTTTTATTAAGTCAAGGAATCATGAAACAATACAATGCTTAATCTCTCTTGATATTCTCTAGCACTCTGCCAATTGTCTCCTGCTAATCTAGGCAAAATCGGTCTAGTACTTAGCCAATTCTCAGCCTTCCTTCAGCCTGCCTTGCTCACACAATTCCTATGGAATTATCTTCATATTAATTAGGAAAATCAACCTTCCTTGATTGTGCAATCCATCATGGCATCCTAATGACTTTATAATTGCACATGGGAAATTTTCTATAAATACAATTGATAGTTATGTTCCTCTAAACTGCGTTACAATAAGGATCAAGGGCCTTTTTATTAATTAAAATAAGAGAAAACCCTAAACAACCAAAACCCTGACCCGAGGAGATGTAACACCAAGAGTTTATGGCCCCATTGGGGTTAGTTGGGAAGCCAAATTCCCAGGGTCGTAACTTGGTCATATGATCTTCGTTTGACGCACATGATACCTCGTTAGAAAGATCTCTCCGAGGAATACAACTGATAATGCGATTTCTATGAAATCGTCAAACCTTTCATGCCCAAAAAACATCTTTTAGGGCCTCAAAATGGCTCTGGAAGTTCAAGACAAGAAAAATTGACAAAAAATAGTAAATTGTGCTATAAATAAGGAAACTGAAAAACTGAAAGAGACAATGGCGAGGGCCCAAGTGGAATAGGTGGGTGGCCACCAATATCCACCTCGATCACATTAAATCGAAGTTCTTAAGCTAACTCAATCATCATGACTTGGTTAACTGATACAAGTTGTCATGAGATGAAATTACAATTTATTGTCCAATTTATTTAAGGGAAAAATAAATTAGACACCTCACATTCCTCACTCTTGGTACATCAAAATTCCTCACCAGTGTGGGTGCATTTTTTTTTGTCCTTTCTAGTTGCCAATTTCACTGTTTGTTGTTGCAAATTTCAACACTCCCTCTCAACAAGAAATGAATTCAATCTATCCCCATCCGGTACCTTTGGAATTTTCTGCATGCTACACTTCTCTAGTGTTGTTTGCACCTACAAATCCTAAAACTGAATAGCCTCCGAACAACTGAATCAGTATAATGCATCTGTCATCAGAGTCTTTTGACTACTGCTAGCTACTGCACCTGTCTAGTATTAGATTCCCTGCGCTGCTGCTGACATCTGCATCTGTGCCCTTTGAATTGTTGCTAACTCTGATTTCTACTCCAGTATTTGACATATTTCACTCTAATTTCTATCTTGTTGACATCTGACTACCTCAATCTAACTGATCCTTCCTACTACTATTGTAATGTGGGCTCCTCATAGCCAGGTTCGATCCATGAGACACGCCATCTCAATGGACCTTGCCCAAATCTCTTATCTCAGGATTATGTCTACAAATCACCCCACCTTACACCTCGAGGTATGGCTGCTCCCTCTTCCCATATGGCTCAAAATTCCCCCCTCATGGAGGTCTCTGCTTGAATGGACGCTTCCACTTGGTATCCTCTCTACTTCTCCAATTGTGGCAGCTACTCCACAACCTTCTAAGACTGCTTCTCATGAGGATGCATGTTGAGAGGTAATGTATGCTCCCTCTAAACCACCAAGTCTATAACTTCTTCCTTTCTCCTCAAAGCTTTGCATGCATCTAGTACCTCAATTGCATATAGGTTCTTGACTCGTGCACAGTGTAATTGTCCTGACATTACAAAAAGTTTCTAAAAAAGATTTGATTTTAAATCAATGATATCTCCCTCATCCGAGCTTTGATTCGACCGATTTTTTTTCTCCATTTGGGTAGATTTTCACAAGGAATCCAAATATTCTATTTGTTTTTGAAAATTTTACACCAAAATCTTCAAATATTCTCTACAAACTGGCCACCAAAAAAATTCCTTCTCTGATACCATGTAGAAAATCTAATCAACGAGATTCAATCTGATCTTGTAATGTACTAAAACAAGATATTGAATCCTTACTACAATTTGTGGAAACAAAACATGATCGCATAATCACATATAAGTAAGAGACATAAATTATCAATCGCACAACAACATGATGTATTTGGGGAAAGCAACTGCTCAAAACCCCTCTATCTCTATTGTGTATAATGTCAAGGAATAATGAAACAATACAATGCTTAATCTCTCACGAGATTCTCCAACACTCTATCAATTGTCTCCCATTGATCTAGGCAAACTCGGTCTAGTACTTATCCAATTCTCATCCTTACTTCAGCCTGCCTTGCTCATGCAATTCCTAGGGAAGTAACTCCTTATTAAATATGAAAATCAGTCTTCCTTGATTGCGCAATCCATCATGGCATCCCAATGAATTTATAATTGCACATTGGAAATTTTCTCTGAATAAAAATGATAGTTATGTTCCCTTTAACCTCTATCTCAACTGGGTATTCCTCGAAACTGACATACATGCAACTATTAATAGCGAATTATCAGTTATTTGATTGATTACTCATTGTGAATTAAATCTAATTTAATTCACTAGACCTCTCACTAGCTCATCACTCAATTAGAACTGGTTAAACTGATTTTAGCTCATTTAATTGAGTTAATTACACTTGCACCCCACTAATGCATCAACTTCAATTGGACCCCAAAAATATTAGAATCCTCTAGATGCCTCATCTTAGACCCTCAACTCAAATTTCTTGAGCTAACTCGGTCATCATGACTTAATTAACTGACACAAGTTGTTATGAGATGAAATTACAATTTATTGTCAAATTTATTTAAGGGAAAAATAAATTAGATGCCCCACATTCCTCGTTCCTGGTGCATCAAAATTCCTCACTAGTGTGGGTGCATTTTTTTTTGTCCTTTCTGGTTTCCAATCTCACTGTTTCTTGTTGCAAATTTCAACATTTCAGAATTTGATGTGGCCTTCAAACAAAGACACCATTGAAATCACATGCCCAGATTCTCATGAGAAACCTCTCTTAAGCTCGATTTGCTAGAAGAGAACCGACAATATTCCATCCTACTTCCTAGCACAAACTGACCATTAATGTATGAAACATACTTCTGAACCCTCACATGATGATTTTTCTCTTGGAGGATGATCATAACCTCCCTTTAGCAACCCTTACTCATCCCTCGTACTCGACCTACTTTAGGACTACATCTCTCTTCACCCCCTTGATGTGCCAGATATTGGGAATACATGTCAAACATTCTAAGATGTGCCAAGTGATAAGGCATGCCAAGATGTGCAAGGGTGTGTCAGCGCGTGTCAGGGACTGTCAAGACAACAAAAGGGAGAAAAAAGTTAAACTACAAAGAAATGAATACATAAGAGGGTTAATAAGTCATCAATTTACCTTTTCCAAGAGGGGAATTCTAGGCACACCAATATTAGGCCACAATAGGTGCCAAGTGCAAAGTCTTAGTGCATTCTAAGTGCCAAGTATTCCTTTGTTGCTTCTCATATACTTGCCAAAAATTGATCATCACAAGTAAATTTAATATTAAACCATGCCAAATCATACCAAAGGCATCTCAACTATTCCATACATGCTAATACTTTCCAAGCACCAACACGTGCCAAGCGCCAATATGTGTGAGGGAGTGTAATGCATGTTATGAAGTGAAAGGGAATGTTGAAAAGTGCTAAGGTGTGCTAGAGAGTGATAATGCATGTTGATGAGTGTTAAGGAGTACTAGGAAAAAACATTAAGGGAGCACTAGGTAAAAATTCATGGAAGTTAATGAATATGAGGAACTTGTGCCAGAGACTAGTGTTAATGAGTGTTAGTTGTCATGCCAAGGAGGGAGTGACAAGGTATGCTAAGAATTGGTAAGGCATGCTAGGGAATATCAAGGCATGTCAAGAATTCCCAAAGTGTGCTTGGGAGTTCTAGGGTGTGCTAATTATATCATGTGCCAATTAATAGTGCCAAGATATGCCAATACATGCTAGGTGCTAAGGATGTGGCGCAGGGTGCCAGGGTATGTCAATATGTGTCGAGACAACAAAAGGAAGAACCAATAAGAGGGTTAATAAGTCAGGACTTTATCTTTTTGAAAAGGGGCATGCTAGGCACACTGATAATAGGTCCCAATACATGTCAAGTGGCATTGTGTGCCAAGTGCTAATGTATGTCAATGCATTCAACCAAGGTGTTCCAGGGCATGCTAGGGACTATATGAAGCATGCCAACACATGTTAGGAGATTTCCATGTTGTGCTAGTGCATGCCACCATGTGCTTGGGTGCCAGTGTCATCACAAGATGTTCTAGGTACAAAGATGTTCCAAGACATGTGGGGTGCTAAGAAATGTTAGTGTGTGCCAAATCATTAATTTAAGGTGTGCCCAGATTGTTGAGGAGTGTTAGGTCTTTCTCATTAATAGAATTGTCAGAGCTTGATTATGTACTAAATAATATATTTCCTACACACAATAGTGGAGCTTTATCTAAAGGGAATTTTCTAGATAATAAACATAATAGATATGAATCATGTGTTGACTCATAGGAAATCTCTATTCGACTAGTCATTACTTGAGGGAAATAATACACACTAATTACTTCTTAAAAAATTGACTGACCCTAACCACTATGGCCTTGGACATATTATAAAAAATACTCCACAATAATGGCATTAAATCATTATCTTTTGACAAAAACTATATTAATAGGCACATAGCGTCATCAAAATCTCATTGGAATGATCAATGATGACAAACATTTTTTGACCGTCACCAAAAGTAACAAAAAGAGCATTGGTGAGGGTCATTAAAAGTTCGTCACTAGAAGTTTCACCCAAGAGAGAATTAGTGATGATACTTTAACGACCCTCACCAAAAGTGTCATTGAAAATGTCTTTGGTGACGGACCATAAAGGACCATCACTATATACACTTACAGTGACGGTTTTTTAATTATCAATGATGACGGACATTTTTTGATCGTCACCAAAAGTAACAAAAAGAGCATTGGTGAGGGTCATTAAAATTTCGTCACTAGAAGTGTCACTAAAGGGAGAATTAGTGATGGGCCTTTAACGACCCTCACCAAAAGTGTCATTGAAAATGTCTTTGGTGACAGACCATAAAGGACCATCACTATATACACTTACAGTGATGGTTTTTTAAGGACCGTCACCATATGTGACATTGGTGACAGACCTTAAAGGTCTGTCACAAGCATGACCCTCACCAATGTGTTTTTTTCTTGTAGTGGGTCGAGGCCAACCGGTAGATGTTCCTACCATATCCATATGTAGGGATGGACTTCCAGGGGGATCCAGACATGAGTCTCCACTTCGGTTACGCTAGGGGTCCCACAAGTATTTTGTGTATGTTTTCTACGTTTATTTCAGTATACATGTACTTGAGTGTTTTTCTAGTGACACTGACATTATTTTGGTTACTCTTGCAGATGTTGGTGAGGTAGGTCACCCCGTGCCTCGGTTGGTTGGTCACGATCCTCTACGACAACCTAGGAGTGATCAGGGAGGAGGTGCTGCGGGGGAACCTAGCGGTGTACCAGGTGGTGGTGCTAACCCTTCAGGGGAGGGAAACAACTCGGTTGCTGGAGAGATTGTGGCCGAGCGAGCTCGTACCGATGTGGCAGTGGCTCGCGCAGATATGACAGACACTCGTATTGTGGAACTGATAGCTCAGGTGCCAGTTCTTGAGGATTTTCAGGGTCAAGTGGACCGCTTAACCTAGGGGATGCCTTCTCGGGGTTTCATGGATGAATTCTAGGAGGTCTGGTTGGAGACTGTGATGGCCCGTGAGAGGGACTATCGGCCCATTCTACGTCGGGTGGTGATCGTGGTTGCAACGACATCTCCGGTGGTGGCACCAGGAGCAATGGTGGGTCCAGGTGCCCCTCTTGAGGGGGCACCACACTAGAGTATTTTTGTACACAGGGAAAGCATCCATTATGAGGATTCTTCCCTTAATTTTGATGACTTCTGTATCTTTGGGTTGGCCGTTGGGCTAGCGACATGATTTTTTTTGTATTTAGAGATAGATATTGTGATATATATATATATATATATATATATATGAGAGATGATTTTTGCAGCACTTCATGATGTGTCACCTGTTTCAGTTTATGTATGATGTTATGCTGATGGATATCTATATTTTTGGTTTTTTATGTATGATGGTTTATTCGAGATGTATTCCAGTTTAGGATATTGTTAGCTATGTGATCAGCTGTTTGGTTTTGACTCCTTGGTACATGTGTAAATGTGATATAGTCAAATTATCTGCTTAATATTTTGGAACGCAAATATTTTCTAAATAAATGTGTGTCTCTTGTCTCAAATTTTTGGTTTAACTGTGCACTACTAACTGGGAATCGAGGTAGATATGCATATGGCGTATACCCTGATGGAGGGCATCGCACATAAGTCCGATGACAGCATCATATTCTGCCTGATTGTTTGTTGCTAAATCAATGCACACACCGCTTGAGCAGAGTGGCGATCGATCAAGCTGGTAGATGACCAAGGCAATTGCAGCTAAAATTTGAGACCATCTCGATGCTCCATCAGCAAATCCGAAATAGGGTTCAGGTTGATGTTCCATGGGTGCTTTTTTAAATAAGTCTTTTGGTCAAAAATTTTTAGTGGTGGGGCTTTGTGTACAAACACTCTAGGGAAGGGCCGTCTTGGCCCTTATGGGTAGAACTTCTTAAGGTAAAGCCCTTTGACGGTGTTATTGAGACAGGTCCCGTCCGGTTCCTTCAATATGTATGCCCCCTGTCAAAGGAAATGTTTGATGATGTAGGGTCCTTTCCACAAGGTTTCGAACTTTCCTGGCCCTAGGGCTTATTTTGCAACATCGTAGTGGAGGACTAATTCTCCCTCGGTGAATTAGCGAGGGGTGATGTGGCGATTGAATGATGATTTTACCCTTTTCTTATGGGCCTCATTGTGTTGCAATGACTATCAATGATTTTCGTCGACAAGCTCTAGTTGTACTAGGCGTTGTTCTAAAGGCTGGGTGTCATCGAGGAGTTCGATGGTGGCATGAAAATTTGTGATCTTGTGGAAATCAATGCAAAAGCACAAGGTACCTTAATCTTTTGCGACAAGAATAGGGTAGAAATCCTAGGACATGGTGGCGGTTAAAATCCTATCTCCGATATGCGATGATACAAATCGTATAAGGGGGATTGTGTCATCAACGTTCGGTGGGGGAAGAATCTTTGTAATGGGATTCTGCGTCAGCACAAAGTTAGGTTCCCCGCTAGGATGGTCAATTCCTGGTAGGTGGAAATTGTGCCTGCTGTAGAGGTGCCTAAATGTTTCCATTAATGGGCATAGCTCTGGTGTGTAATTTTGGCCAATGCAAATAGTGCATGGTATCATTGTGCCAACAGAGTAGATTGTTTGGAGATTCTACACTAATCGTTGTTCCTGATGTGGACGCTTGGAAAGGGTCTATCGTAAAAGAGGTTGTCTTCTACTTCCATTTCTGTATTGTTGGCTTAGGTGCTTCTAAACTCTTTAGGGGTGTGTAGACTTGATGGCGCTCTTGCCGCTCTCAGCTTGGGGAGATGCACACATTTAACCATATGGTGAAAGTGTGAACAAATTCGGAAATAGGTGCGCGTGATCTTCTCTTAGTTTGAGAGAAGTTTCTGAGGGAGAGAAGAGAATATCGAAAACTGGTTGCAAGGTGCTTTATTTCTCTGCACTGGTTGATATGGTGGTCATTCAGGTCGCATAAACCACATGTTATCCTAGGCTTGGTCGGGGTCATGCTTCGTTAGTGTGTTGTCTTAGCTTTCCCGGTATGCCATTGTGGGGGTGGGGACATTGACCGGACGATGTACTTTTTATGCCATTTCCGGAGGTCGTCCTGTCTCTTCTCTATGGTATGAATCATGTCGATGGTGGGATGAAGTTGCGGGACATGAGTACAATGTTGCTCATAATGATTGCCTTGACATATAAGGAAAAATATCCTTGATATGATGGTTCCGTCATGCTCAGTTTGAGGTCTGGCAGGGAACCAACGTCGTAACGCTGCTAAATCAGGACAATGGACGACCATATGATTAGGCGTTTTGCATAACGTGCATGCGGGTCCTCTTTGCGGAGGGCGGTTAGGGGTAACTAGGGGTTCCCTGATTGGTCACTTTTCGGCTATCAAGAACATGATGGATCTGCTCGTCACATCTTCTTAGGTTGTGGAGCTATCTGTGGACTCCGCATCCATGTCATCTTCTTGGGAGAGGCGGACTATGGCAGAGCGTACGCTAGCGAGGGCTAGTCGGAATCAAGGAATATAGTGACAATTCTCCAAAAGGTGATTGTTGGTGCATAATGGACATGTGAATTGTGTTGCCTACAATCAAACGTAGTAAACCCTTTCTATTGGATACCATTTGTGGATGAGTTCCAGGGTTGCACACTCTTCGAGGAAGTGACCACATTCATCACATAGTGTGCAACATATAATGGGCATGACTGGGGGTCTTTCTAGAGCCCTTCATTCTTCCTGCGGGTATAGGATGGTATGAGGTTCATTTCCAGATTCCTGGGTGGAGGGATCCTCTTGATAGGACCGCTCGATAGCATGTAAGGCATCCCTATATCATGAAATCTCTAGGAAATGGTGGGTATAATGTGCATAGTTGCTGTAGAGAGCGCATGCGTGATTGGTATGTAATGCTTTTCTTTACGGGAACGCGACGTCGCGATGTCTCTCTCAGATCCAAGGAGTAGTTTTAGTTCATCCAGCTCTGGACAGATATGGGTATGGTGACTGATTACGTCGCATATGGCGTAGACTGGTGATTTCCGTTGAATGGCGGGGGTCACCATCTTCTTTCCTCTCTTCTAAGTTTTCTTAGCCATAACTACAGGTTTTGCAATGGGAATTTCCTTTGCAGGGGTAGTTTCAACTGTTTCTTGGATGAGTGGGGCCTCCTCGGGACTGAGTGGCTTCAATCCAGTGGTGGTAACGTGGGTGGCTCTTGTTCTTGCAAGGGGAATGAGGTACCAAACTGACATTTCCAATGATATGTTGGGTAATAACATAGTTACCGATGAAATAGGTAACTGAATTGGTACCTACTTTTTTGAGGTAGCAAAAAAAGCACCTGATTTTGAAAAGTGGTGATGTAGAATCACCCCGTTTTTTTTTTTTGCATATTTTTAACACCTTAATTTTTTTTATTTATGAAGTATGAACATATGTTTTAAAATGTTAGTGATTTTCATGCTAATTTTGAAAACTGTTGATGCATCATCAACCATTTTTGTTAGAGTGGTGATTTTCATGCTATTTCTGAAAAGTGTTGATGCAGCATCAACCATTTTTTTTTAGAGTGGCAATTTTCATGTTGGTAATAAAACATATAAGTAAAATAAGAAAAACATGACAAAAAAAACACAAATATAAAAAATAATTTAAAAATAATAAAAAACTAATAAAAATGTAAAAATAAATAATTTAACTTGTAAAAATAAAAACATTTAAAAAAAATAAATAGAAAAAAAACAAAAAAAAAACAAAAATTTCATAAATTAAATAAAAAAGGGAAAAAATTCAAAAAAACACATAATTTAAAGAAAAAAACAAAAACTAAACCAAAAAAAATAAAAAATAAACATCAAAAACGATTTTTTCTATATATATATATATATATATATATATATATATATATATATAATTTTAAACAATTAAAATTGAAATAAAAAAATAAAAAATAATTAAAATTTAAAAAAAAAAATTAAAAAAAAATGGAAAAAAAACATTTTCAAATAATTAAAAAATAAAACAAAAATCTAATTGTTTTTAAAACTCTGACCATTTTAAAAATTTAAAAATGAAAAAAAAGTAAAAAAAAAAAACATTTTTCAAATTAAAATTTAAAAAAAAATTAATAACTAAATTAAAAAAAAAAAACCAAAAAATATTAAATTTAGTAATAATTGTTTTAAAAAAAATTAGAATAAAATATTAAATTAAATTAAAAAAACAAATATGAAATATAATAAATAATAATAAAAATTAAAAGAACTATTAAAACAAAAAAAATTATTAAAATATCATTAAAAAAAATGAAATTATATATATATATATAGATATATATATATTTATATTTAATTGCATTGCCCGGGAGGCGGCGGGAGGTCGATTATGGGAATCGACCTGGGGAGGTTGATTCCCAGAATCGACTTGGGGAGGTTGATTCAAGGAATCGACATGGGAAGCTCGATTCCTGGAATCAGCCTGGGGAGGTCGATTCCCGGAATCGACCTAGGGACGTCGATTCTTGGAATTGACTTCAGGAGGTCGATTCTCGGAATCAACCTTGGGAGGTCGATTCCCGGAAATGACCTGGGGAGGTCGATTCCCGTAATCGACCTGGGGAGGTCGATTCTGAGAATCGACTTGGGTAGGTCGATTCCTAGAATCGACTTGGGGAGGCCGATTCCGAGAATCGACCTCCCGCCCAGGTGGCGGTGGGGGCCGACCGTTGGCCGGGCCTAGCAGCCAACGCCCCTCTCAACTTGGGCGGCAGAATTGAATAATTTGTTTTTAATTCGATTTTTCTATATTTTTTTATTAAATTTTAATAAATTTTTGTCTGTAATATACTTTTTTAATTTTTATTTTTATTTATTATATTTCATATTTGTTTTTTTATTTTATTTTATTAAATTTAATATTAATTTTTTATTTTAATTTAATAAAATTTAATAAATTTTGTTAATTTTTTTTAAATTTATTTAAATTTCATATTCATTTATTTAAATTTTGTTTTTTTTTAATTACATAAAATTTAATATTTTTTATTTAAATTAATTTTTTATGTTTTTAATTAATTTTATCTTTTAAAAAAAAAATTCCACTTAATATTTTTATTTATTTATTTGTTTCCATTTTCCGTTTTTAATTTTCATTTTAAAAGTGTTTTTTGTTTTTTTGTTTTTAACTTATTTGTATATTCATTTATTTATTCAAATTTAATATTTTTTTTTAATTTAATTTTTAGATTAATATTTTTTTTTATTTAACAAGATGTAGAATATATATTTTTTAATTGAATTTAATATATACATATAAATTATTTTTTTATAATTTAAATTTATTTTATTTTTTAAAATTTATTTGTTTTTTTTAATACTTTTTTTTTTCATATTTTTTATTTTATTTTACTTTTTCATTTTTAATTTTTCCTTTTTTTATATTTTAATTTTAATTGAAATGGGTTTTTTTTTTTTTTAATTTTCCAATTTCTTAAAATTTAACATATTTTTTTAAAATTTAATATTTTAGTTTCAAATTTATATTCTTTTGTTTTTAATTTAATAAAAATTTAATTTTTATTTTTTAAATTTAATTTGTATATTTTAATTTTATTTTAGTTTTTTAAATTTATTTGTTTTTTTTTAATTTGTTTTTTTAATTTAATATTTTTATTTTTATTTTATTTTTTAATTTTTAATTTTTAAATTTTAATATATTTTTAAATTTTAATTTTTAAAAATGCTTTTTATTTATTTATTTATTAATTTTTTCTCTTAATTTTTTTTTTTAATTTAAAATTTTAAAAACTTTTTAATTAGCAAAAAAATGTAATGAAATTTGTTTTCTTTTTCAATTATTTTAAAATGATTTTTCTTTTACCTTTTTCTTATTAATTTTTAATATAAACTTTTATTATTCTAAAATTTTTGTTTCAACACTTTGCATTTTCGGGGTGCTTTTTGCACAAAAAAAATTTGTTTTTACGTCTATTTTTGAAAATGTTGAAAATTTACCCCGAAAAAAAGAGAGGTTATTCCACAATACAACTTTTCGTTTTCGGGGTGTTTTTGCACAAAAAAAAAATTGTCTTTTTCTTCCATTTTTAAAAAATGTTGAAAATTTACCTCGAAAAAAAAAAATGTTATTCCAGAATAAAACTTTTCGAGGGAAGGGAAAACAGGAACCAATGAAATAAGTCGGGGACGGAAGGATTCGAACCTCCGAATAACAGGATCAAAACCTGCATTTTCCAGTTGTTTTTTCATGGTTTTTTGATGTTTTTTTTTTGTTAGAGTTCTCGTTTTGAGGTAATAGTTCTCGTTTGATCGGTAACTATGTTTAATACCAGTGTTGGCAAAACCTGCTGAGAGACAAAACTAGTGAGGGGGTAGAGGAAAGGGGTTTGGGAGGCAGTGTAGGCTAGAGAAGCTACCATGGCCGATGACTCAGTGCCATTACTGCTTGTGTCCGTTTCCTGACTAGCTTTGGCGCTTGATGTGGAGATAATGCACACCAAAGCCCCTGTGATATCGGGCGATGATTCAGGGATAATGGGAGGATCTCCTAGGAATGACCCTAGAACGGACGACGGTTTGAATTTGCGGGGGCCATATTCTTGGTACCGTGAAAGCACATCCGAGGATGTACCTACATAGGGTAGAATTACATCAGTGTTTATTAGGGGACGCTTCTCGCTGTGTGTCAGTTGGTCTACAATAATGATGCGGTCCTCGTGGGGGAACATCATGATGCAGAAGACGAAGGAGGCTATGGCAGACATGGCGTACATATAACTCTGCCCAAGGAGTATATTGTAGTCCAGGTGAGTGTCCAAGACTTCAATGTTTATATGGATCGTCTTTTCAACTAAGCAGACCGAGACATTTTGGTAGAGGCCGATGGGGGTTGATGGACGACTCTCGTATGCTTGAAGCGTGATGACTAAGGGTTTTAGTTCAGGAGAACCTAACTTCTGCCAAACATTTTTTGGCATGATGCACATGGATGCACCCTCGTCTATGACAGATCGGTGAATAGTGATATTCTGCACTGATACTGGTATCTAGAAGGCGACCATGGAAGGAAGCCTAGGGGTGGCTTTGTCTAAGTCAAAAGCCATTAGGCGTGTATCGACAGGGTCGATGGCACCTAACGCGGAAAGTAGGGCTTTCTGTTGTTTTGGGCATGACTGCAATACTTCTAAAGCTGACATAGCAATGGGAGATTGTGCTAAATCGTCCACGATACTAATTATGGGCCGCTTTGAAGTAGTTTCCTACTCGCCTATTGGGTCCCTTCACCATTTTTGGCAATGGTTCTATAGGCATCTTTGAAATGGTCAAAGGCGCAGTTGGTGCACTGGTATTTGCCCCTGACGTATTCGTATCTAGTGGGGTGTCATAATTGCGATTCCATGTTTGGAAAAACATCTCTTCGCCAATCATGTAGATTTCATGGCTGCTTTTCATGGAGTCGTTTATACTTTGCTAATGAGTGCTTACCGTCCCTTGATTGGAGAAAGGTTATTGCATCAAAGTTGGTTGCTAGGAAGATCTTCCTTGTCCTCAGTTACTCTGTAGCTTCTTCAACTCAGGGAGATTGGGACAGTGGTGAGTATAGTGACCGTACTCACCACATATCGAACATGAATGGTTTGTTTGAAGAGGTGGCCTTTTCTCTGCTGTTGGGTATTGCTCGGCTCCTGGTTCTGATTCCAGTTGGAGTTGCCTCTAGCCTGGGATTGCAGTGGGTGTTACTAGTTGTTTCCCCTGTCCAGGATTCCCTTTTGGCTTGTTTTTTTATTTTATCTTCACCATGTTAGGAGGGTAGTTCTCCTGGTTATACTGGTGTGGTTGGTTATGGGATGGCTGCACAACCTGTGCATTTCTTTGCATAGGTGGGTCGTGTGCTGGGTACTAAGCATAACGCAGTCCCTGATTTACACCTGGCTGTTGGAGGGGAGCTCTTTCGTTAGTGTTTCTCACTACATAGTGCATCCCCTAAGATGGAGGATAAGGTCCTCCCTGGTGATACGATTACACCCTATTGGTCAAATTATGCTGAGGCATATGATGACTTTGAAAACCGGGTTGAGGTATGTTCTAGGTAGATTTATACCTATAACCGGGGTTTTGACTACTACTGCCTAGGTAACCTTGGGTCGTTGACCCAATCAGCCCATCTGCAATTTTCGACGCACCTGGAAATTCTTGATAAGTTTGCAGGCGCAGGGCGTTAGGAAGGATGTTGTAAATGTATTATGACTGTGTATAAATTAGCTCAAGATTTTGGGCTTTTTTTATTGCATCCTCTTCAGATGTGGGGTTTTGTTGTGCCACATCCTTTGAAATCTCTGTCGTAAGAGTTTTTAGGAAAAAATCTAAGAGAACCTGATCGTCGATTTTAGCTTTACATAAACTACAACACCACCTCCATTCATGGAGATGGTCCGAGATGTGGATGACGGGGGTTTGTTTAAAATGCGTCAGTAATTCCATTATGGAATCATGGTGAATGGGTAACTGAAAATATGTTAGGAACACGGTAGCGAGGGCGCTAAAGGTTCCATGTGAAGCAAGGAGTTGCTCCACGTACCACTCCGTAGCTACTCCTTTAAGAGTGCATTGAAATAATCTCAATCAAATAGTGTCGTGAATGATATTGTTCGATGAGCACCACAGGTGAAGGGTTACTAGGAGGGTGACACCATTGCAATGTGCAAAAACACAAAGATCCAGTTAAGAAGAGGGTTATTCTACGACATACTCTGTTGTGTATTCATCTATCTTCCCAAATGGGACGCACTCCTCTACCCCCTAGGGGTCGTGGGAGGAGTGGTGTGTGGTGTCGCATTGGGAGACCAACTAGGGTTCCCAACTACGGTTTCCCTAATAAAGGATGAACCAATAATAGTGGCAGCATTCCATCTTTGATGCCTGAATGGCGAAAGACCTGGAACCCCTCCCGGTAATTGGGGGAGGTCCAAAAGACACCTGGATCGACGAGGTTCTGTTGGGACTGTTCAGGTGTCGACCAGGGTTGGTTTCAAAAAATTTGAGAGGATAGAGTCTATGATCAAAGAAAAATTCTTGTCACATACATAAAACAAAGCGAAAGTAAAATAAATTTGCCTTGAAATTAATCTATGTGATCAAGAAATCAAAAAAAGTGGTTTTTGTTGGTTTGAGTATCATACTCAAAATCGTAGAAGACCTATGCATCTTCACACACTCAAATGTAACTAGGCCTTGAGAATATTTCTTGTGAGTGCTGGCACAATGTCCCATAAGAGTTGGTGACGCCCCAAGTCAGCCGAAGAGAATCCACCAAGGTAAGGGTAGAGGGTCTGGCGCCTTCCTGCACCGTCACCTATAGGGAAAATGATGCCCTAGTTTTTGGCCACTAAGAACCACCGTCCCACATGAGTGTTTGAGTCTTGGGATTCTTGGTAGTCAACTAACAGTACCGAGTATCAGACAGGTCAGGTAGCCCCAACTAATACCACACGCACTGTGCCTAAGCCTAACCCCCTCTGAAATGGGTCTCTGCTGCACTTGGGTTTTCTTTGCCATGGGCTGATAGGTGGATTTGAAGCTCCCTAAATACACGACTTCTATGTTTCAATATGAAGTATGATCAAGGTGGCTTATTGGATGCCTACCCCCTTGATCCTAACTTAAGCTATAACTTCTTTTGTGGCCCTATGGCGAGAATTTAGTGAGTTTGATTAAGTTAGTTTTAGGTGTATTTGCTTCGCTTAGTGGGTGAGTGTGTGTGAGAAAAAAGTGTACAAGCAGATATTTTGAACATGTGGATATCGATGATCCTTTACAAAATCCCCTATTTAAACTATGTTGTATTGTTCCTGGCTCAAACGAAAAACATGTGTGGATAATGGGCCACTTTCTATTTTTCCTAGTTAATCTATGTGACCAACTATAGGGAGATGATGGATTGTGAATAGGGAGTGTTCATATGCTTACCTAGGATCACCGAATGGTGCAAAGGTAGCAGATATTACTTGTTCTTCTATAAAAAATTCAATCCAAGTCCCAAAATTCCTAGTGCAAAAATTGAACTAAACTAAAACTTTTACACTAGAGAAAAGAAAACTAGCTATGCATGCATGGTCTTGGGCCACTTACTTGGGCTAGTTATCTAGGTGTGTAAGTACCAAAATTTTCAAAACATAATTTTTTTTCGGAATGCAAGTTATTTCCCTCCCCTACTTAAACTATGTGTGAACTTTGCAAAAATCAACTTGAAGTAAAACTAACACTAAGCCTACAAAAAGTAGGTAAGAGTGAGCTTTAACAAGCTGCGACCACAACCAGTGTTGGCAGGTGTATTAGGGGCTACCAAACACTTTACAAGAAGGGGCAAATAGAAATAAGGGAGAAAAATCTCATTCTGTATTTTGCGAGCAAAAGGTTGAAACAGGCGTGCTCTCTGCGTGCAGGTCAACTCTAAACGTGCACCCTGCGTGTCTGTGAGGAGAAAACACACACAAATTCCTACAAGAAATTATTTTAGATATTTTTTGCCTCATTCTGTCACTTGGGATGAACTAGGGACTGCAAGAGAAATCAGGGGAAATTCAGCTCCACTCCACAACATAGATAGAGGTCTCTGCAAAAAGAAGGCACAACCACATAAACTTGGTAATAAACGTTAGTGGAGTCGCCAATCCTGTTGTAGTGTGTTTGGTGCATGTATGTACAAAATCACACCAACTTAAGGGGTGTGGTTTACCCTGTTAAGTTATTGGTAACAGGAAAAAAAATAAGTGCAGTCAAGCAAGTTAGTGGAACAAGCTAGAATCAATAAGCATACTAGATAGAGAAATAGCATGCATATATAAACTAAAAACTAAACTAAAACTAAAAACAAATAAATAGAAGCTTTGAAAAGAGTCAAATGACAACAATAATGCAAACGGTGGCTCTAGGCCGCTCTTATTGAGCGTTGGTAGTAATAAGAGTGAAACTTTACCCTCTTGCCAAAGGGCCCCTAGACAATGGTTCTAGGTCCCGATGCAAGGATGTTTTTATCGCAAGCTTGCCTCAATGCAGTATCTCTCTCTCTACTATGTTGGATTGAACTTGTTGGATGGCCAACAATTGAGTCCCCTCTATCTTCAACTCCAGCTCACACACTGCTGGTATTGCTTGGGAAATTCTGGCCAGCATAACAATGTGTTCACAAATTATTCATCACATGGTGGCCTTATATAGGATATTTCAAATCCTCCCTTCCCTCTCTTGGTGCATGGAGGATGGTGACCCAAGAGAGGGGTATGAATCCTTTGTGTGCTCCAAATATTCCATTGTGTGCTAACATAGTGTCTAAGGAGGCATTGGTGGTTGTCGTTAGGCGGCTTCAAGTAAGGCATCACTTGTGCTTTGCTTTGTGTGGTCTCAGATAGTGACATTTTGCCACTCCCAAGATTGCACACATATCGGGAGAAAAGGCGCGTGGAAGGTGCTCTTCACGAAGGATTATGCGCGCAAATAGCATTTAGGACTAGTTCAAATTTGATTTTCCTTAGACCTTAGATATTTTTAAATACTTTCCAGATTTTGTAATGTCTTCTAGCACTGTAAATCCTTTTTCCTGACATTAGTTAATGTCGTCTTCTATTGTACGATTTTCCAATGTTAACAATGCCCAAGCATGAATACACCATTGCAACACCTTGACATCATGCCCAATTGGGATAGCCTATTTTCATTTATTATCAGTTTGTATAAATTCTTCTAACAACGTAATGCATAACAATATCACACGATGGCTATATAATTAGGAAGCTACAAGTATTTCATACTGTCTTAGGTTTCTTTTATTGTCTATGAGGGAAGTCTAATGAGCATCACTTCTCTACTGTATACATATGTATTAGAAAATTGGAAGTTGTGTAGTTATTAGATTAAGTCATATAAAAATGAATGATTTGAATAATAGTATTGTCTACCATGCTTATACAATGAACTAACACATACAAAGTTATCATAGGCCACCATTAATTAACGCTACATCGGGAATAGAGCTAAAGAGAGCTACAATTAATATAACTAATATTGTGCATAAATAATATCACTCTAGATATGCATAAATCTTGGGATTTATCTACATGTAATAGAAACCATTAGAGGCACTTTCAAGAACATCAATTTTCTCTTTTATAGCCTTCCCATGTTCCTCATACTAGCATTCAATGCAACAAGGTAATTATTCACCCAAATATAAACGTGAAGTAATAAACTAAAGTGTTTTGTAGTTGTTATGAAAAAAGTGCTTAAATAAAAATACCATATTTATAACCTTAATTTCTAAGTGTAAAATGGGATATAATTAGTTCATGTTAATATACTAATGATTTGTAGCTAGAATTAATATAACTAATATTGTGCATAAATGATATCACTCTAGATGTGCATAAATCCTGGGATTTATCTACTTGTAATAGAAACCATTAGAGGCACTTTCAAGAACATCAGTTATCTCTTTTATAGCCTTCCAGTGTTCCTCATACTAGCAATCAATGCAAAAAGGGAATTCTTCACCCAACTATAAGCATCAAGTAATAGACTAAGGTGTTATGTAGTTTTTATGCAAAAAGTTCTTAGATAACAAGACCATATTTATAACCTTAAGTTCTAATTGTAAAATGGGATATAATTAGTTCATGTTAATATACTAAGGATTTGTATTAATTCTAGTTGTACCACTAGGCCTATGAAAATACAAACAATGTCTATTCATATATTATTCTATGTTACTACCCAGGTGCAATATTGAAATTGGGCCATGCTCTACCATGACATCATATAAAATCACAGAAAGAGCATCATTCTGTTATGAAAATATAACATACAGTACTGAGGTTAGTATCCATACAAGTATCCCAGACAAACTTAAGTATCTCAATTAATGTGATACTTAACACTATAGTGATTAAGATGGGTAATTGGTCTCAGTCCACTACTTTGGAAATGATTCTTCTATCTTAGTCAAGCTTTGTTGAAAACCCATTCTAAGCCTACTGCAGTACATAACCATTAAATAGGACATGTAAATATAAGGTAAACTCTATAAATGATATCTGAGTCTATCCATGTAGATGTTAGGGACAGAGTTATTATAAGTCATTGTCAAATTAAATGCTTGTAGATTGGAGAATGTCCAAGGCTAGAATGAAATTAAACTGCATCTGCGACATTGTATATTATTATGATATCATGAATTCCTTCAAGTTTCAGGCACCACTATTTCAAGTATGGTGACCTAGTCTTAAGGGGAACTAATGCCTTACTTCAAGTCTGATGTCTCTTGTGTAGGTCATTCAACCTATGGAGGCACCTTTAATATATATATATATATATGGGATCTAGATGTACAACAACATTGAATATCACAAACCCATACCTAAATGTACAACATTGTCACGACTGCAATTTCTGCCACAATGGTGAAATATACAACATAATCCATGCTTTCTTATGGCTTCAGTATGTCCTAAATTTTAGGCAATGATTGCCATTTTGTAACCCTATTTTGCAGAGTGTTGTATTGAATAAGTTATGGGTATCATAGTTATTGATACACCTCAGGATGGGCATAGGGATATGTTTCATAATATTCCTCCCACCCAGAGATATACATCCCCACCCTTACTTGTCTTAGGGGATCCAAAGTTCTGTCTCCACCCTGAGGTTTCTATGCAACTCCAACCAATGTTGTATGACAGTGTGAATTTCATACCCTATCAATCCTAGGTGGATTTGTGTTTGGTGGATTTGGATCTCCCAGAAGCCATGGGCCTTTGGAACATCCCTAGCCACTCTGAGTTGGAAACCTTTGATTATAGTGCCACAACCTAATGGAATACGAGTGCAGAGGAAGGGGTGCACTACTGTGGGTTGTGAAGCAAAATGGGGGATGAGAGAAAGTTGGTTGGAAGAAGTTGGAATCAAGTACCGTGGTCTGCTACCATATTGGTGCAGCTATGGACCATAGTTGTCTTAAGTAGCCTTTTACCCCAATAGAGTCTTGACCACAACTTGGGGATGACCCACTACTAAGAGATATGAGTAGCATAGACTATTGTTGAGCAGAACATTTAGGTCTGCAGCCAATTAGTGTCATTTCTCAAAGATAAATGTTATGTTATATTGTGTTTTTTTGTAGATTACATGTTTATGAATTATCTATGCTGTAAAGGTTAAGAATAAGATGCATTTCATAATATTGTGCATTTAACATGTAAAATAGAGCAGAATGAAGGTAAATTTTCAAAGGCCAGGTTACAAAGATAGTAATATGCCCCAGTGGGTGATTGGTGGTGTTGTAGAAATAGACAAGTCACAAATGATGGGCAGTGGCCTGCTATAACTAATGTTGAATCAACCAATAATGGTTGCAAGCCCACTCCCAAGGACAAAAAAACTTTCCTGATGTAGGTCTCAACCCAGCAACAGTTCCTTCAAGATTTGAAAATTGTGTTTATTTATTTTCATACCATAAGGCAAGACTTTATAAGCTTCAATGGTTAAGTGCCAGCTGGACATTTTGGAATGTTAGTGTTATTGGATATGCCCAGGTGATAGTTTTGTTAACTTCTATGCCCTTAGGTAGTTATGGCAGATATTAAGGCATATTTCGCATGGTATACCTAAGCTTGTGGTGTGTACCACACAACACCTTACTTTTGTAAAAAAATGCCCTGTCAGTACATTACTGTTATATTAATAATTAAAGAAAAAATTTTACGCCAAAAAATGTATATAATATGGTAACCACACAGTGAAATGGTTTTAAAACCTATTATTTCCTAAACAGAAGAAAATGTATATGTAAAGATATTCAATCAAGGCAACCGTTTTTTGCATTTAAGCATGGAATATGGTGATTAATAAGGAATACACCTAATATAAAATACAATAAGGTCTGTAAGGTTAAAATAAGATGATTTTGTTAATGTTCTATACAAATAAAAATGACTCTTGAAACGGGTCCCTGATTTAAAAAAAAAATGATCAGTACTATCAACTTAATCAAAGTAAAGGCAAAGTGTAGTAGCTCAACTAACTACAAATATTACAAAATCTCTGCCTATTAATTTCTGTCATTAAATTACCTTCACTTAATATAAGTTGGAGGAGAATTATCAAGTTTAATGTTTTTGATGTTTTGGGCTTTCCCCAGTTAGAGATGCTAACTCATTTTATCATTAGAATGAAAAATATTCAAATCCACATGACTTGAAATGGTGAAATTAGTTTTTTAATCTTGCTGGAAAGCATAAAAAGACATTCTCTTATACCAAAAATATGCAGGAAAATTAACAAAATACCTGATTCAATTGATAACTGTTGCTACTTATGTCTAGGAGGTGGTTGTTGTTGTTGCTACTGCTGACCAGGGGGCGGAGGCAGCATGCCAGGTCTCAGCTACATATGAGGAGGAGCACCGTACATAGGAGGGGCACCACTGCCAAGTGGAGGAGGGGGATTTCCAAGCCTGGGTGGAGGAGGAAGCATAATCCCAGGATGGCTTGGAGGACCTCCCCATGACTAAAATGGTGGTGGAGGGCCAGGAGGATGCATTGGAATTAGGGCAGAATAAGTCATGGGGGGAGCTGAGACTTGCAAAACAGGAGGCCTTGAGATATGGGGTTGCATCATGGCTAGTGAAGGGCCTCCAACTCCTCTTACGGGACCAGCTAATCCTAGTTACGCTTGAACAAGGTGTGCCATGGGGATTCCTCTACCCACCGCTCTACCTAAGTTGGGGCCTGCCTAAGCTGTGGCGACAGTCTTGACTCGCGATTCATCAAGCAGAGGTGGGACTTTGACTGTCATAGTAACCACGTCTTCCCCACCCATAGAGGAGGACAAGACCAAGAGTTCACCTCTCCTTTCACTCTTCTTGTCTGTTGCGGCTCCCTATTTGGGTCGCTGCTACTTTCTTGAAACCCTCCCAAGAAATTGTTTAAAACCTACTTCCCTGCGTTGCTTTGACATCGACATCGACATTTTAACTGTCTACCACCTCTGCTAGAGGAGGAAGATGATGATGAATTACAACCAGACCTACTTATTGGGACTTGACCGTGGTCTCCATGTCCTCTATACAAATGAAAATGGATGAAAGAAAAGTTTGGGTTGCTGCTACTTTCTTTAAACCCTCCCTGGAAATTGTTAAAACCCTACTTCCCTGTGTTACATGTCAAAGCCTGTTGTGATAAAAATCCCAAATGTTGCTCACCTACACTATATCATTTCTTTTACAAATGTAAAAGGTAATCATTTTATTTTTAACAAATCAAACCATCAATCATGTTGGCCATTAAAAAAAAAATTTCAAACCATCACCATTTCTCTTATAACTTCTTAGCATTTACATTGGAAGATTTAATGTTTTTGGCTCCAATTAAGGAAAGTGGTGGCACATTCCTTTTATATCCTCAATATTATCTACAAGGTAATGCAACCCTAATTTGTAGCAACCCTAGGTAAAGTCAAGTAAGCTCAATTATTTTAAAGAGGCACCATTGTGAAGTGGATAGAACATCCCCTAGAGCTATTGATTTATAAAATTCCAAAGAATTAACAATAAGTGAAGGGAAAGACCATTCAATTATAAACATGAAACACAAAGAAGTAGGAAGACAACTGGGAATAAAACCATGAAATCATGTGTTTACATTATGGCTAAATGTTATCATGTCATTCTAACAATACAAGATATAGGGAAGATTCTTAAACCTCATATAAAATAAACACGTAGTCTAATGAAGCCATAATTTCATCCATAAAACAATAGAAATTCTAGCATGATTTTGCAAAAATATGGTGGAAGTTATTGAAAATCTAGGTTATAGTTTTCAATCTTCAAGATTTTGGGTGCCTCAAGGGTCCTTAATGGTGTTGAATCCATTTTCTTCATCAAAAGAAAAAATTAAATACTACCATAGTGGGATTTTTTGAAGAATTTCTCATCATATTCTAGCAAGAAAATTGTCATCCGGAAAAAATTATGGCCTGGTTGGACAATTCCTAAAAGAAATGCACTTTTATTCTAACATAAAGCTAGTTGTTCCATTAGGTTTCACCATACTTAACATTGGGCATTCCCAATGATGAGATTACATGTGTGTTGAGACTTACATTATGTGAAGGAAAAGGATAAAATTCCATGTGTCTTAAGGCTTATGTTATGTGAAGGAGATGATTGCTAGCAATATTTACAAGGAAGAGGTTAAAAAATGTTCCAATTTGAAAAATCTTAAACAAATGAAAAATAAAATATAATTTCTTTATAATGCTATTTAAAGAGTGAATAATAGGATATTAAATGAGTGCATAAGCATTGAGGATGTCATTACAATTGAAGGTTTTGTTAATGATCATGCCATCTTGTTGTGAAGGTAAGGACCCCTTCCAAATCCTATTACCTTAGATGTTGATTGCCAGGAGTACAAGAAATACCCATTTCACATTATGTGATTGACCTACAAAAACTCATATTATAGGCCAAGAAAATTACAAGTCTTCCTTAGCTAGAGTAAGGAAATGTAGGTGGGGGTTGAGTGGACAAGTTTATTAATGAGTATAGAGGAGGTGTTGAGTGCCTGAGAAGTGAGGAAGAATAATTTTCAGAGAGTATAGAGCACACGCAAGTGAAAATTGAGCAAATTCGTGAGTGGATTTTCTGTTGGTAATTTTTGACAAATAGAACTCCCCGAGGTAGTGAAAATTTTTCCCCAAATGGTGTTGAATATGTTGAGATTGGAAGGAATTAATAGTGAATTACAATGGAATATATCAACTAATTTTGACTGGAGACCCTTTCGAGAAACATGTAATCAATGTTGGCCCCATTCATGGGTCACTCTTGGCTTATAAAGATAATGGTGCACGTTAATATCATTTCATAAGTGAACTAATGTTTTCTAACAATTTCAACAATTTTGGCACTGCAATAATCTGAGAACAATGATGACATTTACGATAATGAAAATAAATATGAATGAGCTTCTCCTGGTTTCAAGAATAATGTATTCTCTACTGAAAAGGGCCAACCATGTGAAGGTGGAAGCTCATATGTCCCCTCCCATCCCCCTCACATCACTCTCATTTTCACAATACCCAATCTATGAAATAGAATACGAACAAACCAAAAATTAATTAAGGTCGTAAACAAAATTTTCATGTGTTTGTATAAATACATAATTTTAGTTTAGCCTATACACTAGTAGGGCCATTATTTGTTGGTTTTACATAATAAACAACATTTTTAAACCCACATAATTAGTAAATTATTTAAAGACAATAATTCCTACATATTAAAATATAAAGTTATAACATACCAGCTCATACTCGAACATAACATCTGTATCAATATTCTTCTTCTGTACCTTATTTATCTTCATATAACTGATCGACATCTATCCCAACATCTAATTCAGAAATAGTTTTGAAATGATCGACCATGTCATCATGATCATCAATTATGTCATTGTCAATAATATCCTCATCAACATCATCATCAATAATTGTTGCCTCGTCTCCTATGTCGGGTTCATCTTCTATATCTTCTTCATCTGTCAATGCATCTTCCTGCTCATATGCCACTACATCATCTTCTTCTTGATCAATATCATCTTCTTCCTCTAGAGCATACTCTACTGGCCTTCCTCTTGGATCATATCTAATATCAAATGAACATTCGTTCTCACCTGGAACCTCTGAGTAAAAGGCTTGTTCACATTGGCTTGGAAAAACATAGCGATCTTTTCCTGCTTCAAAATGTGATTTTTTAACCATTGGAAATCCATTTTCATGTTGAATAAGATTTATGTCATCATCACGTACATTCATTCGTAGCCTATACCATTTGATGTCGAACACAACTAATTTGAAGGAATTAAGTCACACTCAACTATATCATCTAAAAACCCATAATATCTATTTTCAGAGTCTCGAGGATGCTTGTCACTCTTGGAGGAAACATTAGTGACCTGGAATACTGTAGTTATCCCACTATCATAAGTTTTCATGTTATCATCCAACTATTTAATGCGAAATTTACGACCATTGCACCACATAGCCTTGTGGTGTTTCAACTACAATATGCCAAACATGAAAAAGATGAATTATCGGTTATTAATCATATAATTTACACAACTTGAAAATTATTTGAAAAATCAAACTTCTTGTCACATTATAAATATAATATAAAATAAGTAATGAATAAAATAGGTGAATTAATTGCTTACCTTTCTATCTTTCAAACTGTATGCTAAATCAATTTCCCTGTCCGTAACATTTCCGTATGCACTATGATAAGCTTCTCTAACCAATTCATATAGTAGTTGCCATCATAACCTATCTTTGTTACGTTCTTTACCTCTTTCAATCCATTCACTCATCCACTCAAGATTGTTTGCAATGTATAAAATTAGTGCCTCATAATCTTGAGCACCTGAATAAAAAAAAAATAATTCACCAATATGAAATATAACTTATAACCATGGTAAATTATATTAATTAATAAACGATGAAAGAATAAGACTTAAATAAATATGATCATATACATGATGTAAAAAAATGAAACATTATATGTATTATATATAATAAATCTTTTACCTCTCACTTTCTTCATTCTACCTTTTCCCAACAGGTGCTCCACTTCAATTTTTTTGATGGAGTTCACATCCCAAATTCAATCCACAACATCCATATCTAGCGCAGCTAATATAGGAAGATAATGACTAATACACACCATGGATTCATATACCACATATCCCTCCACCATAGAACCCTCAGATCATGCTCTTTGTCTAACTAATGCCTTCAAGTATTCCAAGTGCCTCTCCACCGTCCACATTGACCTTGTGTGTAGTGGTCCACACATTTGAATCTCCTCATCTTGGTGTATCAAGTAGTGTTCTTGTGCATTCAAAAATGTTGGAGGTAGATACTTTTTCATTTCACATATTAGTCAAGGAATTTCTCTCTTCTAATACTTTATTTCATCTTGATGGATTTCTTTCAATGACAACCATCTGCAAATCATTACACAAGTTTATTTCAATGAAACATAATATATATTACATTACAATTAAATTAACACATCATGTCATTAAGTACAAAAAGAAATTGTAGCGAGATTTTGCGTATAAATCAAAACTACTTACCTCATGTATTTAGTAAGACCATATATAACTTGTTTGACATTGTTTTTGAAGTTGTTTGGGAGAGATACAGGTAGAACATACTATAACAATAAAAAATGAATCGTTATTGGTTTCCAAATTAAACAGAAAAAAGGAAAATTTAAAAGACGTATTCAAGCAATATTATGCAAAAATGTATACCAAAAAAAATTACCTTAACAAAGGTATACCAATCATGTGTTTTCACCCCACTGAAGTCACCTTTCTTCGTTAAGATATTATTAATGTTTGAAGCAAAACCTGTTTAAAATTTAATTTTTCTAATGACCTCTTTTACATCATTTCTTTGTTGTTCTGTTAATAACCATGGAAAATTATTATAATTTCGACCTCCATTGTTATTTGATCGGTTGATCACACTTTTCATTGCATGATTCGATTTCTCAATCTGAGCACAAATTTTGTCAAATTTATCTCTGTCATGTGCACCATCTACAATTCATCATAACTTTTCTATCACATTCTTCTCGATATGCATTGTATAAAACATATGAGCTATTTTATTTCCTCATAATAGGGCAACCTCACGAATTGAGAAGGATAACATTTCATTCCAGGTGGAAGTACAATATTAGTACCTTCACGGTGACGACCTTGATATCAAAGAATAAAATAAATCAGAACAATAATTATCAAATACAAAAAAATATATTCATTAATTAAAACAAAAATTCCAAAAATTACATAAACAATATATATATATATATATATATATATATATATATATATATATATATATATATATATATATATATATATATATATATATATATACATATACATATACATATACATATACATATACATATACATATATATATATATATATATATATATATATATATATAAATTTTGTTATATTCCAACTTCCACAACTGAGGTGTCATTCTTCGTTGTTTTAAACCAGTTTCTTCTTTATCATTTAAAATGTGTTTTTTAGTAGTACGATAATTATGGTTCCTAGAGAGGAAGTGTCTAAACTCATCAAACACCATATTTCCTAAGTTTGGTGAATGATGATACTTCATCTTAGGGCCACAAACTGGACATGAAAATCTACCCCTTATTTGAAGACCTGCAATAGATGGATCAATAAAAATTATACTATGAGATCATTTTTAAAACATGCAATATGGTATATCTAATTTAGATAATTATATATTATATTAAAGTGAAACGAAATATTACATACCACAAAAATGTGTTAGTCCCGGGGCACCATGAATTGTCCATACAAGCATTCCACGGCATTGAAATCTCTTATGTTTGATTGGTTTAGTGATGTCATACATAGTGATACCATGTCATAACTTTATTAGCTCATCGATAATAGGCTCAATATATACATTCATATCTTTGACCTGGTACTTACCTAATTGTTCAAAAACACGGTACATAATTACTAACATGATATATGTATATATAAGTAACTAAATAAATAAAAGCTATTATGCAAACAACGAGAGAAATTAAAATGTTACATTCTAAAAAATAATGTATAAAATACCTAGAATAATCATAGTCAACATTATGTGATCCCTCTTTAATGGCATCCAAGGAGGAATGTTATTGTTGATAACGAAAATAGGCCACACTGAGTAATTAGATCTAAGCTCTCTAAATGGATCAACACCATCAACTACCAATGAAAGCCTGACATTACGAGGTTTATTTTTAAAATCTACATATTTTTCCTCAATTTCCCTAAATGCAGAACCATCTGCAGGCATTCGAAGAACACCATCTCCACTTCTATCCTTTGAATGGTAATCCATAAATTTTGCTATGCTCTTACACTTTAACATTTGCTGCAAACATGGAATTATGGGAATATGACAAAAAACCTTTTGAGGCACTTTTTTTCTTAGTTGATCAGTTCGATATCTACTGGTACCACATTTCGGAAAATTTTTTTTTCGACGCATGTTCTCCGTAATATATAATATCATATTTAGGACATGCATATATAGTTTTATATTCCATTCCAAAGTCTTTCATAATAGCACGTATATCTTGATATGTTCGAGGTAAATTATTTGGCGATGGTAACAAAAATTCACCCAACAATCTACAACATAAACAAAAAATAGTTAATGTAAAGATTATTAATCATATATAAGTATTGAATTATTATTTTACACATTTATTACAACTAATCGAGGGAAAATAATCAGCATTTACATATATGTGATCATATATACATATTTCATACCTTAGGATTTGTGTTATACATCTATTCGAAAAATTATTCATAACCTTTAAGTTCACCAGCAATAATGTAGCAGAGAGAAGAGTTGCATTTGAGTATTCAAAAATTCTTTCATTTGACATTTCAATGAGAGGTACATCATAAACACTGTCACTATCTCCACCATCATCATCTGACTCACCATACAAGTCTTGGAGGATTTGATTTGTCCCATCGTTAATGTGAACTGTCTCATTATTGTCATCATCTACCTCCATGGGATCATTAAAATCATCTTCATCATTCACTTCATGTTCTTCACCTTGTACAACATCATTTCCAATACTAATATTTGTTGCAATATTCTCTTTTACTGGTGCAACATCATCTAATCTACTACTATTTAGCTATGGAAGCTAGTTTTGCAAAAAGTTGGGGGGAAACTGTGCCTTTATAAAAATTGCAAGCAATCATTAAACATTAGTGCGTATATAACAAATATTAAAATAATATAAAATTTTACGATATAATCAAAATGAAGATAGATAATTAATTATCAAGGGACGATATTCATTCGATCCACCATCAATGTGCCCATATTTCCTACAATAAATTGTTGTTGTTGCTCTTAAAACTCTAACATTATTTCTCATACAACATTTTTTGCAAGGGCAATAAACTTTACCATCACCCCTTTCACCCTCTTCAATTTGTTTTCCACCTCTAATCTTTTCTTCCATTGATGCAAATTATCCTATAAAGAAAAAAAAATTATGTTTAGCAATTATATCTCTAAATGGTGTACAAAAACCAAGATGTGTTGAACTCAATGGGAGCTCAATAGGCAAAAAGAAAATAAAAGTGATCAAAGTTCGACCACGATAAAAGGATCAAAGGTAAATAATGAATGGAAAACCCTGATCTTATTTATAACAAAATATTGACTTATCCTTGATAATGGTGCATAGTAAAATATTAATAACCAAGATCTAACTACAGTTTAAACATTGTGGCTAGACTAGCCGTTGGGATAACATCTAGTTTGACTTTGAAAATTAAAATCGAATAGTAACATCTAGTTTTAATTAATTAATTGTGATAATATATATATATATATATATATATATATATATATATATATATTAGGATAACGGCTAGTCTGATTTTGAAAAATAAATCGAATAATAATGGCTAGTTTTATTTATTTATTTAATTAATTGTGATAATATATATATAAAATAACAAAATTACTACACTAATATATGAAATAATATATTAAATCCATAACAAGCCTCATGTCATCACCATTCTGATGTTTTGTAAATGGTCTTTTCATATCATCACTATTTCGAAGATCTCAATAGCCTATGTCACGATTTTGACGTTTTATATCCATTTCGTTATTCCGATGTTTTGTGAACGGTCTTTGTGAACGTGTTAGGGTGCCCTAGGAAACACGTTCAGGCGTGTTGGGTCGTGTGAGGGTACCGAGGGAAACGAGTTCGGGCAGGTCGGGTCGGGTCAGGTCATGCCGTGTGGGGGTGCCCAAGGAAACCCTTGAGTCTATCATATTTCGATTTTTGTTGTAATAAATTGCCATTTCATGAACTCACATCAAGGAATATTCAATTTATGTCAACATATTCCATTTGTAAATGGCCAGTATGGCATGATGGAGAAAGCTAACCTGCCCGAACGCGTTTCCTTAAGCGCCCTCATAGTACGGCATGACCGAACCCAAATCAAACCGAATGTGTTTCCTTGGGAACCATCACACAACCTGACCTAACCCAACAAGCCCGAACGTTGATTAAGCTAGCACGAGGGAGAAAAGGAAAGGGTTAGGGGTTAAGGGTTTAGAGGTTTAGGGTTTAGGGGGTTAAATGTGTTAGGGGTACCTAAAATACCTAGCCTTGTCACTCCCTCCTTGGCACACCTAGAACTTGCTAGCACTCCCAATCACACACTCTTATTCATGTTGGTTGTTTCATAAAGGAAAGCAACATTGATGCAGGTTGTTTACCATTATTTTTAATCAAGAAAAATCCAACCAAATTACCCAACCCGTCCTGACCCACCCGAACGCGTTTCCTTAGGCGCCCTCACACAACCCAACCTAATTCGACCAGACCCACCAAAACACATTTCCTTGGGCACCCTCACATGACGCAACTTGACCTAACCCACTCGAACGCATTTCCTTAGGTGCCCTCGCACAACCCGATTCGACCCGCACGAACACGTTTCTTTAGGAGCCCTTACATGACCTGACCCGACCTGACCTGACCTGACCGAACGCATTTCCTCGGGTGCCCTCACATGGCATGACCTAAACCGAACGTGTTTCCTTGGGCACCATCACATGACCCGACTCGACACGCCCGAATGTTGATTAAGCTGGCATGATGAGGTAGCAAACGACAAATGTGCCACACGAACATGCACCAGGCAGACGGGCGGTCACAACTTAGAATTTTTGATACTGCCTCCCTCACACGATCTAACCCGAACATGTTTCCTATCGTGCCCTCACACAGTATGACTCGACCTACTTGAACGAAGGCACGACGGAGATCAAAATAGAAAAAGGATTGCATAAACGTGTAGTACAAGGCACACGGGCCACCCTCACATGACTCGACCCACCCGAATGCATTTCCTTGGGTGCCCTTAAACGACCTGACGCAACCCAATCCGCCCGAACGAATTTCCCTAGGCGCCCTCACACAACCCGACCCAACCCTCCCTGACCTATGGAAAACACACTTCCTTTTGCGCCCTCACAGGACCCGACTCGAACCAACCCGACCTGATCTGAACCGACTTGGCCCGATCGAACGTGTTTCCTTGGGCATCGTTACATGACCTGACCCAACCCGACCCACCCGAATGCATTTCCTTGGGTTCCCTCACACGATACGACCCAAGAAAAATCCCCGAATGTGTTTTCCTGAGCGCCCTCACATGACCTGACCCCACCCGATTTGACCTGGTTGAAAGTGTTTCCTTGGGCACCCTCACACGACATGACCCAACCTGACCTGCATGAACTCGTTTCCTTGTGTGGCCTTACACGACATGAACCAATCAAACCCTACATGACTTGTTGTGTTTCCTTGGATGCCCTCACACGATCCAACTCAAATGCGTTCCTTGGACGCCCTCACACGACCCGACCCAACTCAACCTCACATGACCCAACCCGATCCGACCCGACCCAACTCGACCTGACCTCACATGACCCGACCTGACCCGACCTGACCTGACCTCACATGACCCGACCTGACACGACCCCACCCGACCCGATTGGACCTGCCCGGACAAAGGAAATTGGGATGTGAAGCTTGCAAAAGGGTTGAAGGGATGACATGCATGAACATAAGAGAGGGTAATAGAATGGTCGAGCAGAAGGCTAGAGAGGGAGAGCTATTGAAGGCACATAATGGCTAGAAGGCCAAGTCCTTAAGGTCAAGAGGCCTTCACTGAGAAGCTGAATCACAAATTTTATGAAACATATTGCAACCTACACCGAATGATATGCTCTAGCTAAAAGGGATGTTGATCTTAAATAACTTTGCATGGTCATGGTAATTAAAGCACATGAGAGTATTGGAATGCATAATATTGCTGAGACTGAGGGAGATCACATTACCATTACTCGGGCACACTATGCATGATCTAAGGGTTTTTCACTCTACTTGGAGTTGCGATGGATATTGTGTTACGTGACAATTCTCTTGTTGCACAAGGTTTCCATGGCGGCTGCTTCCTTGGGGAAGTGACTAGGGGTGTTTTGACAATGAATGAGATACAACATATTACCATTATGATAAAAATTCTTCACCATCAACGATGACATGGTTATCTGCGAGGTTATACTGCCATGGTACAAAAATTAAGTAACGTTGAAGGAAAAATGTCATGTTGAAGTGAATTTCCAAGTTGACGTGCAGGTGTCACTAGGAGAGTGACATTCATGATGCAAATCTTGAAAGTGTGATCTGTCACCATGTCAAAGTAGGTGAGGAGGGCCCACATTAGGCTACGATTTGTGGGGTAATCATAATACAAATATCGTAATGAAAAAATGGTAAATATTCTTCAATACACAGGACATTATATTTTGAAAAAGTTATAATAAAACTTCTAATTTGTTCATTCATTAAATTTAAAGATAATTTTTTTTAAATCTCTCTCTCTCTCTCTCTCTCTCTCTCTCTCTCTCTCTCTCTCTCTCTCTCGAGAAATTAATAAAAATTAAATATAACAAATATATTATTATTTTTGTTAGTTTGACCTAGCTAACATGGTAATAGCTAACATAATAATGGTCAATTAAATCACCCTAGTAAACAAATAACAAATATAATATTATAATCCTATAAAAATTAATAAAATAAAAAAGCAATATTACAAAATATTCTGCCTTCACAAAATGTTACAAAACATTACAAAATGTTTACCATCATCACTATTCCAATGTTTGGTCTAAACGTTGGAATACCAACGGTTGTCCCGAAACCGTCACAATACCGATGGTTGTCTGCAAACCGTTGCAATACCAACGGTTGTCCCGAAACCGTCACAATACACGCGGTTGTCTGCAAACCGTTGCAATACTGATGGTTTTCCCCAATACAGTTGCACTACCGACACGTGTCTCTACATGTCGCAATAGCGACACTTGTCTCAATGTCGCAATACCAACCCTTGTCTTTGATACATCGCAGTTCCGACGTTGTGTCCTGAAACATCGGTATTCCGACGATGTTCCTAAATGTCGCAATACCGATGATTTCCCTAAACATCTCTATAGCGGCGCTTGTTGGCATGATTTAAAAAATTGAGAAAATTTGGGGAAATTTCCAACAATATGTCAAAAGTGTCGAAACTAAAGTTTTGGAATTTTGACCAAATGTACTAGTGTGCTGAAGGATCTGACTCGTTTGAAGGGTTGTCGTAACCTTTTTTTTCGTGTAAAATTACCATGCTTGGTGTGTTGGTTGTCGATTATGAGTTCCCTTCCGAACAAGTTTTTTGTTTGGAGAGGCAGTCGAGTGTGTCGTGAATTTTGTTGACTGAAGTGGTTGGAAAAATTAATTCTGCATAGGCATGGCATAGTTGGTTGAAGAGCGTGCCTCGCTACAAAACGTGGCTGAGAACTAACTTAACAATTCTCTGAAGGATGTCTCGAATATAATTTTATTTTTTATATGTTTTCAAATAAGGAGGATATCGTTTTTGGGAGAGTGCAGTTCTAGAGGTGTTGTACACAGTTTTGGAGGTATGGTTCCCGAACTACGAGTGAAGGATCAAAATACATTCAAAGCAGAACTATTGATTGAATGAAGAAAATCCAATGTTGTTGTCCACTTTTGTGATTGAGGATATCTTGCAGAAAATAGTGTGTGGAGTGCCCATGGAGTTGAAGCTATCATAGTGGTGATTTGGCTGCCATTTTTTTGTTGCAAAATTTTTGTAGAATTTATTTTCAACAAAGCGTGTTTGACTTGCACCTAAACCCTAGAGTCAGTGTGGGAGATCATGATCCATTGTATCTCTTCAAACATTGTTGTTTTCCAGAGAGGTCAAGGAAAGGTAGCTGATCCTAAGGTAGTTGGGACTGTTGTATGTTTTCGAACCATGGATCATCCCAAGAGTCACGAGAATTCTCGTTCAATCGCTTGGAAGACAAGATCATGTAGCAGGATTTGTGGTTTACATCAACTCAATAAGCGTCCGACATAACAGTGAATTGTTGTGAAGTGTGAAGGAAACAATGAATCAGTGACATGTACAAACAAGAGATCATAGGAGGGCGAAATTTGTTGAAGTCAATTCTATTGTTAATTAAGGCCAAGTTTTGGATGCATTTAAGGATTGGCTCCCAACCTTTGGAGGAATCACCACTAGAGCATGCATTCAAATGTTTGGTGCGTGCTCAAGTCGTTAATGTTTGGAGATTGATTTGTATCAAGGAATTTTTTGTTCACTGTTGGAGCTATAGGTTGTTAAGCGTTGTAGTTGCCACCATTATTGGGGCGAGCATTTTATATGACCTTTTCTTTTCCTTTCAGAGAAACATTTGGGTAAAGTTGCATCTGATATATGGTGAGCAGTTTGAATCCATGAACTTTGAATTTTTCCTTCAATACTATAGGACCTACTTATTATAGTGAATTGATAAGTGATTGTGGTAAAATAAATTATAAAAATACAAAAGTATTATGCAGTGAAGCGATGGGTCAGAAAATAAAATTTAAACAATTCCGGAGAGAACTGAAACATAACTAGAGGAAGAGTTAAAGGGTGGAACCGATTTATTTTTCAATTGAATATGAAGTGTTTATAGTTTAATTTGAAGGATATTATATTGATCATAATGCAGATCTGGATCAACAGAGTGAAGAATTTGATGAAATTGTAAAAATGGTTAATGTGAGATCTACACTATTTTTCAGGTATAAATTATGAAATCTCTGCAACTGAGATGAAAACAATACTATGGAAGGTATATTTATTGAATTTTGTTGAAGATGATTTTGTTGATATGAACCATGATATGAGTATAGATGCATCAACATTATATATTATAACTTCTACATTATATGAAAAAATATTATTCCGTATACTACATGATTATGGTAAGATTCAAAACGAAAAAGTATTGTGAGGCATTTTAGAAATGAAGTAAAGTTTGAATGAGATTGAAAATTATGAAAGTATTGTTCATGAAAATGATGATTATGCTTCCAGTCTCATAATTGACTGTGAACTTGAACATGGAAACATTGAGGCTACAATGATTGATGATGAATTTGTTTCTGTAGTTGCAATGAAACATGTGATCATGAAGAAACAACCATTGGCGTAGAATATGAATTTTCTTATGTAGAAAGTATCTCTAATGCAGAGACGTGTGAAGTCAAATTTGATGAGAAATATGTATCTATTGAAGAGTTCTTCTATATGATGCATGAAAAGCACCTTATTCATTGGAGGCGTTTTGAGGTCTAAAATGGGTCTCCTAAGGAAATTATAAAATAAAGTGAAAATAATAAAATAATATTAGATTACATCATCGAATTTAAGAGGGAAAAAAAGAAAAAACTATTTTTTCAACTCGTACTTTCAACTTATCTCCCTATGAGTTTACTCAAATTTTGAGGAGAAACACTCATTGGATGCAAAATTTGATTCCTCATCCAAGGAGTACCATTGTTGCATTTCCTACAATAAAAATGATAAATACATGGAAAATGTGATTGTAATCACGCTTTTTTATGTATTTCTCACTTTTATTGTAGCAGTGTCCATCAAAAGTATGCAACATGGGTACTCCTTGGATGACGAATTAAATTTTCATCCAATGAGTATTCCCACTCAAAATTTTAGTGAAACCTTAGGGAGATAAGTTGAAAATATGAGTTTACAAACTAATTTTATTGTTTTATTGTTTTTTAATCTTTTTACTTTTTTTACTCTAAAAATGGTGAATCATCCCTCATGGTTGACATCATCATATTGAATCGTATTGGTTCTTATAAAGTTTATTTTGGTTGTACATTTTTCTTAGGAGGCCCATTTTAGACCTCAAAATTCCCCTAATGGATGAATTGTTGTATGATGAGAAGAGATGTCTACCTCCATACACAAATCAAATGTAGGGAGACATGTTTGCAGTAACAAAATTGATTAAAGAGGTTGAATACATGAAACAAGCAACTATGTCAGTAGAGAAATATGAATAAAGGAAAGTCCTCTTAAAAGAGAAGGATGAAAAGAATCATAATGATTCTCTTTATGAATCTAACATTGTTTTTAAGTGTGCATATATTAGCAGCCAGGTAGAAGCAATAAAAATTGAATAAATCACAAAAATTAAGGACATGTATAAGTCCCAAGAACTTGCAACAATATTGAATACAAAGAATGTTAGCCTGCAATCATGTTCAAGAAAGAGGATATTAAGAAGTTTTCCACCTTTGGCACAAAAAACGTAAAAAAGAGGAGAAGATCCACCATCATCTTATGGTAAGAAAGGTGAATATGAAACTTCACCAGCAAATGAACAAGCATGGACCCTTTAACAAGAAGGAAAAAATGAAATATCGGTTATCATTTTTTTTTTATGTACCATTGTAAGCCTAGTTGAGGCTGAGACCAGCAAGAGTATGTTATTCATGTTATTCTTTAATCAATTTCTCCATTAAGCGAGGAACTTGCAATAACCAAGAAATATAAGGTGTTTTAGATTATTCGTTGGTTGAGATTATGGGTCATATTTAGTTCTTGGATCTTATTTATGAGGAATTTGTTGTAATTCATCAAAATATCCATAATCTTATATATGTATGAAAATTCGAATTGATTAAACAAAAGTGGTCTGTGAGTAGGCACTCTCAAGTTCAGCCAACCTCACCTCAGTGCTGACCATTTCCGTCATAAGTTCTCCATCCTTATTTTTAAATCAAGAGGATGTCTTGCATAGCTTTTTAAGTTTCCTCAAAACCATCCAATTATTTCTGATGTGAGTATAATGACAATTCGGACCCGCACATGCTTTTACTTAGTTCCATACCTCATGTTATAATTTTTTATGGGTTAAGATAAAGGCCTCATCCATATATTGTAAAATTTTGAAAAGGAACAACATTATTTTAAAATGACATATTTTAATATTATATAACATATTAAAATTGATAAAGTTTGCAATTTTAAAAATCATTATTATTTTTAACCATTTTAATATATTTGAAAAAGGAATAGTCTTGTAATAAAAAAAACGAAAATAATAAAGATTTCAATGAATTCATTTTATGTTAAATAAAAATGTAATTTAAATTTTAAATACACCTTTAATGAAAGACACATTTGATTTTATATTTAAGTAGTGAAATTATATAAGTTTAATTAGTGAATTATTTAAATTCATTTTCAAATAGTAACATTTCTAACTCAATTATATTTAAAAAAAAAATTTGAATTTATCATTCTATTTTAATATAAAATATAATTGAAATTTTAAATATATAAATTTTCAAAGTTGTTTTTTTATTTCAAATAATTTCATCTTCATATATCATTTTACCCAAATAAACTAAAAACTATATATAAATAGTTCATGTATACAAATAAGTAGTGACATGTGAACACATGACTCTTATTTTAATTAATGGATAATTATAGGTATTATTCTCTTGATGCTTAGGAAATGATTTGGTGTTTATTATACCTATCAAATTTATCAAATAAATAAAAATATGTCTTCCATATTAAGGTATATTAAGGTATCTAAGACTTGATCAATAAAAATTGGTTTATCTAATTTATAAAATTCAACATTTTCCATTTTTCCTACAAACTACAAGTAAGAGTGATATAAATTGGCTAATTAGCATGAAATAGATGAAATTCATGTTTAATAATTCCTATAATTACTTTCACTCTCTCATGCGTTAGAAGGTTCATTTGATGTTAGGGTTGTTAAATAGAGTGGAAATTTCCCTTTTATATGTATCGTGGGTGCAAATGTTAGAATGAATTCTCTTCACCTTGGTATACTCCAATGCAAATATGCTTTTTTTACAATTCAACAACTTGTTTCTTTTGTGGATATTCTAGTTTAAAATATATATTGAATGTTTTTCTAAACTAATTTTTATAGGTACACTTTTTTTTGATTCAATTTGATGTAAATATAGGAAGACATATGATTATATTAATATTTTAATAGCACAGTTTGCATATCCTTTTGCCAACATTTGCACAAATTATTGATAATGGAATAAGGATCAATTATGGCATCCTTAATGAGATAATGAGTCAAATATTTTTTTCAAAGCAATGGATAAATCAATCATGGATAAATAATGTGTATTTTCATCATCAGCATCTTTATTTCCTCCACACATACTTATTTCCTGATCTAAAATTAGTTTAGCAAGAGGATATAGAGTGAGATTTTTGGTAGATTTTTCAGAAAAAATAATCATATCATTATATCTACATTTAATATATACATCTGCCAAACTAACCATTGACTACTTAAAATTAATAATTAGCTTCCGAGATTAAATTTTTGTTGCAAGGCCATAAAGTCCACTAGATTCTCTTAGAAATGTATAGAGATAATTACATGTTCTATGATACCATAAGGTTTGATTGTGTATTAACTAGCTATTTTGAGAATAATGGATGTTTGGCCTAAATTGATAGGTTTATCTTTTTCAATGATTTTCCTAATGATAATGTTTATTACAATCTCTAGATCAATTGGACTGCTAGGAATATAAAGGGTGAAAAGAGATGTTGGTAAGAAGAGTGAAATCTATTCCCAACATTTATAACTCCTTTTACATTTACAATAAATAAAAAACTATAGAAACAAAGTATGATCCGAAAACATAGCCTAGAAAACACAAGTATGTATTACAGTTAACATAAGGTGTTACCAATTTCAAAAATCTATTGATCCTTCTCAATTAGATAATACGTAGTCAAAATTATTAACATGTCATCATTAGCAGCACAATCATTTAATATGAACAAACTTAGTAAAATGCAGTGATACTAAAATCATCACTACAATAATTAATTTATATGGCTATAAACGCTTAGCTTGAATGTTCATGAATGATTCTTTTTGTCAATATCAATTTTCTGTATGCATTTTTTTTTAAGTGCTTTTCTATCTCTTTTATTAGAGATTTTACTTTTTTTGCAACATATTATTACATTGTTGTGTTAGTGGTATTTCAAAAATTAGATTGATTTGAGTTATACATATTATTTTAATTATATATCTAATTTTGGTTTTCTAAAAGGATGGTTGATTCAAATAATTTTCTAATAATAAAATAGAAAAAAAAAATATATATATATATGTATTTTTCTTTGAAAAACTAAATAATTATGTAAACTAACGAATTTCCATTTTTCTAAATTTATTTGTTATCTCTAATTTTTACAAAATTACTATTTACATCAAAATGCAACTTCTCATATTTTTTTAGTGATACGCAATAAATTAATAGTATAATATTTTCATATCTAACTCTTATAAAATACAAATTTATGTATTTATAATTATTATTATTTTTATAAAATATGAATTTAAATATTTATATTTTATATTTATAATTATTATAGTTTTTTAAATAACATTTGTTTTAATTATAATATCTTAATTTTAAATTATTTTCAAAAATTAAAATTAAAATAATTTATATGTTAATTTATTATTATATAATTTATTATACGTGCTTGTGTATAACGTATTAAACTTTTTGTTTGACCTTTTATTAGTTTGTTGTTGAAAAAATTGAATTTTATTATGCTTTTTAATATTGATTGATATCCTAATTTATTTATTTTAATCATAATTGATTAATTTTTTTATTTGGTAAAGATTATAATATATGTAATAGTAGTTTTATTTATATATAGTTTCTAATTTTTAAGATTTTATGAGAATTGTATAATGATGGTATGAATAACTTTTTCATAATACAATACAATATAATATAATTACTATAATGGAAATTTTGTGTAATAGAAATTATGTCATGTGATATAATATAAATTTTCTATTATGCCATGTGGTATAGTAGAAACTTTTTCCAGTAATTTCTTACTTAGAGTAATTATGGCATGATTCTTGGAATTTATTATATATATATATATATATCAAAATTTAAAAAAAAATATTTAGAATTTTTTTTTTCCAACTTTTCACTTCTAAGACAAGATATTTTATCATGTCCCAACATCATTGATAAAAACAATTGCTTATTGCTTATTAAAATTTTAAAATGTTACAAAATAAGTAAGAAAGCTCCAAATTTATATATCTATCTATTAGTAAATATATATATTTTTTTACTTTAACTTAACTATATTTAAACTAAATAGCAAATACTAACTCCTCCCTAACACTTATTATTATTTGTTATTTCTAACCAATTGATTTTATTTTATTAAAAACTTTTCAAACATTTTCTTTTTATTTTATCATTCTTTCCTTAAAAAAAAATGCCAACTTCAATCTATATTAATTAATTATTTAATTAGTAATTATTCAACTTTTCCTGTTATGTTATCATTCTTTACATAATGCAACTTTTACTTAAAAGTGTCAATTTTACTCTATTAACTTATATATTATTTATTTTTATTTTTTTTCATTTAATGATTCGATACCACTGCTACTTCATTAAATTATGTATTAATTATCTAATTAATTAACAAAATATTAAATCGCGACTTTAAACATTAAAATTCACTATTGCAAATTCAACTCACAATAAATATTTAGTGATTAGCGGTGCCAAGATAGCGCATTAGTTCAACTACCTTTATGGATATGTTTGGCATGGTAGGGGTATCTTCGATGATAACCTTTTCACGATTCGAATATTCTGCTTAAAGAAGGAAATCCTGAATTTTTATGGTATAAAAAGTAAATAAACATAAAGTAAATAAACATTTTTATATAAACAAATATCTTAATGTTTATTATTAAGTTATTTTTTGATGTGAAGGTTATTAGTTTGAAATTTTGTGGGAAAAATCCAATCATGATGTGATTAAGGGGTTTTGAAAGTTTAGCTGCTCCTAGGTAGCAGTTTCTCAAGCCAAAGGTTAAATCTGCAATCATTTGAAAACTCACACAACATGAGAAACAAACAAAAACAAACAAGCCCAAGAAGTATGAAAAAAACATGGTCTAAATAAGCGACGATGTTTCCTAGAAAAGATAGGTTTTTCGGACATGATTTTGACAAAATCAGGCAGAAATTTTTGGAACTTTAGGTGACATCTATCATCTTTCATAATTTTAGGTACTCGGGTTCTTGAGGGTGTTGAATCCATTTCCACCACTAAAAAAATGATTCAAACACTCCTAGTTTCAAATTTTTTGAAAAAAAATAAATTGTAAAATTATGACGAGAAAATTGTCATCTGGGAAAAATCGTTGCATGCTTAGATAAGTACATATGAAAAATATGTATTAAACAAACCTTATGTTGTTCTTGTTATTAGACCCTACCTTTGTCACTGACTATAGCTTTTGTCTCATGGTCAAAGGTAGCTTTGACCATAAATTAGTTTGTGAAACATTTGTAACTTGAATCAATTTTTTTGGAAAATTCTTATTAATTTCATTTTTCATAAGTTATAAAATATGTTTATAATTTTTGAAAATCTTATTTCTAATTTTCTATTGGCTAAGTGAACATTGATGTGACATAATACCTCTGATGAAAAGCAATTTAATTTTAATATTTATCACATTAGAAAATCATTTTAAATTATAAAAAAAAAAAATTACATTATTAGTAGTTGTAGAGACTTTACCACTACTTATCATGATTGTCATGATTGATATGCAGTAGACATTATACTTTATGCTAATGCTTTGACCACAACGATGGACGACATAGATCCACAGCGGGAGAGGTGCAAAGCCCCTTACATAAACAACGAAGGGGTCCACACTTGTTCAAGAGATCTTAAATTTTAATGCCATGTATAGAAAAATCACCACTTCAATTTAAACCCGTAGTATTCATTTCTGATGAGCCATAGCGTTATTTATAATATTTACAACAGCTTACGGTATACAATATTCGATGATGCCCCTTTAAGGTTGAAACCATATGTAGGAATGAAAAATATGTATTCAATGTTTACCAAATAAACCCAAGCTCAACCAAAGACGCTTGTTCGTTATCCCCTTAACACTCGTTCTTGAAGGGGTTTGGCATAACGTACTTTTATATTTCAAAATTTTTTATATTCCAATCAAATTTATTTATTTTCTTAAATTCATTTTTTCGTGATCATACATTGACTGTGACCACCTACTTAGTGCTACGGAGTGATCAACTACCTACCTTAGTCCTTTGCACTTTTTAGCATGATTATTGATGGACAAGTTTTGAGCAAGCCTCTCACCTAGGCGTTTTTAAATAGTTTGGTCTGCCTATCACAAAGTATTCCCATAATGATATTTTCCTAAGTGGACGAAGGACTCAAGCATACGCTTGCAAATTCGGCCATTAGAATCTGAGATGTTCCAACTCGAAAGCTTAATTTTATATTGTTCCTATCCATATCTTTGTGATTTCCTAATGAAAAGAGAATATAGTAATATTGGGGTTTTGTATTGTGAAGGAAGAAGAAAACTATGGAGAAAGCAATGCGGGTGGACGTGTTGTGTTGGTTGATGGATAATCCTCACTAGCCATTCTTATTTTCATAATTGATGATACCAATTTTTCTAATGTAATACATAGACTCACTCTCTCAAAGGACCTATGGGGTGTTTTTGGTCTATTACTCTGCTCATCAAATGGTAGAAAGAATGTTTTCCGAGATAACTAAATAGGTGGAATGGAGGGTCATATTACATTGACTACTCTTTGTATATTTTAATTCTATGAGAAACATCCATTATACCATCCTTGTTTCAACCCCACAAGTGTCATCTTTTATTCTAAAAATAAGTTTGTTGCAACTTTTAGAAGTTGCTCTTCTCATGTTTCCCATACTGGATGACAATATGTCCAATATCACCATAAATATATTTTCCATAGATTGAACCATGAACAGTGAATATGGGGAAATTTTCCCTCCTTTCGAAGTGACACAAGAAATTTATGGGTAGAGTGAAAATCTATACCACTCAAGGAGAATAAACAAATATAGTACTAAAGATCGCAACATTCCAGTGCTTTCCACCAAATGAAAACAATAAACATAGATAAACGCACATCAAAGACGCAGCTACAGCTGCAAAATTACACAAAAACAAATTTTCCGAGTGAATCATATGCCTCCGGCTAAGCGTCTGTATTTATTCAAAATTTTCATATTGGTTACAGTGATTAGAAAAATAATTTGATAAGGCGGTGCTTGCCCTTTCATTTCTGCAGGTGGCAGTGACTCTTCGATGCTGGATACGACAAGGTAGTGAGGCAGTGCAAGGGTGTTTGATAAGGTGTCGACGATGGAAGATGCTCTTTGAAATAATTATTCTTACATTCTCCCCCTTAATTATTTCACAAAAAGAAAAATAACAAAAATTTTCTATTACATCAAAATGTCATTACATCATACATACTCCTGTGTTTTCCCTATGAGTTTCAAACAATTCTTTTCCCAAGGGTTTTGTAAATATGTCTGCAAACTGGTCTTCTGATCTACAAAACTCCATACATATTTCATTATTGCTTACTAATTCTCGAATGAAATGATATCTTGTATCAATATTATTACTCTTCTTATGTAAAACATGATCTTGATAATGCGATAGCAAATTTGTTATCACAGAAAATCTGAGTTGGTTCTTTCAGTTCATGCAACAACTCAGTCAAAATTCTTCTCATCCACATAGTTTAACATGTTGTCATCGCTGCAACATACTCTGCTTCAGCTGATGATAGAGTCACAATGGATTGTTGCACTGATGCCCCATGAAACTGTACCTGAACGAAAACTGAACACATATCCAGATGTCCTCTTCATGTTATCAATATTACTTGCAAAGTCACTATGTGTATATCCAATTAGTTTAAAATCTGAATCAGATGTATACAAGATACATTAGTTTCTTGTTCCAGCAACATATCTTAAAAACCTTTTCCAACTATCCAATGGGTACTCTTCGGAGACTCCATGAATCTAGAAATGAAACTTACAGTGAACATTATATCATACCTTGTTGTAGTCAAGTACATAATACTTCCAACCAATTTCTTATACAAGGCTGGATCAATATTTTAACCTTGATCATCCTTACTAAGTTTTGTACCAATTGCAATTGGGGCTACAAATGGCTTACAATTTTCCATCCCGAACCTTTTCAATAAATCCTTTGCATACATAGATTGACAAATGAAAATACCATCTTGAGATTGAGTTACTTCAATACCAAGAAAATATTTCATTAGGCCTAAATTATTCATATCAAATTCTCTTTTCATGCTTATCTTAAAATCATCTATTGAGAGATCTCTAGTGAAAATCAAATCATCAATATTTAGGCACACAATCAAAATTTTACCTTCCTCATTTACTTTTGTATACAAACTTGGCTCACTTGGACTCCTGATGAATCCATTATTATTAAGATATTCATCAATTATATTGTACCACAGTCGGGGTGCTTCTTTCAATCCATATAATGCTTTATTTAATTTGTAAACTTTATCTTCTTTACCATCAATTTCATATCCAGGACGTTGTTTCACATAAACCTCTTCTTCCAAAAAACCATTTAAAAATGCAGAATTAACAGTCATTTGATATATTTTCCATTTGTTTTTTGCAGTGATAGTTAATACCATTCTTATTGTGTCAAGTCTAGCTACAGGTGGAAAATTTTCATTATAATCAATACCAGGTTGTTGACTAAACCCCTAAGCTACAAGTCTTGCTTTATGCTTTTCAATTTCTTGTTCAGCATTCACTTTAGTTTTGTAAATCCATTTAACACCAACAGTATTCTTAGCTTCAGGAAAATCTACAAGTTCCCAAGTATTATTTCTTTCTATAGCATCAATTTCTTCATCCATAGCTTTTATCCAAACTTTTTCTTTCATGTCTTTATCAAAATTTCCTAGATCATATGCAAGTAATGCAAAATTCAAAACTTGATCTATTTCATCATTTTTCTCATACAATTCTCTTAAACTTCTAGTTTTCTGACCTTTTATTCTATCCTTTAATGTAGGCATTGTATGATTAGATTCATTACTCACCTCCGACCCTGTTCTTTGTTGTCCACCATAACCTGATGGTTCATCGTGTTCTTGATTTTTCGGTTTTCTGCATTGTAATGGATTGAATCTTGGTGATTGGCTTGATGAAGTGCTTGCAGTAGGTGTATATGGAATCAACTGTCCACCTTTTACCTCTTTCTCATCTTCATTATCATCTCCATGAGATAATACAACTCCCTCTGCAATAGATTTATCTATGCTTCCATCCCAAGCTTCTTCTTATTTGAATTCAACATCTCTACTAATAATATATTTCTTGGTGATGGGAATATAGAGTTTATATGCTTTATATTCTTCACTATATCCAATAAAGATACATTTCTCACTTCTATCATATAACTTCTTTCTCAATTCTTTAGGAACATGTGCATAAGAAACACGACCAAAAATTCTTAAATAAGTTATATGACAACTCTTACCATTCCATGCTTATTCAGGAACTCGGTCCTTCACGTTGTTCGTGGACTTCTGTTAAGGATATAAACAACACATTTTACTTCTTCTCCCCAATATTCATTTGGTAGATGCTTTTCCTTCAACATACTTCGGCCATACCCATAATAGTACGATTTTTCCATTCAGCTATTACATTTTTCTGAGGAGTATAACATGTATTAAACTTCCTCTTCATTCCATGTGATTGACAAAAATCAATGAAATTGTAATATCCCCAAAAGGGATTGCTCAGCAAGACATGCCTGAAAAACACATTTTTCAAGGATGTGTGCTTCAGCTATCATAAAATGTGTTTAAAAACAATCACCAACCAATTCCAAGTACTGCAACAACCTTTACACATCTTTTATTCTCAAAAAGGTGAGGAAAAGCAGCTTTTCATGCCCTAAAATGACTGTATTCAGAAATATGCATAACAATAAGGGTCATGGCTCTGGGATATGTTATCTTAGGTCAAGAGAGATTCACATGTCGTATTTTAGTAAAAACAAGTGCATTTTTCTATGTTAAACAGATCCTCCTTTCCTGACTAGGCTTAAAATTGTTGATTTCCCATGACTTGGAGTATGCAAAAATTTACTGAAGCATAGAGAGTGTATTTTATGAAGGGTTTGGTAATTTTATGCAGATATAATAGTATGAAAAGCTAAGAATATGATTCAAAGATCTTACATTAGGAAATACAGATCTATACTTGAAGAAAAGGCCTAAAACCCAAGCTTTATGACACAAGAGGTAGAGGATGAACCAGACAGCGTAATTTTCAGAAATATGTAGTGTTTCATTAAGTTTCAGATCTATAACAGATCATAGTACAAAAGGATAGATCTAAATGGGATCTATATGAAAATTTGACTTTTAAGTACATTCCCCTTGGGGATCTCAGATGATAATGAAGGACACTGAATAGATCTAAGATCTACACCATGGATCTGCAGTAAAATTTAGAAATTTTTGAAGAATATATCACACAGTAGATCATATCTGAAATAGGACATGGATTGGTTGGCCAATCCACAGATCACCTCAGTGAAGGAAAGGAGCCCTTTCACCGGAGATCTCTCCTCCAAATTACTAGCAAATAGACACTGCCACTCTGCCTGCAAAATAACGTAGTTTCTGAAGCTAACTGTGCTGATGAAGTGATGCACACTTTGCCCTCATGCCAAGATAAGAATCTGAAGCTCAAAACAGCTATTGCACTCCTGCCAATGATTTAGATGACTTCCCCACTGATAAGGTGCAATAGAACTCTTCAGATCTGAATAGATCTTATTCCACTTGTTGCAGCTCTCTAAACAGTGAAGCCCTAATCAAGATTTACGCTATCAAGGGAGGTGAAGCTTGGCCAATGCCAGATAGTGGACCAATGCATCACAATCTCCTCCAAGAGACCTCCAAGGAAGGAAGAGGAATTCCTAAACAGGAAATTCCTCTCTCTTAGCTAAACAACAAAGAGAGTTTGAGTTGCTCAAAAAATCTCAAAATCGATTTATCATCAACAACATTTCCTTGTGGCCTTCCTCTTTCTTTTATAACATTAGGGTTTGGAAAACCCTAAACCACCTCCAATGAGTTAACCCTTTTCACATGGAGGGTCTTCATCTAAGACTACGCTGATCAATGAGGAGGTTCAATGTATCTAGACACTACTTTGATTTGGCCCTGTTGACCGAGTCAATCCTCTGAATTCCTCTTCACACCTAAGTGTATTTTATTAAGGTGGCCCAGATTTATCCATGTTCACATTGGGTGTTGATTTATCTTGCTGATTTGGAGTTTTAGAGTTCCTCCTTTACACTTTTATTCATGAGTTAAGCAAACTGAAAATAAAATGCAATATTCCCATTAGCTGCAAAAATTGGGAATATTACAGTCACCCTCGGCAAAATGTTGCTTGCCCTCAAGCAACTCTTATTGTAGATGAAAACCATCTATTTCCCTCGAAATGGCATCCACATAAGGAAGGCTTCCTCCATTTGCTGCAATAGGTTATGTATGTTTGGTTCCAAAGTTGTCTTCCACAAATGCATGAGATGACTTCCAACTGTAAGGTTAGATGTCCTCTTATTATCATGAAGTACAAAATGACAATTACATGATGTCCAACACCATCATAAACACATGAGAGACATAAAATGAAGTAGCTCCTTCCATAAAGGAAAAGGTTCATCATGTAAGAACATTCCTCCATCCATGTTTTATGAACTTGATTAAGCATTGTTATGCTTTCATTCTTAGCCCTGTTGGCCTTGTTGGATCCAAAATCCATCATTCCAACGTTATGCAAAAGAAGAAGTGAAGTAGCAACATGGGTGGACAAAGATGTCAAACCATATTCCCCTAATAATAACCACCGGAGCAAGGCCCTTTGTTGCCATCCTCCATCTCCTACATGTAAGATGAGAAAGCCAAGCTTTCCAAAAGATGATGTACATGCCTTCCTTTGCTGCAATTTATCTTTAATACATAGGGCATGAATCAGAAAATTATGAGCTATGGGGTGGTCACCATACTCATTTAAAAGCAACCAAAGCAACAAGAGGTCTTGCTGCCCTCTTTCCTCCTCATGTGCATCATGAAACCAAACCATACTAATGGACATATGATATGTCACATCAGCCCAATACAAAATATCATCATCAATGCACATCATGAGATCAATATGCCAAATTTTACACAATGCAAAACACATAGACATAGGAGATGTCACGTGGTGTCCATACTCTCCCAAGTGAGTCAAAATTGTACATACCTTCTCTTTCTACAACATAACATTGAAATCCAGGGCATGATTCAGAAAATGATGAGCTATTGGGTAGTACCCGTACTCACCCAAGAGTAGCCATAGCAATAAGGATTTTTGCAGCCTTCTTGCCTTATCAATATGTGGATCATGGAGTAACAACACAATGATGGACATGTGATATGTTTCATCAACATAGTACAAGAAAGCTCCCTCATACCACATCATGTGGGAGTCATCCCTCCTCCCAAGCCAAAGTTCATGCATGAAACATCCCTCCAACAGAAATACATGTGGATAAATGAGACATATTTCAAACATGGGTGAATACATGGACATGAGATTTGACATGTGATGTCCAAACTCTCTTTTTAACAACCACATCAACCATGCTTCCTTCTCATATACTCTATTAATGAAGCATAAAGCATGAGATGAGAGAATGAGAATATTTAGGTAGTGATCATGCTTACCCCAAAGAAACTAGCGTTGCCATGCCTCCTTATTCATTTCATGACCATTCTTCAAGGCATAGATCAGAGAAATAGGTGCCTTTGGAGAGTGATAGGAGTCTCCCAAATGCAACCAGCGTAACCAAGCTTGCTGGTCCATATATTTCTGCAAGTGGTCATGTGATCTCTTGCTCATCATTCTCATCCACTCACTCCAATATGGAATATGAGTGATGTGCTGCATAATCATGGCATCCTCCCTTTGTAGAATACCATCTCCTTTGAACCAATGAAGAACCTTGCATCTCATGAAATATTGAAATGCATCTTTGTTGAGATCTCTTAGTGAGACCTTTCTTCCATCTATGGCCTTCCAAAACCAGTGAGGCTTTGAATCTGCAGTAAGTAGAAATCTCTCTTTGAGCTGTAGCATGCTCATTGAGAGAGTGTCATCTAGAGGGGAGAAAATTCTTCTCATCTCAAGATGTATACTCTTCATCTTCTTCTTCTCCATTGCTTCAAGGTTGAAGCTGCCTCTAGAATGCTCCAAGAGATCTGAAACCTTTTTGTCACAGTCACTAAGTGACAACACTGTAGATCTACAAAGTGATGCATGTATTGTCTCAAAGCAAGTTTCATTACTGATCTCACAATCAACCATTGAACATAGGATAGTACTAATCCTCGTTCTTGAGACCCTACATATCAACCCAAGAGATTGAATGAAACTCAACAATGATGCATAGGGATAGTTTCCAATATCATCCTTGATTAGATCAAGGGTCCTCTGCACTGTGACATGTCTTTGCTTCAAATCAACATTTTGATTTAATCCTTGGCTATGCATTAATCTTAAAACAATATGTGCTGAAATTTCATGCATACCTTGGATCAACTGATATGTGGGAACCTCTTGATAGAACACAAGAGTTCTTCCACCCGTATCAATGATGCATCCAACTACTGGCAAGAATGATGGTCTCCTTTCTTCAAGCATACCAACGCTGGTATCTTCCTTCTCCTCCTCATGCATCTCCTGATTCATGCATGGGACTCCATATGTTAAGAGCTCAAGACTACCATGCAAAGATGCAAGTGCCTCTTCTCTAGATGCAAGCACCTTAGCAACAGATGGTGAGAATGGAGATATCTTTCCCAAAGTGACAATATTGACACTCTCCTTTGTGTCCTTCGAAGATGTCTCTTTGTAGCTAATCTTTTTCCCCTCCTCATCAAACTCTTTGAGATTTTCTTCAATACTCTTCAATGTTTGAAAAAGAAGCAATGAGATCTCTTCTTCAGTCATTCTCCCTGATTTGTGATGACAGGAAGTGTATAGTTCTTCCTCTTGATCTTGAAACCCTTTAGGATTTTCTTTGCATCTCTCTTCTTCATTGCTATACCTCTCACCTTCTTCGAAGAAAGTGAGCATAGTGGATCTATGAGGAGATCTAGGACTCTCCAGTCTTCTACTTTGTTGATAGGAAGTGCTAGGGCTTCCTTCCTCTTCTTGAAACCTCTTGCAAATTTTACTGCAACTTTCTTCTTCTTGAAACCCTCTAGGAGTCTCGGTGCATCTTTTTTCTCTCTTTTGATCTACCTCTTTGGAGAGGCCCTTCTTAGATATGAACACTAATGACAGTAATCTCATCCTCTCCATAATTCTGATCTCTATTTATTCTCTTCACTTCTCTGATAGCTTGATCTCACAGGCTGTGCCAGAGATCATGCTCTGATACCACTGTAATATCCCCAAAAGGGATTGCTCAACAAGACATGCCTGAAAAATGAATTTTTCAGGGATGTGTGCTTCAGCTATCATAAAATGTGTTTAAAACCACTCATAAACCAATTCCAAATACTTCAGCAACCTTTACTCAACTTTTATTCTCAAAAAGGTGAGGAAAAGCAGCTTTCCATGCCCTAAAATGACTGTATTCAGAAATATGCGTAAAAATAAGGATCATGGCTCTGGGATGTGTTATCTTAGGTCAAGAGGGATTCACATGCCAAATTTCAGCAAAACAAATGCGTTTTTCTATGTTAAACAGATCCTCCATTCTTGACTAGGCTTAAAATTGTTGATTTCCCATGACTTAGAGTATGCAAAAATTTTCTGAAGCATAGAGAGCGTATTTTCTGAAGGGTTTGGTGATTTTATGTAGAGATAATAGTATTAAAAGCTAAGAATATGATTCAAAGATCTTACATTAGGAAATACAGATCTATACTTGAAGAAAAGGCCTAAAACCCAAGCTTTATGACACAAGAAGTAGAGGATGAACTAGACAGCATAATTTTTAGAAATATGAAACAGTGTTTTATTAAGTTTCAGATATATAATATATCAAAGTACAAAAGGATATATCTAAATGGGATCTATATGCAAAATTGACTTTTAAGTACATTCCCCTTGGGGATCTCAGCTGATAATGAAGGACACTGAATAGATCTGAGATCTACACCATGGATTTGTAGTAAAATTTAGAAATTTCTGAAGAATATATCACAAAGTAGATCAAATATGAAATGGGACATGGATTGGTTGGCCAATCCACGGATCACCTCAGTGAAGGAAAGGAGCCCTTTCACCGAAGATCTCTCCTCCAAACTGCTAGAAAATAGACACTGCCACTCTGCCTGCAAAATAACATAGTTTCTAAAGCTAACTGTGATGATGAAGTGATGCACACTTTGGCCTCATGCCAAGATAAGAATCTGATTCTCAAAATAGCTATTTCACTCCTGCGAATGATTTAGATGACTTCCCCACTGAGAAGGTGCAATAGAACTCTTCAGATCTGAATAGATCTGATTCCACTTGCTGCAGCTCTCTAAATAGTGAAGCCTTAATCAAGAATTAAATTTTCAAGGGAGGTGAAGCTTGGCCAATGCCAGATAGTGGACCAATGCAGCACAATCTCCTCCAAGAGATCCTCAAGGAAGGAAGAGGAATTCCTAAACAGGAAATTCCTCTCTCTTAGCTAAACATTTAAGAGAGTTTGAGTTGCTTAAGCAATCCCAAAATCGAATTATCATCAACAACAACCTTTCCTTGTGGCCTTCCTTTTTCTTTTATAACATTAGGGTTTGGAAAACCCTAAACCACCTCCAATGAGTTAACCCTTTTCACATGGAGAGTCTTCATCTAAGACTGCGCTGATCAATGAGGGTCAATGTATCTGGACACTGCTATGATTTGGCCCTATTGACCTAGTCAATCCTCTTAATTCCTCTTCATACCTAAGTGTATTTTATTAAGATGGCCCAAATTTGTCCATGTTCACATTGGGCATTGATTTAATTTGCTGATTTGGAGTTTTAGAGTTCCTCCTTTACACTTTTATTCATGAGTTAAGAAAACTGAAAATAAAATGAAATATTCCCATTAGCTACAAAAATTGGGAATATTACAGAAATCCATTAGCATATATTCACCACCTCTATCTGATCTCAAAATTTGAATATGCTTTCCACTTTCCTTTTCAACCATAGTTTAAATATTTTAAGTACAGAAAATGCTTCAGATTTTTGTTTTAGAAGATAAACCCATGTTTTTCGACTGTAGTCATCAGTAAAAGTTAGAAAGTAAACATTATCAGCCAAAGAAGGTGTTTGCATCCGTCCACACAAATCTGTGTGAACAATCTCCAATGGAGCTTTCGCCGTATATGAAACTCCAGAAACAATTTTTTTTCTATGATGCTTTGCAAGTATACAACTTTCACACAAGCTTGTTGGATGTTGAATAATGGGTAACCCTTTCACCATTTGTTTCTTCTATAACAAATATAGACCACCAAAATATAAATGACCATATCTTAAATGCCATAACCATGATTCATCAAAATTCTTAGTTTCATAAGCATTCGAGGGAGGCAACTCGTTTCTCATTATCCTATTCTTTGTCATTTCAACTCTTGCTATCAATTGATTGCTTGGATATTTTTCAATGACAATACACAAATGATTCTTGAAGAACACTCTATACTTTTTCTCTATGAGTTTTCCAGTGCTGAACAAATTGTATTTTAAGCTAGGCACATAATACACATCATAAATTGTTCTTCTCTCACCATTTCTAGCATAAACAACAATTGCTCCTTTACCTTTAACACATACCTTATTATCGTTACCCAACTTGACTTCAGATTGAATACTGATGTCTAAATTGGAAAATAAATCTTTGTTTCTCATCATGTGATTGTTGTAGCCACTATCTAAAAACCAAATATTATCTGAACAATTTTGAGTTACATTACAAGTCAAAAATACTAATTATTATCTTCAAATTATTATGAGATGTGTGCAGATTTCTTACCAACATCTGACTGCCTTTTAAAACACTTAGAAGCAAAATGACCATATCTCTTGCAATAATAACATTGAACTTTAGACATATAATACCTTTGGTTTCCTTGATGCCACGCTCTATTGTTACTCCCCCTTAAATTAAGAGGACGTCGCTGAGATTTCTCTTCATGCTCATAATAATCTCACGAACGTCTTTGATCAACTATTCTACCACCTCTTCCTCTATTAATGAATCTTCCTCTATTAAATCACAGCTAAGTTTTGAATGAATTCTCTAACGTGCTATCATCAAATCTTGACATCCTCGATTCATGTGAAAGAAACGAACCAGTCAACTCTTCAATTTGCATTTGACTTGTGTCCTTGAACTCTTCTATGGATACAACAAGTGCTTCAAATTTCTTTAGAAAACCTCGAAGAACTTTCTTGATCACTCTCTTGTTTGAGAGGTCTTCTCCATATTGTCTTAATTGATTAACAATACTCATGACTTGAGTCATAAAAGCATCCACATTTTCACTATCTTTCATTTTCAAATTCTTGAAATCTCTCCTCAAATTCTGCAACTTGACATTCTTTACTTTCACTACAACCTGATAAGAGGATTCAAGGGTCTCCCATGCCTTTTTAAAATATTATTCATTTGACACTTTTGAAAGTATCACGTCATCTAAGCCTTGTTGAATAAGGCCAAGAGATTTATTGTCTTTATTTATGTTGTCTTCCAAAAACATTCATTCAGAATTTGTAAGAGTTATATCTGCTGCCTCATTAGCAAGCTTTGGATACCCATTGTTGGAATTTCTGATAATTCCAGAACAAAGACTAAGAGAATAATACTCTCCTTTAAACACAGAGAATTAAAAAAAAATTGCTCACTGATAGATAGAGATTCACAAACTATAACTATTTCATTAACTGGAAATCTATTACAAAAACTTGTCTTCCTCTAACAGATGGATTTTCAAAAACTGGACTGCTACACATGTGATGCCAAAAGTTCTCGGTCTCTCTTTTACAAAGATTACACACTCACTGTGTTTTCCCAAAAACTCTATCTGTCTATATTTGCCTTCGGGCACTCTCTCTGTTTTTAACAATACACTGCTGTGTATTAAAACCTTTTTTTTTATTACATTGTCTCTCGGGGCTTTTAAATATATATGGTGCAATAAAATAAAAGACTTTAAAAAAAACTATTTATAATACATATATATATTATAAACCTACGGTTTTAATATATATTGTATTAACCCATATGACTTTGGTTAAACGTTTACTACCGCGCCTATTAAAAACAGAACATTACAACATAGAACTTTATCAAAACATCAAGAAATCTACCGTGGTAAATAAAATTAACCCAACATTAAATTAAATCAAAACATAAAAAAAATTTTCACGTATTCCATATTCCGTGGGGTCATAAGACTTTGCCAATGGTCTTCTCCTTATCGCCCTCGGAATTGTGTTGCTGGAAGTGGGGTCCACTTCCAACGTGGCCCTATTCAAACCAAAAACAAAACTTTGCCATGTAAAAAAACTTTGTTTCCAAAGACTGTAAACTCTGCTTTAAACTTTGACTTCACTGCTCAGCAAAAATAACAAGCGGCGTTTGACAAAGTTCTTCAAAACAAAAATGGAAAGAGGCGTTTGCATTAGGGGAATTTTGAGGTCTAAAATGGGCTTCCTAAGGAAATTATAAAATAATAGTGGAAAAAATCTAATAAGATTTGATGACATCATCAAATTTTAGAGGGAAAAATGAAAAAACTACTTTTTCAATTCATATTTTCAACTTATCTCCCAAAGTTTTTACTCAAATTTCTAGCGGGAGTACTCGTTGGATGCGGAATTTAATTCCCCATCCAAGGAGTACCCATGTTGCATACTTTCTATGGGTCCTACTACACGAAAAATGAGAAATACATAAAAAAACGTGATTACAATCATGTTTTTTATGTATTTCTCATTTTTCGTGTAGAAGAGTTCATCAAAAGTATGCAACATGGGTACTCCTTGGATGAGGAATTAAATTCCGCATCCAACGAGTACTCCCGCTCGAAATTTGAGTAAAAAATTTGGGAGATAAGTTTAAAATACGAGTTGAAAAAGTAGTTTTATTATTTTATTATTTTTTAATATTTTTAATTTTTTACTCCAAAAATGGTGAATCATCCATTATGGATGACATCATCATCTTGAATCCTATTGGTTGTTATAAAGTTTATTTTTGTTGTACATTTTTCTTATGAGGCCCATTTTAGACCTCAAAATTCCCCTAATGTCTGCAGAGCAGTTGAAGTTAACACTTCAACACTCCCCCTTAAGTTCAACTGTTGGGTTATCAATCATAAGCATGCATTTCCTCAAATATTCAAAGCTTTTCTGCCCCAATGGCTTTGCCAGTATATCAGCAAATTGTTCCTGAGTCCTGCAATGTTTTAAAATTTGATTTCTCCATTGTTCACTATCTCCCCGATGTAGTGAAACTTAGAATCTATGTGCTTTGTCCTTTTGTGAAACAAAAAAATTTTAGACAATGCTATGGCTGAGCTATTGTCACAATAAATCACTGTGCCTTTTACCTGTTCTTGACATAAATTTCTCAACATCATTTTCATCCACACTGCTTGACATGTTGCTACTATAGCTGCCACATATTCTGCCTTTGTTGTAGACAATGCTACAATAGGATGTTTTTTAGAAGCCCATGAAATAGCTCCTAAACCCATATGAAAAACATAACCAGATGTACTTTTCCAGTCATCTACACTTCCAGCCCAATCACTGTCAGTGCATCCAATTAACTCAGAATTTTCTAAAGTAGTATACAAAATACCATACCTTTTAGTTCCTTTCACATACCTTAGAATTCTTTCTGCTGCCTGCCAATGCGCTTCTTTTGGCCTCTCCATGAATCTGGAAATTAAACTAATAGCATGCATAATATCAGGCCTAGTTGCAGTCAAATACATAAGGCTGCCAACTATGCTCTTGTACAAGCTAGGATCAAAATCCTTGTTGCTGTCCTCTTTGCTGAGTTTTAATCCCATTACTGTGGGCGTTATTGCTGCCTTGCAATCCTGCGTGTTAAATATTTCCAACACTTCATTCACATATTTAGCTTGAGAAATAAAAATCTTATTTTCATTTTGTTCTACTTCTATTCCTAAGAAGTATTTCAGCAAGCCCATATCAGTCATCTCAAATTCATCTTTCATGACCTTTTTAAAGTTTTCAATGAGGTAATCATCATTACCTGTGAAGATCACATCATCAACATATAAAACAACAATCAGTATCTTACCATATTTCTCCTTGATGTATAGTGTGGGTTCTCCTTCACACTTTTCAAAACCATTTTCCAGTAGATAGGAATCTATCCTACTGTACCATGCTCTTGGTGCTAGTTTTAGCCCATATAGAGCTTTCTTCAATCTGCAAACTTTGTGCTCTTGGCCCTTTTTCTCATAGTCTAGAGGTTGTTCAACATAAATCTCTTCCATTAACACTCCATTTAAAAATGCAGATTTTACATCCATTTGATGAACCTTCCATTTGTGTTCTGTTGCTATAGACAACATTGCTCTCACTGTTTCCATTCTTGCAACCAGTGCGAAAGTTTCCTCATAATCTCTCCCATTTTGCTGCTTATAGCCTTTGACAACAAGTCTGGCCTCGTGTCTTTCAATTTTACCTTCAGCATTACTTTTGGTCTTGTAGACCCATTTAACTCCAATGACTTCCTTACCTTTTGGGAGTTCAACCAAATCCCATGTTTTATTTCTTTCTATGTCCTTAATTTCTTCATCCATAGCATCTATCCATTTTCTATCTTTTATAGCTTCTTCAAAATGAATGGGATCATCAACATGACAATATAAAGCAAATAAAGAGTTCATACCTTCATTTTCTGCCTCTTGCTCATAAATATCATTTAAATTTCTGAATCTTGTTCCTCTTTCATTTGGTGTACATGTTCTTGAAGTAGCACTCAAATCAGTTTCTTGTGGTGTGCTTGGAGAAGCACTCTCATTACTTCTCAAGGGTATTCTTACTCCAGCTTGTGGTGTCCCTTGCTGCCCTTCTGTTGGTTGAGGTAGTGGTGCTAATGATGGATGTATTTCATCCATATCATTCTCATTTTCATCATGAGACAAACAGTTCTTTACATTGACTGTTTTTTCAATGCTTCCATCCTAAGCTTCTTCTTCAATGAAATGAACATCTATGCTCACAATAAATTTCTTGGTGGATGGGTTATACAACCTTTAAGCTTTGGATTCCTCACTATATCCAATAAAAATACATTTCTCCCCCTTGCTGTCCAACTTCTTCCTTAGCTGATCTGGAATGTGTGCATAAGCCACACAACCAAAAACTTTCATGTGGGTGACTCCCTGTTTTATCCCACTCCTTGCTTCTTCCAGAAATTTATTCATCACTAATTTTGTTGGGCATCTATTTAGTACATATGTTGCATAATGTACAGCTTCAGCCCAATAATCATTTGGAAAATGTTTTTCCTTTAGCATACTCCTTACCATATCCATGATTGTCCTATTTTTCCTTTCGGCAACTCCATTTTGCTGCGGAGTGTACCTTGCTGTAAATTGCTTGTGTATGCCATTTTCTCTGCAAAAACGTAGAATTTCTTTAGAGATGTAATCACCTCCTCTATTAGTCCTAAGGACTTTGATATGCTGCCCACTTTGGTTCTCAACAAGTGCTTTGAAATTGCAGAATTTTTCAAACACTTCACTTTTATTTTTCAAAAAATAAACCCAAGTTTTTCTTGTAAAATCATCAATAAAAGTTAACATAAAGTGGCTGCTTGCAAGTGATGGTGTTTGCATTGGTCCACATAAATCTGAGTGGACAATTTCTAAGGGTGCTTTTTCCCTTATGCTTTTTCCGGATGGAAAACTTTCTATGTGTTGTTTACCCAAGATACAACCTTCACATATGTTTTCCGGTTTCTCAATCAATGGTAATCCTCTTACCATTCCTTTCCTATGTAACAAATTAAGACCTCCAAAGTTGAGATGTCCAAATCTCAAGTGCCATAATTATTTTTCATCCTTTGCTTCTCTTTGGAAAGCCTCTTGTGTCACTGCTGCCATTTCTTCTCCATTTTTCAAATCTGCCCTCATCCTGAGAGGGAACATTCTGTTCCTTGTCATCCTTATTTCAGCAATACATTGTTTGCTTGGAGGTTTATCCATGATGGTGCATACATCATCTTCAAAGAAAACATTGTAGCCCTTTTGAATGATTTGTCCAATGCTTAACAAATTACATTTCATTCCTGGTACATAATATACATCAGATATGCTCTTCTTTTCTCCCTTCTTTGTCAAGACATTTACTATGCCTTTTCTTGTGACAGAAATCTTACAATCTATTCCTAATGTGACTTGAGACTTCACATTTTCATCTAACATAGAAAACATAGCAATGTTTCCTATCATATGGTTGCTACATCTTGAATCTAGAAACCATAAATCTTCACTCTTTTCCTCAGCCATATTACATGCTAAAAACAATTTATCTTGGCTGATATTTTCTCTAGTGAAATTTGCACTGGGTCTATTACCCATATCATTCTGCTTCTTCCTACATTCATTTGCATAATGCCCATATTTTTTACAATAATGACACTGGACATTGGATTTGTCATACCTTTGTCCATGAGCATGTTGTTGTCCACTTTGCTGGCTGTTGCTTTGGCCTTGGTTCTGATTTTGATTGTTGCCCCTTCCTTGAGCATTTGCTGGACTGTTTCTTCCACCTCTGTTTTGGCTTCCGCCTCTTCCTCTCTTGTTTCCTCTGCCTTGACCTCTTCCTCTTCCAAAGGACATTTGGGTCTTGAAGGCATGCTCCAAAGATGAGTTTTCATTTCTACCCAATCTTTGCTCATGTGTCATCAGTGATGCATGAAGCTCATCAACTGAAAAGTTTGAGAGATCCTTTGTCTCTTCTATGGTGGTGACTATAACATCAAACCTTGAGGGTAAGCTCCTCAAAAATTTCTCCACAATCCTTCTTTCTTCAAGTGTCTCTCCATGAGACCTTATCTGTGTGACCATTCCAATCACATGTGTGAAGAATGAGTCTATGTTATCAGACTCCTTCATGCAGAGAGTCTCAAAATCTCTCCTCAACAATTGTAGTTTTGCTGTCTTCACTTTCTCCATACCTTGATAGGATATCTTGAGAGTTTCCCATACTTCCTTTGATTTCTTATCTGCTGCTATCCTTGGAAACACACTCTCATGTACTGCTTGATAGAGATAGAAGAGGGCTTTAGAGTCCTTCTCATTATTGCTTTTCAACAAGTCCTTCTCTGCTTGTGTTAAGGAATTAAACTCATTTTCATCTACTGGTTCTTCAAAACCATCCTCGACAAGTTCCCATAAGTCTTGAGAGGCAAATAGGGCTCTCATAGTGATTTCCCAATAATCATAGTTCTTCCCATTGAACTGTGGGAGCTGAGCATTACCAATACTCATGCTTGCGCTGGTTCCTGCCATGCCTAGCACTTTGAACTATGCTTTAAATCTTGACTGTGATTTTTAAAATAAACTGACTGTCTTCAAACAGTAACACAAACTCTATTTTGAGAAATACCTTGGATTTTAGTTGAGCCTTCACACTGCTGGAGAAACTGCTGCAACAAAAAATCCTTCCTTCAGCTTCTTTGACACCATCAAAGAGCCTGGACCAGCTTTGATACCATGTTGGAATTTCTGATAATTCCAAAACAAAGACTGAGAGAATAATACTCCTTTAAACACAGAGAATTGAAAAAAAATTTCTCACTGATAGACAAAGATTCACAAACTGTAACTATTTCATTAACTGGAAATCTATTACAAAAACTTGTCTTCCTCTAATAGAGGGATTTTCAAAAACTGGACTGCTACACACGCAGTGCCAAAAAGTTCTCGGTCTCTCTTTTACAAAGATTACACACTCACTGTGTTTTTCCAAAAACTCTATTTGTTTATATTTTCTTTCAGGCACTCTCTATTTTTAACAATACATTGCTGTGTATTAAAACCTTTTTTTTATTACATTGCCTCTCGGGCCTTTTACATATATATGATGCAATAAAATAAAAGACTTAAAAATAAACTATTTATAATACTAATATATATATATATATATATATATATATATTATAAACCTACGGTTTTAATATATATTGTATTAACCCATATGACTTTGGTTAAACGTTTACTACGGGGCATATTAAAAACGAAATATTACAACATAGAACTTTATCAAAACATCAACAAATCTACCATGGTAAATAAAATTAACCCAACGTTAAATTAAATCAAAACATAAAAAAACCTTTTCACATATTCCATATTCCATGGAGTCATAAGACTTTGCTAATGGTCTTCTCCTTATCCCCCAGAATTGTGTTGCTGGAAGTGGGGTCCACTTCCAACGTGCCCCTATTCAAACCAAAAACAAAACTTTGCCGTGTACAAAAGCTCTGTTTCCGAAGACTGTAAACTCTGTTTTAAACTTTGACTTGACTGCTCAGCAAAAATAACAAGTGGCATTTGACAGAGTTCTTCAAAACAAAAATGGAAAGTGACGTTTCTCTGCAGAGCAGTTGAAGTTAACACTTCAACACCATGAGTAACAAATCCCCAAGATCATGAAAACACAACAATATTCTCATTCAAATAAACCAGAAATCATAACTTCTTTCATTCAAAATAAAAACTCATGACTAAGTAATATTTGTATTTATAGTCATCTCTCAAAAATAATTACAATCTTCAAATGCAAATTAAAAAAAAACTTTCACACTATATTACTTTCAATTCCTTTCAAAGGAAAATTAGAAAATAATTGCTTCTAAATATCCTACCAATAGCTTTCTTCAACACTTTTTTTAAACAAAATAGTTTCAATAACTTTATGCGAACCTTTTTTTTAATAAAATACTTTAAAATACCTTTTTTGTGTTCAAAACTTTTACACTTCCTTATCAAACTACAAAACTTTTGTACTCTCTTCATGAACTACAAATAAACTACAATAGTAGAACAAGTAGTTTCCTCAAACATCATATAGGCCAAATAAAAGCTTCATATAAATACAAACAAACTATTGAAAGGCATGCATAGGCCTTTCACTTCTACACAATAATTTTTTCTGCAATAATATTGATAAGACCCACAATCAACTTAACTATCTTTGTTGACGGAGAGAGTACCCCACTACCAGTGGTAGATTGACGAAGAGTTCACTAGTAAACACACTTGGCAGGTGAGTAAGTACAACTTGTAGCCACGAGACTTGGAGATGAAATGGTCGGCAAAAGACTTGAAACTGGAGTAGCAACTGGAGCACCTGCGCTGCCATCCACTTCTGAACTAAAGGCAGTGCAACAACCTTGATACGGCTCCTTCCTCACAAAAGGGAGTTGTATGTGCCCCTCACAGCCACACGACACACAATTTACCGCTGAATTGCTCACTGGCTCTGATATCAGATGAAAACAATAAACAGAGAGAAACGCACATCAAAGACCAGCTACAGCTACAACATTACACCAAAACGAATTTGCCGAGTGAATCATCTGCTTCCTACTAAGCCTCTGTATTTATACAAAAATTTCATGTCCGTTACACTCATTAGAATATTATTTCATGTCCGTTACACTCATTAGAATATTATTTTGGTGAGACGGTGTTTGTCCTTTCATTTCTGCAAGGGTAGTGACTCTTCGACGCTGGATACGGCAAGGCAGTGTAAGGGTGTTCGGTGAGGTGTCGACGGCAAGACGCTCTTTGAAGTAATTATTCTTACACCAAAAACCTCGAGAAAGCTTCCATAGACGATCTAAAGTCTTGGCTAATTCATTTTATTAAGAAGCATGGCAGAAAAGAGTACCAAATATCACTTATTTGTTAGGAATTTACGAGGGCCACTCGAAAAGTTCTAGACCTCAATCAATTAAGGTTTCATGAGCTCGTAAAACTTCCTAGAATTCAAGGATATAGTGTTGTGGAGAGTATCCCAAGCCAGATTTTTATATTCCTTATACAAATAGGATTTGAGAGAAAGTAGAAGTCTCACGATAGTGAATATAAGAGAAAATCCACTAAAACTTCAAACAGCGAGGTTATTAATCGTGAGCGAAGGATTTTGATGAAAGATTTGTTAAAATCGAGAGTGGTAACCAGAGAAAAAATGGAGATGAGGCCAAAGTGTCCATGCAAGATAAAGATGTGGCTTTCAAGTGAGGTTGTGAACAGTTCTTTTAGGGACATGATTGAGATATTAACGGTTTCCGAGAAGTTTAAAGTGGACAGGGACAACGTGATTGATCTCACCCGTCTCCATTAAGTAGAAATTTACTCCAAAAAGTTACAATTTAAAATGATCAAATCCAACGGTTAGATCCAACGACCACCAATTAAACAGAACTTTACAACTCGATGGGATCCGACGACGACCGTTCATCGAATCCAACGATCATGATATGCATCGGGTAGGAATGTGCACACACGTTAACAACGATATTGTTACCCCATCTAATGTAACGGTCTTGAACTGACGCCATCAAAAGATGTCACTCACATCACATCACGCACAAACCTAATCGAAGGTTAAGCTGTAAATTTTAGCGGATGCATCCAACGATCAATATTTCTTTCATCGAGTTGTTGAAATTTTCTTTGCAAGCGATTGCTTCCAATTATCGCAAAAAATTACATGATGTTTATTTTAAGTTGCACCATTGAAAATAGGATGCATCCCATGGATTTTGTTAATTCAAATGGAATGTGGACTATTAAGCTTTTCAAAGTGGTTTACGCATAGCCACGAGGCTTGCACACTTTTGTATAGTATTCATGTCTTGAAACAAGCACTCGAACACCACGGAGCACTCATTTCCGAGATACTACACTATTATATCTAACTACGATTTTTCTCAAAAGCAATAAATTAGATGTCACAGTCTGCTGCAATCGTCGAATGACGATCGTAAAAAAATTGGCATTTTGAGCCTCACATACATTGAAGCCGATTGAAATTAGATGTGCTAAAAAGAATTGCTATATCATTTATGAATGTTAATTATCATTATCAATAATTCATATTCGATTTTATTAATTCAAAACTGTTATACAGAATGCCTCTGCTTTAACAATCACTTCACAACAAATATAAGTTGTTCTTTAACCAAGGGTAAAAATATTTTGCATATAGCGCACTCCGTTATAAGCTATGGCATTTATTTTCCGTATATGATAGAGAGGAGTGCTTCTATAAATTTGTCCTTCATGCCCGTCTGGTGGCCATATGATTGTGGCATGACCTCCAAATCTTGTCCTGTGAAATGATTAATCCAACCCCATGAGAGATATGGTAGTGCAAACCAACGCAAGAAGAATAAGTACCAAATTTTGCTTCATATGAGGGCTAATAACTGCTTGAGGAGGTGTAATATTATTGGTAACCTCTAAAACCATTCATCGAATTGATCTTAAAATCCCAAATTATCCAGAGTTTGTTGTTGAATATATCATAAAACACTTTTCCAATGCATATCATTTTCCAGTGGTTCTGAATGGCATAGGGAACAAATAATAATATAATGTTCTCTGAACAGCTTCAGACGAGAAAAACATGTATATCTAGTTACGTCTGGTTTACTTGTACGCAAAATGCATGAGTGTGTGACCGTATCTTTCAACACAGAAAAGTACATGTAAAAGTTATAGATACCAAAATGTTTTTAATAGAAGTAAAGGGACATGCACTAACCGAGATCATCTTTGACATGACCCTTGCTATGTGGGTGTGATGTTCAATTTTCTGTTCAATGTCATGAGTATTCCCGTCTCTCGTTTCCTTTCAGCTACGCCCCCCGCCTTATCTGCAGAGTTTGGACATGAATCTTCTCGTCATATAACACGAAAAGTCTCAGTCTCACACCGTTTTTTAATATGCGGCTTTCATCAACGTTGTTTACTTCTAAATGTTACATTTATTTCTAAATGTTACATTGTGAAATAGTGTAGATGGATGAGTTTCGCAATGATGTCATGATGCGTAATTAGATAGTTCATCACAACATATCTGATAATAATATATTAAAATATGATCTTTTTACACTATTATAATTTTACTAAAATTTCAGATCTTTAAATTTTACTATAATTAGCGCTTGAATGTGAATCAAAATTATGCAGAAAGAACTATAAAATACAAACATAAGACACAAGATATGCTCTCTGGGAAACCCTTTCGGGAGAAAACCCATCTAGAAGGTGAGGTAGCATCGCTCTCTTTCTCTATCTGGAAACAAGGTTACAAATACAAAGAAGTAATGTTTGTGGCCCGTGGGCTGCTGCAGTTCCTAGATCATCTCTGTGTGCTCTACCTCATATCTCTGTTGGCCATCTTTCTTTTGCTATGGAACAAAATGCTCTCGAAAGAATGGAATGTCTCTTCCTCCTAGTAGCTTGGTTATAATAGATTCTCATAGCCTACTAGTGGTTAATTTTGACTACATCAACTCTTAAATAGAGTTACATTATAGACTCTTCTAGAGCATTTTACATCACAAACACGTGGCTAGACCATTTTCCATGAATAATGGGCTGACAAGACATCCTTGCCAACTATATGTGTGAAAACAAAAAGATCAACTTCTCAGTGGCATAAATTTTGCATACTGACTCTCATTGACGCATTTTTTGTGTCGTTGGAAATATCTTTGTGTGTAGAATAGCATTACAAGGGATGCACTAAAACGATAAAGTTTTACCCCCCAAAAATGTCAATTGATGCCTCAAAATGCTTGCAGAAGGTTGCAGACGTTGTAAAGTCGATTCCTTCACTTTTTCCACTCCAAATGCTTTGAGGTAGATGACAAGCAATATAATAATCCAATTCAATTTATTTTTGAAATGATTCAAAACACTACCATATGCTTATATTAAACCTAACATGTGGAATATGATCTAGACAAGTTATTTTTGAAAGGATTCAAAACACTACATATGTTAATATAGTTTGAGTGGGACTAATGATTAAGAGCATGTGTTTCCTCGTAAAAGGTCACAGGTTCAAAACCACATAGGGTAGAGTATGTATGTCTTCTAGACTTAGAAGAAGGGAGGTGGGTCCCTTATTTCCACAAACAGTTGTTTTTTCAAATAAATGCCCATAACATTTTTCTAGATATAAAATCTTAAAAGAAATGATAGAAAAAAGATGAATACATTTTTTTTTTCAAATAAATTCCTATGACATTTTTAGAAATATAAAATCTTAAAAAAAAATAATAGAAAGAGGATGAATAAATTGTTTTTTCAAATAAATGTCATTTTCATACATATAAAGTCTTAAAAAAATAGATTTCAATGGATTAAGATCATGGATTTAAGTTTTAAAAAAGAAATTTAAGTGTGAGTTTCACTTAATCATAACTTAAAAGTTAAATAATAATAATAATAATTAAACTTAACCTATGATGTACTTTCTTTCTAAATATAATAGAAAGAAGATGAATAATTTTTTCTTCAAATGCCCCTCAAATTTATAAAATCTAAAATATCCCCTCAAATTTATAAAATCTAAAATAATAAAAAGGGGATGAATAGATTGCTTTTGAAATAAATGCCCATGACATTTTACTATATATAAAATCACCCAAAAAAAAAACTTAATGGTTAAGCTCGTGGATTTAGGTTTTAAAAAAGTAATTTAGGGTTTTCAAAATGGTCATCTTTATATATTGTTTTCAGAATATTACAAAAATATAATGCATAGTATGAATTTGTTTAAGGTCTCTCAAAATATTTCAAAATTTACCATTTGCAAAAAATTCCAAAATCTACAAAATTAGTCAATTTCAGAAGTCAAAAATCTGGACTTTAACTTCTGAATGTCTGATTGAATAATGAGGAGTCCTATGACGAAGGTCTCATCGATTCCATGTTGCACCACAAGGCTGAGTACGTCGTCTCCTAACATGACCTCCGATGTCGCTTGCTTCCGTCTTGCCTGTTCCATTCAAACAATGAATCCATTAAATTACCCACAACACTCACCCTCCTCTCTTTAATAAACTGAACAATGAATTCCTAGTATTCAATAACATGACGACAAACCTGAGCGACAATTTCACCAGAGCCACGTAATAATGTGAAGGAGGAGGCTGGATTGCCAAGATATCCCTTCATTTGATAATGGCAAACCTTCGTATTATGACCTTTTATCGGATTTATGACAACTCTGGCAGAGGGTTTGCTTGAGAAAAGTGTCAGCACCGACGTTATAACTGTAAACGCTAGCTTCCCAGAGCCATGGCCATCTCCTCTGAACGCATCCCATCGCTGGGTAAAACTCAACCTCCGCTAAACCCACAAACAAAATCAAAATCAATCAATCAACAGAAATTTATAAAACTTGCTGAAATGGCTAGGCTATCTTTATCTCAGATTTCCAAAATATTTCAGAATTTAAAGAAAGAAGTTCAAACACAAAATCAAAATCAATCCATCAACAGGTATTTATAAAACTTGCTGAAATGGCTAGGCTATCTTTATCTCAGATTTCCCTAATATTTCAGAAATTTAAAGAAAGAAGTTCAAACAAATGACTTTACTATTATCTATTAGGTTAGAAAATATTGGAAGGAAGTTCAAACAAATGACTTTACTATTATCCATTAGGTTAGAAAATATTTTCCAAATCTATTAGGTTAGAAAATATCTTTCAAAACTATAATCGAGTTAAATTCAACTGAAAATAATAATACCTTATGGTGCAGGGTGAGAAGGATGTTCCCCGCAGCATCCATGAGAGAGAGGTAGTGTTTGGCCTGGCATGAGTAATCATCAACTCGGAAGACCAAATTACCAGATGAATCAAAGACTGTGAATCCTTTTCCATAAAGGTAAAGAGATCTCTTCCAAACGGTGAAGGTGGAAGGAGGGTGTACTTCACAAAAGTTATCATCATGTCCAGTCAAAACTGAAATTTCCGGGGTGAAGGTGGAAGGAGGGTCTACTTCACAAACGTTATCATCATGTCGAGTCAAAACGGAATTTTCCGGGGCCGAAGAACAGGAAACGCCTGGATGCACCCGAGGATGAACCTGGAAAATGAAATGATAGATAATGTAATCACAGTTGATATCTTTGTCAATTCACTAATTACAAAATAATACGAAATTAAATCATCAACCATTCAAAAACGAAATAGCAAATTCACTAAACATGTTACGTTAATAAATCTGTCAAAATTTAAGCTATCAATAACTTGACAACTAATTTGATAAAACACATACTCTGAACTTTGAAAGACACTTAGAAAGAATTCCTGCGCTCCTTTCAGATTTATTCATCAGAGCATAAATTTTAATACAACGATGAAGGCTATATTTATTGGCCGATTCCTGCGATTGACACCTTGCAATGAATAGCAGTAACTGAGTTTTTAATTCATGTTAACCCTGGGTCAAGATGAGAGTACCGTATCCCTTTATATTTAATTAATGCGATGCAGGTGCAAAATAACAATAAAATTATCATTTATCCATTAGATAAGTCTCGTCAACCTATTACGTCATGTACACGATATGAAGGTCCCTTGTAAGATTTTAAAATGTTATGGAGAAATCAGATCTTTCCCGTTAGGCTTGATATTTTAAATTGTTATGAAGAAATCAGATCTTCCCCACTAGCCTTGAAAGATTCATAAAAAATTCGAACACAACCAGAGATATTTTAATACTCTTGCTATATGATATGTCGGCGTATACCATTTGCGCACATATAAATTCGCTAATTACTTGTCATGACAAGTACAATATTATGAATGCTTCTCGCCATCTTAAAATTTTAATAATGGTTCACTTCAAACGTAATGAACACGTATTTTAATAATGGTTCACTTCAAACGTAATGAACACGTTTCTGTATGATAATGAAAAGCCAGCCGCCTCATTTAATTAAAGAAGTATTTGTATATTTAAACTTCACAGGATTTAAGTATCTTATGGCTAGAAATGCACCGCAAGGCCCACTTTGGTTGAGCAAAATAAGATGTTCATAGTATGGTAGTTGGTTTCAGTTTAGGGTCAATGGTTTTAGAGCCCACAGAAACAAAATATTTTATATTTCACTGTCATCTCATCTTTCCATGCAAGACAATAATAACACGTTACTAAACAAAAATTTTCTTAGATATATTATTTTAATATTTTAAATAATAATGATGATTAACGTCTATTAAGAACAATGTGGTCTATTACACCTCAAGAAAAGAGTTTAATTTTCATTTTTCAAAATCTTGTTTTTGTGATCAAGGAGAAGGGAAAGAAGTGCTCTAAGATCACTATAGTTGGGTTGGCTTAATAATTCAAGAAGATTGGAGGTGTGGCTGATGATAGGGAATCAAGAGCGGATGTGGGCAAGAGCCAAGCAGTCTAGAAGGAAGTGATTTTCATCTTCCACCTTCTTAATATCACAAATCTGACAGATTGTTGTCCCACAGAGTTTTCGGAGTATACCATTGCCAGTCTCACTACGAAGCTCATGAGAATTAGTTCTTATCCTAGTGACCTACATTTTCTTTTTAGTGTTGGTCAACATAGAGAGAGAATTTCGGCTATCAAGGGTGGGGTTGATCACCTCCTTATAGCATCTTAGCTTCCTTTTACGCTCCAGTTCCTTATCATCCCACATCTTTCCCTTAAAATTGGATGTTATAATATCTTTGATATTAACCTTGCTTCGCATGATGATCTCCTCCTTAATCCCCCAAAATTTGAGCCAAGACTAGGCATCCTTATGCCATTTTCCCTTGAGGCACACGTAGGGGTTTTGACTAAAGTTAGAAGCAATTTTTGGGAGCCTCTTGGATTCCATGTTGTAAAGTTTCTTCTTATACACCATATATCTAAACATAGTCGTACTTTCAATGGGGGACATGCCAACTTCGATCAAGAGGATAGGTTATGGAGTGTTTTCCCTGATCTTGAGGTTAAATGTTATGAATTTCTTTTGGATCATCTCAATCTTTCTCCACGGCCCTTTATATATAATGCAACCCCAAACTTCACATTCGTATAAGACAACAAGGGCGACGAGAGTCTCAAAGAGGAACCTTCTTTTACTCCAAATGTAAAGATCAACTGACTCACAATTCTTTTCAAGCTCATAATAAGCTTTCAAACCTCCAATAATTCATTTCTTGATGCTTTAATTCCATTTGAGCTTATATGAGGAAAGTCAATACCCAAATATTTATAAGAAGAAACCTGCTCTAGACAGTAATTATCATAGATGAAACTACCCTGGGTAATATTTTTGGATTTAATGATCATGACTTTAGCCTTGTCGGTAGTAACTGTCATGCCATCTTGGAGTAGTAGACATGAAGAGCCTTCAGTTGCTTGTTTAAGTCATCATGGATTTTTTCAAGAAGAATGATATCATTAGCATAAAGGAGAAGAGTAATGATTATACCAACGAGGTCGGTGCCCTTGTAACTCGCAGTTTCCAGACACTCTTCTAGCTTATTGATGTAAATAACAAAAAGGGTAGGGGATAGGGGACACCCTTACTTAACCCTGATGTTGCATTTAATATCTTTATACCACCCTTTGTTGGTCTTAAGCTTGGAAATGACAGTCTTGTAGAGGCGGATCACAATAATCCTCAGTTCAGGAGGAACCATGATCTCTTCAATTCTCTCCTAGAGCTTATCTCGAGGGGCAATATTGAAAACTTTTCTAAAGTCCACAAAATTGCAGAAGAGATTGTTTTTACTATTGCAACATTCCTTTGTAATGATCCTGAGATTGACAAGGTGGTCAATAGTCGAGTGATGTCTCCTAAAACTAGCTTTCCCTTTATCCCTTTTGCCATGGTTATCAAGCCAAATGCTGAGCTTATTTTCTAAAATGAGCCCATAAATTTTGGCTAGGATGTGGCCAATCATAATGGTCTTGTAGTTAGAGGTAACACTTTTTTCCCCATTTTTAAAGATAGGCACAATAAGGCTTTACGTCCAAACCTTAGGGAAGACATGCTTTACAACCAAATTGAGAAGCTTATGGAGATGAGGAATGAGGATAGATATTCCCATTTTAAAGATCTCAGCTTGGTACACTTCAATATATTTAGCTTTCCCATTAGCGAGGCTATTAATCCCAGACTCAATGTCTTCGAGAGAAAATATATATTCCTTAATATGAGTGTTTAAGTTGGTTCCCATGGTTTTCAGAGAGTCATAGAACTTCTTAAGATATTTATCCCAATTTTCTAAGGGGATAAAATGATTATCTTTAGTTTTACGAACAAGCACATTTCGCAAAATATTTTTGGGCTCAACTTTAGGGAGGTGGAGAAGATGCTATTGTATCTTATTAATATATGACGTCTTCTTCCTCTGTATTAGAGCTTTGTATATACTCATATTTTCGAGCTTAATGATTTCATTAGGGGTGTCTCTGATCACTTTCCTAGAAATTTTACAGTCTTTGTCATACCAAGGATTGGAAGTTCTATTATTTTTCTTATATGATGTTTCATTAGAGAACTTGCTATTGGTAGTGGAAGGGGTAGTTGTAAAATGGTAATAGATTTGATCAATGTTATTATTCTATGTCAGAGAGCCTAAATACCTTTCTAAATCCCTTAAAAGAAGGTTGAAATTATTGTTATCGAAGTGAATGTGTATTTTGATTTCCCTGGTCTCTTGCATGTGGGTGGTATGCATAAAAATATTGAGGGATAAAGAAAAATGTCTATCTTCAGAGTAAGGCTCGTATTCGTTCAGTATCTGAAAGTTTGTAATATGGTTGAGTACATGTGTGTTAGAAATCACATAATCCATGACGCTGCTACCCAACCCATGGAAACAGGTCATCTAACCAGAAGGAGGCCACTTGTTAATACTATTACAAATGATTAGGTCCTGGGAACTACAAAGTTTGAGGATCTCGGTGCCGAATAGGTTCTTGATTATGTCTTCATAGTTTCTCTTCAATATAGTAGCTAAGTTACCATTCTTTTCAAGCCAGAAGGGGTTGGGGTTAGATTAAATTCATAGATAGTTTTATCGATTAAGCTATTACTCTTTTATGTTATTAGTGATTGAAAATTCTTGAGAGTTGTTTGATAAAGCTATATAAGAATATTATTAATATTTTATGTTATTAGTGATTGAAACTTCTTGAGAGTTGTTTCATAAAGTGATATAATAATATTATTGTAGTGTTTAAAAGTTTCTAGGATTGATAAAAAATAAATGAGTTATTGTGTTGAGAGGCAATTTCTGATCTAGTATAAAAAATATGTTGTAATGTTATGTTATGTAAACATAAAAATAATACTAACTATTAATAATTAAATTAGTCTAGATCCATCTTAATTATGGATATATGAAGTGTTGAGAGTGATCAAATTTCTCGATGTACAAATATTTCCTCAAGTTTTTCACTGAAAAAATAGGTTTTCACCTTGAAATGTTTGATCCTTCTCGACACTTGATAGATCTTGAGTTAATATGGATCTAGGATGGTAATATAAGAGTTAATCAAGGTTTTCTCTTTTTACCTATTATTTTAGAATATGTAGTGCTAACTTAGAGATTATTTGGAAGACATAAGTTAGGTTGTGTCAACGTACTCCAGTCAAAATGGTCATCATTGTTCTTCTTTACCTTAATGATATAATTCTTGTGGTGAGGTGTCCATATGATCTTGACTAACAAGTAAAAATTGTCAAGTATTTCTTCTTTATAATGAGTATGATTACTAACATTGACAAAACTAAGGTTATAACAATTGAATCCAAAAATATCACTAATGTTAACTTCATGTATCACAACAATAGTTTGGAGGAAGTGACCTCATACAAATATCTCCAAATTTTTCTTCTTCCCGAGCTTCATTTGAAATATAGCATCAAGAAAATGATAAATGGAGGGTCAAAAGTTTATTATGGCCATCAAAATTATTGCAAATCAATGGACCTTTTGCTTTGGGAAAATAATAAGTTCCTCTTTGAAATTATTTTCAGTCATGTTATCTTATATGGTTGTGATGTCTAGGGTTGTAACATGTCTAGAAAATTATGGAGAAAGATAGAGCAAATTAAGAAGAATTTTATAACTCATAATTTTAAAATTAAAGGGAGTACTCCTTTTTATCCCTCTCATGGAAATGTGTCTTTTCCCCAAGAGTATGTTTATGACTAGGTGCCCAATGTATAAGAGTCATTGTTCCACGATGACATGTCTGTTGGGGCAGGGTGTGTGTTCCCCATATTTCCCACACTCCAAGGATGGGGGGACACTCTAGGAAATATTTCCCCATGTTCCCACTTGGGGAAAATATGGATAAATAGATGGGGAAATGTCTCCCTAATGTGGGGGATGTATTTCACCAAAAGGAGGATGTCTGGGTATCCCCCTCCCAACACCTCCTCCTATATTTTTCATCCAACAACCCTTGAAGATAGAATAAATATAGACAATAAAGCATTGAGGAGTTTGTAACTTTGGCAATTAATGAAAATATTAAATTCTTAAAGTAAAATGATAGAAAATGTTACTTAAAATTTTGACACTACCCTTAGTTATTTCAAGATGTTTGAAAGTGGTTCCAATCTCATAAGCTTCATATAGAGAAATTAGAATTTCATATCCCATTCAAAATTCAAAAAACTTAATCTTTTTTATGATTTCAAGATTGACAAGATTATAGTGTTTCCATTGGATTGCATCATGTTGAATTTGTATGGAATGGATTGTTGTTGAGATTTTATCATTAATATTCTTATATTATAATTTACAAATAGGGACCCTTATGCTAGGGACCTTGAAACCCTCCCATTCCTCCTTAGTTTCCCTAAATTTTTGGGGTGCTCCCACATGTCCCCCTCGTGCGTCTCCCTTCTCTCGTACCCCCTAGACTAGAAACTTGGCATAACATAGACAAGAACTAGATAAACACTATGGGAAAAAAGACGCTTCCTAAGATGGCTTCAAACTCTAGCCCTGTGACACAAGTAAGAATGGAATAATATGCCATGTATTAGCTAAATGAATGGAGAATTGAGGAAGATGTTTTTGTATAGAATAAGGATAACATTAAAATATTATCACACCTAAATTTAATGAAAAAATTTGGTGTGATAAATAATTAAAATATAAGAGAAAATTAAGATACTATAAAAAAGTGATACGCCCTAATTTAAAATATCAAAAATCATGTCTCTCCCTTTAACTATCAGAGAAAAAAAATCAAAATTACTAAAATTACAAACTCTTAAAATCTTCATAGTAAGTAAAGACATTGGACAATTCCTTATAATATCATACAATGACATTATATTTCAATTCCAACACATATTTTATGATATTAAACATCTCAAATATTTATCTCAACAAATCTATTATAATTTAAAAATAATTATTTTAAAAATTCAAATTTCTTCCCTTTTAAAATTTTAAATAAACCAAAATTTAATTTTTAGTAAATATTAACCACTATCATTTATCATCATAAAATAAACTAACTTTTATATATATATATATATATACTTACTCAAGTGCCAACCAGCCAACCATTTTAATCCAGAGACAAGTTTGTCCTTTTAAATTGATAAGAGCTTAAGGTTTTCAAAAATTAATTATCCAACATAAATAAGAATAAAACATTTTCCAATAATATTTATTTAACCATGAATCAAATTTAAATGTATAGTTCTCTTATTATATAAGCTTTAAAATGTTGAATTAGTCCTTTAGGTCAGCTTCTCAACCAGCTTTCTTACCTCAGCACGAAATATCACACATGCGTTGCGGCCACATCCCGAGTGATCTCTCCAGATGCCTCTTCGTCATCTTTCTCCATGCCAGTTGCCTCACCCCGGTTTTGTCCTCTCATCTCCCTTTCCCCTCCGTGTTCAGGATTAGCGGCTCCCCTTCCTCTCTATGGGCCACCTTGGAACTATGTAATCCCTCGACATGCACTGTTTCTTTCAGGGCCCCTCCGTACCCAACGGCTTAGGTAGGAAGAGAAACACAACGGCTTAGGTAGGAAGAAAAAGAGTTGCATTCGACATTGGAAGAGATTGGTCAGTTTTGTTGTCGGTAAGGACATCAATGTTTCACAAGTTATGGATTCTTTTGGTAAACTCTGGTTGGTCGTTTCAACAATTTTACTGTCAATATTTCGAGAGTGGGGTTAGCTTATTGAGTCTTGGTAGCTTATAATTAGTTACTCTCCAACATTTCATCTACTTCCATGTGGGTGGTTGGATTTCATTTTTCACTTTAAGGAAGAGTGCACTAAGATTTTTGGGCAAAGTTACTCTTAGGGTAACAATAAAACAACGTAAACACAATTTACACAACTTTTATTTCCGAAAACTCTTACTCTAAGGAAAATCTTAGCTAACCAAATTTCATTAGATTTTTTTGACCAAAGTTCGGCCAAGCCAAGCAAGTGAGCCTTCACTACTCACTTTTCCTAGCCCTTTACTGTAGAGTTATTCCCCGCTTTTAAAGGCTCCATTACATGCAATCCACGAGAACAAAACCATGGGAAACCAAAAAAATCATGGGCCCAAAACCACTACTATAAAACCGATCAACTTTGACTATTTCTCCAAGTCAAGTTCACCTAACATTCCTTTCAACAAAAAAAGTGGTTTTCACCTTGAAAGATTTGATCCTTATGGGCACTTCATAGATAAAGAGTTAAGATAGATTTACGCTGCTAGCTCATCATTTCAAGCATGTTAAAATAAATATAGGATGCTTTGTTTTTATTTTGAGTGTCATGTAAACTTGCAAAAACCAAAATTGTAACTAAAAGTGTAATATTCTAATATTTAAACCAAAATATTTTAAATATACTAGCAATTGCACCATATGTTGCAAAAGAAACGTCGTAAGCCAATAGCATAGGAAAGAGTAGCCTATAAGAAATAAGAAGGCAATAATATAGGAAAAAGTAGCCTAGAAGAAATAAGATGTTGCAGAGAACAAGTCATCATGAAGGAATCAAAGGAAAACTTTGGTTCTATGGAAGCTAGTCATGGAGGTTTAAAAGATATTGATGATAAGAGTTATCAAACAAAAATTTTTGTTATAGATTTATTTATTTATTTATTTTTTTTAAATTTTGTAGTTCCTTTCTATTTTCTATTTTGTAAAGAGCAAGTTGCTATACAAATTTCACTGAAATTGGTAGCCTCAACTTGCCCGAAGGAAACCAGGTCTGTTGGCCACCTCAGAGAGTTATAAGCCAACCAAAATTGGTATTGTTTTATCCTTCTACTCACAGCTAATATCCCTTTACTATGTCCATAAAATCTACAGATAAAACAGAAACTATACATACTATCCTAAAAAAACATACAAAACTAGATACAGAAAAGTGTCAACCATTTGAAGAATCCACAGGTGCTGGATCCTTTGCAGTTGACCCTGGCATCTTCGCTTGTTGCATGTTCAGGAACTGTTGTTCAATCCTTCCTATTCGTGCATTTGCTTGTATTTGAGCCTTGGCCATTTCCCGCATATCCTATTTCATCTGCTAGAGTTCAAAGAGCAGTGAAGGATTGGCTTGTTTTTCTTGCATACTCAACATCGCCTTTGCTAATACAAATTAAAATTTCCAGTATATCTTAACTGATTGTTGGAATAGAGAAACTATGCCTCTTGTATTCCCTAGGTCAGAGATAAAATCCATTCTTTCCTCTTGATCTTTAAGATCATCATCTTCATCATCAATTTCCCTCTCCCAACCCTGAATAGTTTTACAAATGTGCATTGGAGTCCCTGTATCATAAATATTTGCTATATTTTCTAGAGTCTTCTTATTACTCTTTCTTCCTCTTTTGCTTGGACCAACTGCCTGAGGTGGTTGTAGCTTCTTCCCTTTGCCTTTTGTCATTCTGCCCTGACAGAGACTGCTTGATTTTATGAATGAAATAGACCATGTATAGTGAAAGGTGACAATTATGTGAAACTTAGGTTCAATAGTAAACTCCAGATGATTCTCTTTTACCTGAGCATTGAAATATGGATTGCGCGTTGCAATCTTTAGAAAATTAACAATTTGTTCCCTCTCATTTCCGAATTGCTTCCATTGTTGAATTAACAATAGTAAGGTTTTCCTGAGAGAAAATAAAGTATATGCAGTGCCACGGAAATTTGGACTGACCCAAAGAAATTGAGACTTAAGAGAAGAGTAAATCTGCGTTTGTAAAGACCTCCCTTTCCAGATGCAGGAATAGAAATTGAGACACCAAGATTTCCTAATGCAGTTCGAGACACTTGGATAGTGAATGAAAAGGTTGGAGTGGCAAAAGATACGAAAGTACCAACAACCAAATCTACCCTTAAGCTTCTGATATCCGGAGGCCAATTCTTTCGGGAGCTTTTGAATATAAAGAAGAAACTTAACCAGACCATCCAAAACCAAGATAAAAGGATTCCAGAGAAAACATTCAATAGACTTTGAAAAACATAGATTTAACCGATGCGAATTGACATAGCTGAGGTGCTGGAAATGCGGGCCAGGAGGATTACAGAGGACCATACTTTCATAATCATAAGAAAAACACAGACTTAACCCATGCAATTTGACATTACTGAGATACAGGTAATGAGGATGAGCAGGGCTGTATTTTCAAATGAACCCCCTCTACCATCACATGCAAACCATAAAAAAAGAAAAAGCTAACCGAGAATGGAAAATTCTCTGCAGCACCTGTAAAAACTCCTTCTTTCATTGTCGGAATGCTAACAGGAAAACCTAATTTTGAAAATAGAGTGATGAGGACTGGTACATACCCAGAAATCCTCCGCCCGCTATGCTAAGCTTCTTGTTCCTGCAAGTCCTCTGTCGCTGCTCTTATTCGAATTACAGCTGTTGTTTGAAATAATGTTTTACAACAGCGAGAACTTACCTTATTCATTCTCCTACCCCGCAGCCAACGTACCTTCCCATTCTCTGCCATGCATTTATGAATTGGAATGGCTTGCATTGTGATCATTTAGTAAGGCACATGGGAGATTGATTACCACCGCGCGGTGTAATTCTAGTGCATACTTGTCAGCTGACAAGCCCCACCACGTGGCATTTTCATGCTGCCATCCTCCCTTTGCTGGCACCCCGATCAGGGATAATTTTGTTATAGATTTTGAAATAGGTGATTTGGGGTGAAAACATATATGTAAACCAAGATAATATTTTCACACATATACAAATTTTGTTATAGATATTGAAATAGGAAATTGAGGGTGAAAATCCTTTGGTGATTAATAATCCAGTGCATAACTCAAATAAGATATTTTATATTACATTCAAGTACAATCTATCTAGCATAGATGTAAATAAAGAGAATTTTTATTAACAAAAATAGAGTTTACTTCAAGTTCATCTACATATTTGAGCGCCAATTGCATGCTTATCAGAAACTGTATATGAAGAACAATAGTCTTGGTATACAGAAAGTGAATGTCATTTTAATATGGAGACATTGTTGAAAGGAGATATTGTTCTTTATGTTATGGTTTATTTTCTTAACTCCAAACTTGGTTTATTCTTTCTCTATGTACATAAGAAAAAAATACAAAGTAAATTCACAAATTTAAGTTACAGTTTTATATTTCATAATTACAAATCTAGTTTCTTATTAAAATATTTTACACATCCTAGGCTATTCTAAATTGATCAAGAGTATAGAATTATTAGGGTGGTGTTCTATGTGCACTAAAATTCCCATGAGGTCCATCACAATGTATGGGGTTCATTGCAACCTTGGATATATTCTATGAATTTTTTGATTTTTCGCTTGTGGCTACAACTTAGTTTTGGTTTTCACCTATTTATCATGATTCAAAACTTTGTTATCATCTTAGATCCTTATAGCATTATATATATTATGTGAGCTAATGTGATGTTTTTTTTGTCACAATGATTCAAAAATTAGTTATTATACCTCAATATTGACTTTCTTGGTGTCTATTTTGTTTATCTTATTAAAGTATTTTACACATCCTAGGTTATTCTAAATTGATCAAGAGTTGGATATATTCTATGAATTTTTTGATTTTTTGCTTGTGGCTACAACTTAGTTTTGGTTTTCACCTACTTATCATGATTCAAAACTTTGTTATCATCTTAGATCCTTATAGCATTATATATATTATGTGAGTTAATGTGATGTTTTTTTTGTCACAATGATTAAAAAATCAGTTATTATACCATAATATTGACTTTCTTGGTGTCTATTTTGTTTATCTTGTTAAAATATTTTACACATCCTAGGTTATTCTAAATTGATCAAGAGTATAGAATTATTCGGGTAGTGTTCTATGTGCACTGAAATTCCCATGAGGTCCATAAAAATGTATGAGGTTCATTGCAACCTTGGATATATTCTATGAGTTGTGATTTTTTGCTTGTGGCTACAACTTAGTTTTGGTTTTCACCTAGTTATCATGATTCAAAACTTTGTTATCATCTTAGATCCTTATAGCATTATATGTATATTATGTGAGCTAATTTGATGTTTTGTTTGTCACAATGATTCAAAAATCAGTTATCATACCACAATATTGACTTTCTTGTTGTCTGTTTTGTTTATGAACCCCTTAAAAAAACCAGAGGAACATTTGATTTTACAGTGTGATCTTCCGAGCATGGACGGGGGTTTCAAAAATAAATATTTTACACATCCTAGGTTATTCTAAATTGATCAAGAGTATAGAATTATTAGGGTGGTGTTCTATGTGCACTAAAATTCCCATGAGGTCCATCACAATGTATGGGGTTCATTGCAACCTTGGATATAATAACTTGTGAAATCCCTAGCCATTTTCTTTGATTGTGCATCAAGTTATAAACTAGAATATACTCTCTCTTGAGAATACCCTACATTATATATTGGATGGAGGGAAAGGTTATGATAAAAATTATAAAAAAACCCCTTAAGGTTGTCTCAACTTATTCTATTGTTAATCACATAGTGTCAATTTTGTAAAACTATAATCTACAATAAGGACTAAGTGGGTTTTTTCTTTTGTAAGTTTTGTTTGGAATTTTTTTATTATTATTTTTTTAATAAAAGCTAAAATTATGTAGTGAGAAACATTGTTTAAAATTTCAGAATAAAAAGTTGAGTAAGTTTGACATCATATAATATGAAAATTGTTTATGATATAAAGTAAAAACATGTAAGATTTTTTAAGTAAAAATAGGTAATTAAAGATATGTATATAGTTTTTTTTGAACGGAAGAAAGAGTATGTATGTAGTTACAAACTATTACAATTAAGTAATTAAAGTTAAATTTAGTGTCATTTAAGAAATGAGAATTATGAACATTCATCATTATTGCTCAAGATAAATCATGTCTTGTGAAATAATTTGGAAATTTAAAAAGATCACATATTTAAAAAAAAAATCATTATTAATTTAATTTTTTTAGATATTAAGAAATGCTACTCATCAATAATAAAACAAAATATATAACATAAAAACCCATGTATTTTTGGAATAATAAAATAGTTGTAACAAAAATAATATAGAACAAGAAAAACTATGAATACTTGGATGTATAAAAATTTAGATACATTTTATTAAGTGAAATTTTAAAAGAATAATGGTTATAAACATTAAAAAATAATTTTATTAAATAATTAGTTTAGATCTATATTATTGATGAGAGGGATCAATGAGGATTGCAAATCAAGACATTTGATCCCTCTTGGCTCTTGGTAGATCCAGAGTTAGGCCATTTTAATTTCCTCCTTTAGATAAATCACATTCCACATGAATACCATGAGTCAATACCATGGGTTGTTTTTATAGTTTAGTAAATAATTTTATTAAATAACTAGTTTAGATCTATATTCTTGATGAGAGGGATCAATGACGTTTTCATATCAAGACATTTGATCCCTCTTGGCTCTTGGTAGATCTAGACTTAGACCATCTTATTTCCCCCTTTTAGATAAACCACATTCTACATGAATACCATGAGTCAATACCATGGGTTGTTTTTATAGTTTAGTATTATTTTTATTTTTTATTTGACCTAGTTAAAATGTTCATTACAATATGTCAATCTTCTTATTTAATTTACTTTTATTTTTATTTTTGTGTAATTTGACAAAGTCACCAAAACCTAAATTCAATCACTTATTAAAAAAAAAACTAACATTAAAAAAAATATATATGAAACTTTTACTTGTAAATCTAATGGCCTAAAACATTTCAATCGTCTAACATTTGATCCAATGGCTCAGACATTGACACAATGACACCTAGGTGAGTTGTTTTCAAATAAGAACGTCTTACGACGTAAATATTCAATCTAAAAAAATGTAATATTTTCATATTTAAACTAAAATATTTTAAATAGATATTATAAATATAAAATCCTAATATTTAAACCAAAATATTTTAAATGTAATATAATGTAGCTAAAATAGTGTAATATTCTAATATTTAAATAAAAATAGTGTAATATTCTAATATATATGTAATATTTAATAGAAATATTGCTTCATGTATCTCATGCTTGCTTTGGAACTGTGTGGCATTGTTAAATCACATAGATGACATCATATGTGCTAGCAATGTTAAATGTATTTTTCTTATGGATTTTTTTTAACTTCACAAATTTACATATTTTATAATAAGGACTAACTCTTATATTTAGGTCAATAGGCCTTTCTTTTGAATCAGATCACCTCATATTTTTGTCAACACTTTTTCATTTACTTATGACATCTATCTAAACCATCTAAACGTGACATCTGTCCACAACGCAGTATATCAGTTCAGCTCCATTTATCTATTTGATATATGTCCACATCGTAGTTTATTAGTTCAGCTCCATTTAATGGCTCAACACCATTTTTGCACCATTCACAACAATACATGCGCCATTTAGAACAACTGTCGTCGAACATTAATTGCGCCATGCAACTTATCCATTGTGGTAGGTCCTCGTTCAAGTTGAGGATTTTTGGGTGGAAATATAAGTGTACGAATTGGATGGAACAAGTTGATTAGACATTTATCACTATACTGAACCCTGTGATCTGATCCTTCATTTCCCAATAATTCTCTCAGAATTTTTTCTCATATCGATGTCAGAGATGGAAGAAATGGCTTCCACCATGGAAACACACTGAGAAATCTCGCTCGACTGCTCTAAAAATAAGCGAGGAGGAGGCCTAAAAGTGGAGGGTTGTTGTGAGACGAGGCGATGGGGGTGGAGTAGGTGTGGTGCAACCCTGATTGGCTTCATCACCTCCCAATAGAGGAGATGTTGGGGGTTTTACCATTGGCAAGTCAAAGATGGTGGGAGTGGATTTCGAGGCTAGTAGGCATATTTCATCTACATAGAGAATGATAGCAAGGATGGGGTGAAAGGAGGGCTAGGGTTTGGGCAAGCAGGAGAAGGGGATCGCCACGCCTTTGATGGCCAAGAAGACTAATAAGAGGGTAGGTTTTATTATCAATGCCAGCAAGATTTAACCCGAGAAGAAGATTAAGGGAAAAAATATATCTACCACTCCCACGAAGGTTCTACTACTCATGAACATGTTGTGTATTTTCTACTCTATTTTGTAATAATTGTAGCCTTTTTTTTGTTTTATGTCAAGGGTTCATATTAGAGCATTGTTTCCTTCTTGGTTCTTATCAGGGCATTGTTGTGTTCTTGGGTGATCTTTCTTATTCGTTAGAAAGAAAACAAAAAAAGATGTGGTGATTACCTTATCCCCATAGCACTAATTACCTATGTCAACTCCACTTTTGTAGTGGTGGAAATGAAAGTAGTTACATTAATGGAGTAGTGATATTTTAGTGTGGGTTAGTTTGATTTTTTTTATTTTAATTGGAAGTATTAAATATTACAGTAAATATATTAATTATTTTTTATTTTATTTATTAAATATTATATCACATTATCGGCTTATTTCTGGGTTATGGAATTATGGATTAAAAGAGAAATTATGGTATTATGAACTTAAAAACAATGATGAAGTTATGGGTTAAGAAAACAACTCACTGATGCTTAAGAAATGTAATGGACTATAAATACTCAGCCATCAACTTATATGGCTGGCATTGGAGGATAGCACCTCTAATCATTTTAGACTACCCTATCAAAGAATTCATTTTCTTGGGATTAACTTCCACTAGATTCAAACTTTGATTTCAAATGGATTTTTTTCATAACCAATAAATTTGTTTTTGGAAGAAAGTAATAGAATTGTTGATATATTAGTTATTATTTTCTTGATTATCGAATTTAAAATAGATTTTTTTCAATTTAAAATCTTATATTCGGCCTCTCTTTGCACATTTTGGGGCAATTTCTAGTATAAGATATTTGTTGTGTATTTTTCGTCCACTTATTGGTTTCTGCAAAAAAAATGCTTGATTGCGAACAACAAAAGTTTGGAGATTTTCATTATGTCACGACATATTTGTTGTGCCTTTTTTGGTTTGGTCATTAGTGTCATGTTATGACATATTTTTTGCCTCAATTTATTCATATAATATTCTACTATTCTAATATACATGTAATATTTAATAGAAATATTGATAGATCCGAGGTTAGTAAGCTCAGGCACTCGGCAAGAGAGAAAGCACATAACCATGGGGATAAAATTCTTTGTTGATAGAATTACCGTGAAATAAAATATCTACTACTGTTAGTGTGAGTTACTCCAATGTAATAAGTCATAAGCCTACAATATGAGTTCTTTTTGGCATGATAGAGACATTACGAACAATATATATATATATATATATATATATATATATATATATATATATATATATATATATATATATATATATATATATATATATATATATAGATATATATTTGTGTGTGTGTGTGTGTGTGTGTGTGTAAAGAGAAAGATAGAAACAAAGAAAGGAGAAAGAATATGTTTTCAACTAGTAAGTCTTCCTAGGCACCTCAAAATAGGTTTTCACCTAGCATATATATATATATATTTATTTTTTATTTTTTTTTCAACCCATTGACCGCCTCATAGAGTTTTTTAATCAATGAGTCAATCTCAAGTGCCTCAAAATAGGTTTTCACCTCATATTTGATTATTTTCCTCTTATTTTTCCTTTTTCCATTTTTATTTCATTTATATATCCTACTCTACTCAGAAAATGAATCAATTTCAAGTGTAGTAATGCTTCCAATGGAGCCATGTGCGCATAAATACGACAAATAAGTTCACGTGTAAGTTAAAAATATATGCTTTCACATGTACTTGAATTTGAGAGACCAACTGCTTTGACTGAGAGGAGATCAGGAATTGTTGAAGAAGAGTATGTTGTTGCAATTTAATGATTATCTGGAACCATATTTCAATATAGTTGTGATGCCCCCGGCCCACTTGCACATTTGGATTTATTTTTGTGTCCTCTTCTACCATGAAATTCGAATATTCCTCTTTTTACTGATTATTCTCTTGAACACATGGAAGATCTGATGCATGAGGGGACTTTAGTAATCTCTGATTCTCATGTCTTCTCTTTATCAAGTGCAACCCATGATTCATTGGTCTCTTCATTTGAATCCCATTTTTATAAATGTTTTCCTTCAATGAAATCAAGAGAATGTATTTTTTTTTAAATAATCTTCATGAGCTAAGATGAATAACATTTAGATAAAGAGAATTTGTTTTGGAGTATTGTACCTCAACATTGTAAGGGGGGTGAGTTACTTCATTGTTTAGGTTTGGAAACTTCGGTACACGTAGTTGAGTGCGAGTGGAGCTTTGAGATGGATGTGGTTGAGGTTTTGGTTCTAGTGGAGGTGCATGTTAGGGATAACATGGACTTTGGTATGGATGATATTGAGGAAAACATTGACAATATTGTGGATTTCTCTCATAAGGTTTGTTAGTGTGAGTTTTTGCATCATGCCACCAATGATCAAATAGAATCTTATCATGTCTTGTTAGGGTCTCATTTTGAAATTTTTGTCATTCCATTAGGTCATCATGCAAAAAATTGGTCACTGGATGTAGATCAAAGTCTGATTTCACTCCTTTCAAAATTTCATTACTTGCTCGCTCATTTCACCTCTTTGTTCAATGTACCACCATTCATGAATTGTTGTCATTATTTTAGTCATTTTCATCATGGTTTCATTCAGTCTAGAGTCTCTAGTAGGTCTTAGGGTTCCCAAGGTAATCAAATCATCATTTCATGCCATAAAGTCCAACAACTGAAGGAGTGACAATAAAGAAATTTCATCAGTAAATTTGATTTCAAAGAAAAATGTAAATTTATGTTCCTAATTTGTAATAAGTAATTTAGGGTTCCAAATACCTGCAGCACTCAAAGTTCCATCAGAAAATTATTAAAGTTCCAAAAATCTATTCAATGTTCCTAGACCATCAAAATATGAAATTCAACGATCAAGTTCAAAAGTTAAAGGTAAAAAAAGTAATTTAAAGTTGATTTCAAAAAAGGAAATGTGGGCCCAATTTTATTTAATGATATTTCTCGAAGTATAAAAGGCCCTCAAAGACCAAAAATTCATTCATTTGAATTCTCAAGCATCGAGCTCTCAGCTTCTCCAAGCAAAAAATCGATTTTTTCCTCAAAAGACAGATATTTTGAGTCCTTCGATGTGCTTTTTCCATAGGCACTATGCTTTTTTTAGTGGGCATGCTGCTCTTTTTGCAGGGCTTCGTTGCGCCTTTCTTCATCTCATTGCGCTTTTTGTAGAGGAGAGCCACAACCTTAAATCTTGTCTCCAAGGGTTCTAAGCTGCAAACAAGGGTTTTTACACTGATTTACAAGTAATTCACACCTTCACAACCCCTCCTTTCAGCTTATGGTCTTAAATTTCTGGTGCAAACCGTCATTTCCCTCCATGGCATGTTATATATAATTAAACCCTAGTTTTAATATCTGTGAGGATAAATTTCTTTCCCCTGGACCCATCTACATCCCTCATACCCTATTTCACTCCCCAATAAACTCACATCACCTCATTTCCCATTACCAAGCTATATTCCCTAAAACCCTACCCCTATGTTGCGCTTTTCTATGCAGCTAGACTACCTCCCTGTATTTGAATTCCCTACCCTATCCCCCTTATTATTTTGACCCCCCATCACTTCCCTAAGCTTCCTAACACCCTTACACACTTCCCCAAATTTCCCCTCACTTATCCCAACTCCCTACCCCTATAATCCTACTCCCTTTCCCTTCCCCTTTTTCCCAGGATTTCTAGACAAAACTAAACATAATGGAGGAGGAGAGAAACATCATGGAGGAGGAAAGAAACACCACAGAAGAAGAGAAGAAAACATACAATAAAGGAGGGAGAATTTTTAGGTTAGAGCCATCAGACACTAGGTAATTGATGTCTTCACCCTTAGCAGTCAAATGTTTCCAACATGTAGGTTGTTTTGAGTTTTGTGAGATGGTCCAAAGAGTGTAGATCCATCCTACTTTGACCAGGGTTTTCATCACCAACCTACAAAAATACCAAGTGACCATTGCAGGAGTGACATTCACCATTTCTACAGACATCATTGGAGCAGCAACAGGGATACCCAATGTGGGTAAAAAGTGGTTCAAAAGTAAATATTTGGATGCCCAACTATATGAACCTTACCTCAAAGCACGATACAAAGACAACATTAAGAAAATATTTCCTTTTGGTCAGTTGATTAATAGGATTTCTCCCATGATGAAGATCATCATGAAATACTTCACTTGTGAGGGCATATTCTCCAGGTTGTACAACTATCACATTAGGTTTCTCATGCATTTCACTAGGGTGAAATTGCTCAACCTTCCCTATTATTTATACAAGAGCATTGACAAGATGGCCTACATAGTGCAGAACAGAGAGTATGAGCTTCAAATGAACAACCTCTTCCATCATTCACTCACCAAAATCATTTTCCTTCATCACCTCAAGCAACTGAATATTGCATGGGAGACTTTCATTGAGGAAAATGTCTTCACTACAACACCAAATCAGCCTACTAGACCTATTCCCCATCAACATCAATTTCTCACAAGAAAAATAGGTTATCTAGTAGGGCTACAGTGAAGAAAACTAAAGAGAAAAAAGAGGTCAAAACCTATTAGAGATTACATAGGTAAGTGTTTTCTCCACATATTTTGGAAGGGGCCTTGCCTTATACATCTGCAAAATAGGGATATCATCAGTAGCAGTAGGGAGTTTTTCAAGAGAAGGAATACTTTCAACATGAGGAAGAAAAGGAGTTTGACCTAGTGGACTCGGATGTCCAAGATGATCATGAAATGTCAAACCTGGTCATTAAAGAGAAAGATGCCAAAATCAAAGAGCTGCAAGATAATTTGGCAAGAGCACAATTTGTCATTTCCTTCCTTGAGCAAGAAAAAAAACAGCTGAGTGACAAACAAGTACTCCTGGAAATGGAATTGTTGAAGGCCAAGAAGCAAGATGTCAAAGGAAAAATTGTGATGGCACATGATGAGTTTGGTGATGATGAGGCCCAGATCACCAGGAAGAGACAAAAAACAAGAGGTATTAAGAGAGCATTGGAGCAGGAAAAATATGAGGCAGAAGAACTCACCTCTGAGGAAAGAATTGCAAAGGAAATCAATGATGATAGAGAATTTTGGCTTAATAGAGTGAAAATACACCTCGAGAAGCTCCTTCATAAAGCCAACAGGGACAATGAGATGAGGAAACCTTAATCAGACAAAAGGAGAAGGGAAAAATTGAGTTTCTTGTTGATGCCTCCTTGGTAGCTTGACATACTTCATCAACACTTCATCTAGTAGTTTTGAAGGTTTTTGGGCAAGTTTTGTGTTTGATCCATGTGGGTCTAGACACCCTCACGAGACCAAGAGGGCTGATGATAGGTCAAAATTCAAAGTGGTCGGATGACTCTCGAACCACGTTCGGGTTGAAGTACTTATCACGCTGATTGAAACAGTGTGAATGGATCTCCAATCCGAGCCCATATGGTTAAGTTAGAGAAAGTAAAATTTTTGGTCAAATTTGGGCAGTGGGCGAGGTTTAACTGTCCCACAAATTCATTGTCAACCGGCAGGAAACCCAACTCCCAAAAATGGGTGAAATTGTGGCCTCATTAATTTTCCCAATGACCCTAAATTTCGTTGAAACCAAAAATGACTAATTTTTTTAAACAAACAAAATATATATATATATATATGGGCGATGGCATGCCACCACCCCTGCCACCCCACCGCAACACATCATATTACAAAAAAAATATATTAATCTTATGGTTCAAAGGGCCATGAACCTCGCAGAACCCCATGGAGCCCAACTATTAAACAACGATATATGGGGGTGGGCCACCACTGACGGACCCGCCACCCTGGTAGCTCCGGCCCACGACATAAATACCAAACACCGCACCATATATAAAATATATGTGATACATATTTCCAATGGAACCATGTTAAGTGGGCTACCTGGAATCGAACCTGCCCAACCACATAGGCTGGCCCACTCCACGGGCGGCCCAAAGAACCAACAAAAACCGCAACCCAACATTCAAAACCATGTTTAAGTATGTACCAAACAACATCCAAATTAAAACATATGGTTATACAATGTGAAAACTATATTATAACCACACACCAGTTCGAAATAAAAATGTTTATATGTTAAAAATGCGGTTATATTAAAACCAAACAAAGTTCAAACAAAAATTCCAATTCAGTAGGGTTGGTGGGGTTAGAACCCCCTACCTCTGCCTTGACAAATCCGCCCACAACCAACATGCCAACTTTTGGAATTTGAAAGGTCCACCCACCATGTAATACATAAGAATTCAAATCTGCAGATGCGCCCAGGCAGAGGAGGAGGAGCATGGAGTTCGAGGCAATGTTCATTTTTTTTTTTGCAGGTGGAACCCTGAGCCATTCACGGAGGCAGTGGAACCATGATCTGAGCCACATTTTTAGAGGGGGAAAAGTTGTTTGGTGTCCAAATTGGACAAATTTTATATGGATTTTACACCTCTCGGCGATGAAAATTTGATGGCAATGTCAGTTTCTACAATAGAGGTCTCGATTTTTTGGCTATTTTCCAGATTGGAATGATGGTGTCAGATTTCAGAATATGGATAGTCAACTTCATACCATTCGATGACACGAATCCATTGGTGCATTCGGATCCAGTAGCTGAGAAGCCTATTCTTCAGCCAGCATCAGAGTTGAGGTATATGACGTGTTGTTTCCATGTACTTCATTGATTATTATTGTGAGATGTTTTATGTCATGTCGATTCATGCTTGATGTATGATGTGGAATCTTGATGTTTATGTCATGTGATATGTATTCATGATGGATGGTAATTTATGTTATGAGATCCCTTTGTTTCTGTGATGGCAGGATACTCTTTGTCACGATGTGTGAGTTTGTCATGCTGATAGGAGGTTTGTTATGAGTGAGAGTTCCTTGTAGCAGAACGTCTCGTGGAGAGAAATTTCCACACATTTCGAGGGCACATTTCCTTGTATGACAAGTAAAAAATTTTCATATATATCATAACATTTTCCAACACCAAATGAAGCGACCAACACCATTGAGACACCGAGGCCTGAAGACGTAGTTGACACTGGACGAATTCTGTTCTTAAACGTCTTATATTTTGTTGTGTGATTGTTGACATGTTTTCCTGTTAATTATACCTACATATGTCTCTGTTTATTCTTTGAAAAAATGAAATTATAATACATCACATAAGTAAACTATCAAGTGTAAATCCGGTAGCTAATAGAACCAGATCAAGTGGTATCAGAGCAGTCTTCTCGTAGATGTGAATTGCAATCATGAACCATTGAACATGCAAAAATGGAGGATGTCAAACACATGTACGAGGCCATGCTGAGGACATCCCAAAGGATGGAATTTTTTTATGAAGCTTATAAGAAACAAGCAGCAGATAACGTTGAGTTGAAAACACTTCTACAAGAGGAGAAAGAGAATAAGAAGAAAGTGCGTCTTCAGTTGCAAGCCAAAGAGGTAGCCTTAGAAGAACTGAAGTGCAACAACCAGAGCCTTAAAGAAAAGGATGTTGAATTAAGGAGGTTTCTCCAAGAAGAGAAAGTGGAGAAGAAACAATTGTAGCTTCAGCTACAATCCATGACAGAGGCCTTGGAGGAAGTGAAGCGCAACGAAGGTTTAGAGAAGCCCTCTTAACCTATTTCAAAATCGACAGCTAAGGTAAAAAATGTTGATTTATCTTCAGTTTCATCTTCACATGATATCATTTCTATTGGAAGTGTGGAGATACCAATTACAGGAACCGACATGAGACTCCTTACCAAGATCAGGTACAAAGGAGGAGGACTTGGTGTTAATTTCCAAGGCATAACTCAACCATTGGAGGTTGTACAGAGACCTCGATATGCAGGTTTGGGGTACACTAAAGGAGAATGCTCAAAGGTGTCGGAAGTTTCCACGAAATTGATGAAACCATCGAGGAAAAATAATGATGGGAACACTTCACCATCATCCCATGGAAGTGTGTATTGAAATGAAAGAGTTGAGGCAAGCTCTCATCACCATGATCTCACTAGAGACTACCAGGAAAGGTATAACAAGTCTCGATATTATCAAGTTTGTTTTGATTATAAGAAGGTTGATAATCATTGACAGAAGTCATGGCATAGAAGAAATTTTCATTTTTGTGGTTTACATAACCATGTCATTGCTGAGTGTTGGAAGAGAATGGCAGCATGAAAGAGTATGAGGCGTGAAAGGCCTTCTCCACAGTAGGGGAAGAAATCGGTTAAGCATGTATGGAGAAATAATAATCATTACAGTTATTGCGACAGACGTGGCCATCAAAGAGCCATGTTTTGGAGGCTCCATCCAGATCAATGCCTTAAGGGCAAAGCGTTAGTGCAGAAACCATTCAGTAAAACTGTTAAACGAGAAAATCCACCACATTCACCCTGGTTCACTTTGTTGAGTAAGAAATGGTTTTTCTAGATGTATTGGACACAATTGTAAATCATGTGTTGCATTTTAAAATGTAAAAATTGATGATGTGTTTTCCATCACTTGTTTAGCAACAATGATATTTTGGCCTTGTATTGATAGCTGGGGTATTGATTCCATTTGACGTAACCTTGGCCACAGAGTATGGTTATAAACTCATGGCAAGTGTGGGGATTGCTTGGATCATAAATTGGTTGCTTAGTTAAGAATTTAATTTGCAAAATATTGTATTATAGGTTTTCAGAGGATGCAGGTGTCAGCTCATTGCTTATGGCTCCAAAGGACAAAGGTGAAGGAGAATGAAGGGTGACCTTTCAGGACACTTGTGGCACACACAAAGTACAAAGAAACTGCATATTATTTTCATGATTTTTGTGGACCAAAAGCTCCTCAGTGGGAAGGATTGATCCAAGTGGCTCCAGACACCGTTAGGAGACCAAGAAGGCTAATGATAGGTTAAAATTCAAAGTGGTTGGATGACTATCAAACTAGGTTCAAGTTGAAGTACTCATCGCCCTGATTCCAGCGGTGCGAACATATCTCCAATCTGAGCTCGTATGGAGAAGTTAGAGCAAGTCAAAGTTTTGGTCAAAGTTGGGCAGTGGGCCAGGTTTAACTGTCCCACAAATTCACCGTCAACCAGTAGGAACCTAGCTCCCAAAAATAGGCAAAATTGTGGCCTCGTTAATTTTCCCAATGACCCTTAATTTCGTTAAAACCAAAAATGACTTTGTTTGAAAATATATATATATGGGGGGTGACAGGCCACAACCCAAACCGCCCCACCGCAACACATCATATTACAAAAACATATATTGATGTTATGGTTCAACGGGCCGTGACCCCCGCCGAACCTCACAGAGCCCAAAAATTGAAAAACGATATATATGGGGGCGGGCCATCCGTGGTGGACTCGCCACCCTTGTAGCCCCAACCCACGACATAAATACCAAACACCGCACCATATATATAATATATGTGATATATGTTTGCAACGACACCATGTTAAGTGGGACGGCGGGAATCAAACCCACCTGACCCACTCCACGGGTGGCCCAACGAACCAGCACAAACCACAACCCAACATTCAAAACCATGTTTAAGTATGTACCAAACAACATCCAAATTAAAACATATGGTTATACAAGGTGCAAAATATATTATAATCGTGCCCAAATTCGAAATTAAAACGATTATACATTAAAAATGTGGTTATATTAAAACCAAACGAAGTTCAAACAAGAATTCGAATTCGTTGGGGTCGGTGGGGTTGGAACCCCCGACCTTCGCCTTGACAAATACACCCACAACCAACATGCCAACTGTTGGACTTTGAAAGGTCCACTCTCCATGTACTACATAAGAACTCAAATCCATAGATGTGCCCAGGCAGAGGAGGAGGAGCATGAAGTTCGAGGAAGTGTTCATTTTTTTTGCAGGTTGAACCCTGAGCCATTCAGGGAGGCAGCGGAACCATGATCTGAGCTACATTTTCAGAGGGGGAAAAATTGTCCGGTGTCCAAATTGGACAAATTTGATATGGATTTTACACCTCTTGACAACATAAATTTGATGGCGATGTCAGTTTCTGCAACAGAGGTCTTTATTTTTCGACCATTTTCCAGATTGGAATAATGGTGCCGGATTTCAGAGTATGGATAATCGATTTCATGCCATTTGATGACAGGAATCCATCGGTGCATTCAAATCTAGTAGTTGAGTAGCTAATTCTTCAGCCAGAATCAGAGATGATTTATATGAAGTGTTGTTGCCATGCACTTCATTGATTATTGTTGTGAGATGTTTTATGTCATGTTGATTCCTACTTGATGTATGATGTGAAATCTTGATGCTTTTGTCATGTGATATGTATTCATCATGGATGGTCATTTATGTTTTGAGATCCCTTTGTTTCCTTGATGGCGGGATACTCTTTGTCACCATATGTGAGGTTGTCATGCTGATAGGAGGTTTGTTATGAGTGAGATTTCCTTGTAGCAGAACATCTTGTGGAGAGACTTTGCCACTCATGTCGAAGGCACATTTCGTTGTATGGAAAGTAAGCAGTGTCCATGTACATCATCACATTTTCTAGCACCAAATGAAGTGGCCAACACCATCAAGACACCGAGGCCCGAAGACATAGCCCACACTGGACGAACTCCGTTATTAAACGACTTGTGTTTTGTTGTATGATCATTGACATGTTTTCCTCTTAATTATATCTGCATATGTGTGCATTGATGCTTTTAAAAAATGAAATTATAATACATCACAGAAGTAAAATATCATGGGTAAATCCTGTAGCTGACGGACTTGAATCAGTGTTTTTGGGCATTTTCGTAAAATTTAGCAGACTTTTTACATAGTTAGCCTACAAAAAGCACAACGTGGGCCACACTGTGCTTTTTTTGGAGGCCTCTAAATGCTAAAAACTCTACATGGATGGATAGATAATGGTCTCTACATCAATTTTTGACTATTGGCACTCCAAAAACTAAGCTTTTGACAAGTGGAAAAGGCCAAAAACCCCCTAAACAACACCTTTTTGCCACCTTTTTCAACCTCATGTTGTGATTTTTTACTAGTCTTGGGAGATTTCATTTTTTAGTAGCTTCACTCCATTATTTTCAGAGAATGAGGAAATTTTTGACAATTATACTAGAATATCTTTCCAGCGAGCCGTCTTGGGCTCAATTTGGACTTTAGGAAGGCACTCAAAAGTTGATTTGAAGGCCCACATTGTGCTTTTTACCAGGCACATTGTGCTTTTTACCAGGCACATTGTGCTTTTTACAAACACTCTACACTTTTTACAGTTAGTTGATTTCTTCAGAATTTTTACTTTTTCTCAGTTGATTGAAGAATTCCAAGGAGATTTATTGATTTAAATGTAAAATTAAACGTAATTATGTCTTATATAGTTACTATAGGTAGATACATCAAGTAAATATGTAATTTTGGGTCAAGTGAATTAGTTTCATCAAAGATATGGATGGGTTTGTTGACCTCTCTAGTCATTAGGATTCCAGTTGAGGACTTTGAGGATCCGATCCACAAGTCATGGATTCAACCCCTGAGAGTGGGAGAACTAGTTTTTGGTCTATATCTTTCATTTCCTTTGTCATTGCAAGGGTTGGATGTTGTGTAATTGATCTTTGAACACTAGTGTAATCAGTCATTTTTGGTAGGAAATAAGAGACAAAGTTGCAACTATTTTGGTGGGTTTCCTGTGGTAATGTCTTTTAACAGTGTTTCCTCTTATGGTTACATAATTTTGACTGTATTATGCTTTCCATATTCATTCCATATCTGAATGTTATTAATTCCTAAGTTAGATAAACAAAATTCACTAGTTGATGCCTTGTTTTGGAGAAATTATTACAGTTGTGTTTCATTTTATTCTGATTAAAAAGAATTTATGATTTCCATGTTGTTTTTGAAAACCCTAGAAGTCTCTCATATCCATCTTGATACCTGAATGTGTTTAAGAATATGCCTACCTTGCCCCATTATATCTCTACAATTCTGATCGTCTTTGCCCTGACCTAGTTCTTCCGTGACCTATTCACCATCCAGCACCCAAAATCAATCAATCAAAACCCTAGTGCTACTATCCCTAGCCTAAAATCCTCATTATCCAGTCATATTGGATGTGATTTCTTAGAGATAATCCTCTACTGCCTAGTAGGGCTAGCTACCTGGCAAAATATTGGTTTGTGTTTACCTTTGTTGATCTCCTTCTCAGCCTTCAGAGATCCGAGGGAGTGATAACATCTTGGGGACCATAATGGGGTTCAAAAGTGATAGATCCTTCTTGTTTGTACCATAATCTCATCGAATTATTGGCATGTGGGTGATAGGTCTAAGTTTTCGTGAAGGCTGATTTGAAAGTTGCAAAGAACCAATTTGTTGCACAGTGAAAATTCTGGCTTCGAGGAGATACACCAGATCAAATCAAAATCCTCATCCAGTTGATCCAGTTGAAGATCCAGAGAGACTTTTTTGGAAAAAAATATCTCACCACATAGAATTCAGTCAAATCCTATTCCATTGGTAAGATCTTCTTCGTGACCTACAAAAGTTTTATCTCTCGAAGACATACCCTTTCATTTCAAATTTGAGTTGTCTTTATTTCGATCAAAGTCTGAAACATCATTGTTTGATATAGTTTTTGACCCATTAAAGCTTTCTAAAGTAAAATAATTATCTGAGATAGATTTTAATTCCTTGAAACTCGAAGATAATTTACTTTTTGAAGAAAATAAATCTGAATCAGACTTCGATACAAAAGTCTGGAGTCAATTCTATAGGATTGAAAAGTTAGCTAACCAACTTCAATACAAATCCAAAAAAGCATAACCTAATATCAGCAAGATTCAATACCTATTACGACACAATCCCAGTCAATTGTTTCTTCTTCATCTGGTCAAATCCTTCCATTATCACTCATGTACTTCACTCAGCGGGAATCATGGCCAGATTTTCACCCCTTATTCTACCTACTCAACTCAAGGCTTTACCACAAGGCTATGGCCAGAGACTCCCTCTCTTTGATGATATTTCCCAAATCGGTGCAAGACAACACAGTCAAATTCAATGAATTTATTGACCTGGAAGTAATATATGTTGATGATTCCAAGATGAGAATCATAGTTTAGAGATTTTCTGGAGATGTTAAAACCTGGTTTAGATCTTTGAATGAAAATTATATATCCACTACATATCAGCTAATATATGCCTTCATAGCCCGATGGGAGGTGAAGAAGAACCCCTTGAAAATTATTTCTAAATATGATAACCTAAAAAGAAACCCAAATGAATCAGTTTAGGATTTCACTGCTCGTTTAAACCGAGTATACAATTCAATTCCAAATGAGATCAAACCTCCTCCAGTTTTGGCTCTCTTGCATTATCCAAATGGCTTTGATCCAGACATGGCATATCAATTGAGAGAGAGGAATTGTGCAACATTAGAAGACATGCATAGGAATGCAGTCAATGTGGAAGCAAACTTGTTAATTAAGAAGTGAAAGGTGAAGGGTGGGAGAAACGTAACCATTGAAGAAGAAGCATCCTCATCTTCTGAGGTAAAATTGGAAACTTTGATAAGGACAGTAGAAAGGATAGTTGATAGGATGTCCATTACAGAAAGACAACCAGAAGCACAAGTTAGAAATCCTAACTTCAAAGGACAGTAACAACAGCTTCAATTCAGAATCAAACAAAGAGAACAGAGGGCTCTTGAGAAACCAACACAACAACAGTAGATTCAGACACACTTGCAGCAAAATTATGCTAAAGGAGTTGATGAAGAAGAAGAAAATCCAATTGTTGAAGAAAATCACTTTTTTACAGCTGATGGCCAACCCATATTTTTGACAGAGAATGAAGAATATGTTGAGAAGAGAGATGTGCCTAAGGATGAAGATTAGATATTAGCCAATGATCATGAGTTGGAGGTTGAGTATGATTATTATCAGTGGGGCTATTTGAATGTACTCAACTCACAGCAGAGGCAATACTCATTGAGGGGCAGAGATGTCCCAGTCAATCCTATTGAGAAGCACGCATCCCAACTATTAGCACTCCACCGGATCTCCGAGGCTGAGAAGAGACCAACAAAGGTAACTACAAACCAATATTAGCCAAGTATCTTGTTGTGAAACCAGCTCCAAAAGTATAAGAAAAGAGATATCAACGCCTTAGAAATAAGCCACTTCGAGGGGGAAAACTCCAATACATTACATGAATGAAAAATTCTTGGATGATACAAATAAAAAAACCTCATTTTTATATACAGGAGTCCATGGGGCCACAATGTAATCCTAGTGGGGCCACAATGTAATCCTAGCCGGCCTAACAATAATAATTTAAAGGCACAATAATAACAATAAGGGGGTTACACTAACACCAATAAGGGACTATACTAGTAATATAGGGACCTAACATGCCCCTCTCCTTCAAAAAAGTGTTGTCCTAAATGCTTGAGTAGCTCTGGGTGATTCTGTATAAACTTCTCATCCTCCCATGTAGAACCTTCAGTGGGTAAGTTCTTCCACTTGATGAGATACTCTGAAATTGATCGATTTCGTAGCTGTCGAGTTCTTGTTTCCATGACTGCTTCAGGTTCCAATATTATTTTTCCCTCCTCATCAAGTTCTGGCAATATTGTTTGAACTAGAATATTTTCACCTATAACCTTCTTTAAGCATGAAACATGGAAAACAGGATGCACTCGTGAAGAAGCAGGAAGCTCCCTGAGCTCTAGGTTGAATCCTTTTCAAAAGAGCACCCTCATTCACTTCGACTCTACCAACGAGTAGATTGGCTTTGTTAAAACCCATATTGTGATTTTCATTTGCCGCCACAGAATGAATTAATTGTGATATGGGATAACAGGCCCCATAAGGCATCAGTTCCAATATCATATCCTTCTTAGCTTGCTTGAGGGAAATTTGTTTGTATGGTTGTAGCCGTAAAAATACCCAGTCTCCTACATCAAAAATTATCTCACTGCGATGTTGATCTGCCTGTTGTTTCATTCGATTTTGTGCCAAATTCATGTTATCCTTTAAGAGTCGGAGAACTTCTTGTTGATGCTCTATGTGATCTTCCACTGCTTGAACCTTCGAATTTTCTCTTAAAGATGATGTGATGGACGATGGATGATATCCATAAAGTGCCATAAATGGGGTCATTTTTGCTACAGTATGGAAGGAAGTGTTATACCACCATTCAGTGAGAGGTAACCACTTGACCCATTGTGTTTGTTTATCAAATACAAAACAACGAAGATATCCCTCCAAACATTTATTTACTATCTCAGTTTGACCATCGGATTGAGGATGATAAGATGAGCTATGAGCTAATTGAGTACCCAAACAAGAAAATAACTCCATCCAAAAATTTCCTGTAAAAATGGGATCTTTGTCACTCACAGTAACCCTTGGGTTTCCATGTAGCTTCTGAATTGTGTCCATAAATGTAGTAGCAAATTTACGTGCTTTAAATGGATGAGATAATGCATAAAAGTGTGCATACTTAGTAAGTCTATCAACTACCACCATGGTGACACTCTTTCCTTTGGACTTAGGTAAACCTGTGATAAAATCCATTTAAAAATCCTCCCAACGTTGACTTGGAATGGACAAAGGTTGTAGAAGACCCGGGGTTTTAATTGTCTCAACTTTATTCTGCTAGCAAACCAAACATTCCGCCACAAATTTTTGAATATCAGATTTAAGGCCATCCCAAAAAAATTCTTTCTTCACCCTGTGGTAAGTTTTTAAAAATCCTGAGTGTCCTCCTAAAGGAGAAGTGTGCAATTCCAGAAGAATATTTTGTTTTAGTTGGGAATTCTTACAAAGATATAAGCGATCTGTGTACCATAAGGAATCATTTTTCCAACTAAATGTATCAGATGTACTAGGATCTTGCTGCAACTTTTGAATGAGTGTCCATACATATTTTTCCTTCTTCCATTCATCTCTTTCTTCGATTATCCAATCTGGTTGGATAATAGAAATGGCACAAAGCAATGCTTGCACCTCTTCATTCTTTCTTGAGAGTGCATCTGCAACAACATTAAGCTTTCCTTTTTTGTAGATTATTTCAAAGTCATAACCCAACATCTTTGTGACCCATTTTTGCTGCTCTTCTGAAGATAGTCTTTGTTCCAAAAAGTGTTTAAGACTATCATGACTAGTTTTTACCTTGAAGTGTCTTCCCATTAGGTAAGTTCTCCATTTCTTTAGTGCATGCAGTATTGCTAACATTTCCTTCTCATAAATAGGTTTCTGTAAATACTTTCCTTTGATTGGACGACTTTCAAAAGCAATGGGTCTTCCTTCCTGCATTAAAACTGCACCAATTCCATTTCCTGAGGCATCACATTCCACAATAAAGGTTTTGTGAAGTCTGGCGTAGCTAAGACCGGTGCTAGGCACATTTCCTCTTTAAGATGTTCAAAGGCCTTAGTTGCTTCAGGAGTCCATGAAAATGCATCTTTCTTCAATAATGTTGTTAGAGGTGCTGCTATTCTCCCATAATTCTTAACAAACTTGTGATAATACCCTGTTAACCCGAGAAATCCTCGCAACTGCTTTATGTTTGTAGGGACTTTCCATTCCTTAATGGATTTAATTTTGTTAGGTTCTACCTTAACACCCTCATGAGATACAATATGACCCAGATATTCCACCTCTTGTACTCCAAAGAAACATTTGGATGTTTTTGCATATAATTATTTATCCTACAATAGTTTGAGCACCCTGTCAACATGTTGAACATGATCCTTCCAAGACCTGCTGTAGATTAGTATATCATCAAAAAATACTAGCACAAATTTTCTAAGAAAGGGTTTGAAAATGGAATTCATCAACCCTTGAAATGTAGAAGGTGCATTGGTAAGGCCAAAAGGCATGACCAAAAATTCATAATGACCCTCATGATTTCGAAATGTTGTTTTCGGAATATCTTCAGTCTTCATTCTAATTTGATGATATCCTCAATGAAGATCCAACTTGGTAAAATAAATTGCTCCATGTAATTCATCCAATAATTCATCAATCACAGGAATGGGAAATTTATCTTTAATGGTGAACTTATTGAGCTCCCTATAATCTGGACACATTCGCCATGATCCATCCTTCTTGTGTACCAATACTACAGGAGCAGAGAAAGAACTTTGACTAGGTTGAATTATACCCGCCTCTAACATTTCTGCAATCATACGTTCAATTTTGCTCTTTTGGAAGTAATGATATCTATAAGGCTTGATGTTTGGAGGAACACTTCCTGGAATCAAATGAATAGCATGATCATGATCACGAATAGGTGGGAGTTCTTTGGGAGTTTCAAACACCTTGGAATGATTGTCCAAGACTTGTTGGAGATCTGCAGAAATAGATGATTTTGATGTTGGAACTTCTAGTGAGCATAATTGTTCAATTACGCCTCGCTGTTCTTTCTTTAGAAGCTTTGTCATGACATTAGAGCTTATTATCCTTCCTGGCTTCCCCGCAATACCCCGTAATTCAACTTCCTTTCCTTCTGAAAAAAATTTCAAGAAAAGTTCCTGAAAATTAAAAGCTACCGTCCCCAAAGATTGTAACCATTGTACTCCTAGTACAACATCAGCACCTCCCATAGGAATGGAAAGCATTGGACTAGTCAATACATATTCCCCCATGGTTATCTTGATATTATGGAATTTTCCAGAGCAATTTATAGTTCCTCCATTTGCAACCATCACTTGACATTCTGGTGCTGGGTATAGGAAACAATTCAATTCCTTGGCTACCTTACAATGAATAAAATTATGGGTACTACCTGAATCAATCAACATTATTACCTTTTTCTTCTTGATATGTCCTTTTATCTTGAGAGTTTAAGGAGTGGTAATTCCTGCCAATGCATTACACAATATGGTCGGACTCATTTCTTCCTCTTCTAGGGTTGGTTAGTGGTGTATACCCTCTTCTTTTGAATATTCTTGTTCATTTTCTTCTTCCTCTTCACAACCTATGTAAAATAATTTCTTCTCAGCACACTTATGACCTTTAGTGTATTTGCTATCACAACTATAGCAAAGCCCTTTTGTTCCTTTTTCTTCCAATTTTTGTGGTGTCAACCTTGTAGGTTGTGCAAATCTAGGAGTAGCAACACTTCCCTCTTTATAGAAGTGAGTGGTAGGCTTCCTTGTCGCCATAATTTTACATTCAATTTTTCTATCCAACCTGAATGCCTTCTCCAATGAATCAGGTTCCAAAACACGAAATTCATGTTGGATGTTATCCTTTAAGTACCTATGAATAGATCAATCATGTGTTCTTATGAAATATCAGTTACCCTTATATTCAATTTTTGGAAGTCCTCAATGTGCTCCCCCACTGAACCCTTTTGTTTGAGATTTATCAATTGGCTAAATAAGGTGTTGCTCTTTGTATCCTCATAATGTGCTATCATTTCCTCTGTAAAAATTGATCAAGTGACAATTTTTTTACGGGAGCAAAGCCATCGATACCATACAAATGTATTTTTTTCTAAATGTAAAGTTACAATGCACACCTTTTGTGTGTGTTTTCACATTATTGAGATCAAAATATTTCTCCATTTGTAGTATCCATGTTACAGGATCCTTTCCATCAAACTTCCTCATATCCATTTTTGGAATACGATGGTTTTTCCCTCTAACATTAGAGTTTATGAAATCATGATTAACATTTATTTTGTTCTCATCATGAGCTTCCTCTGCTATCTTTTCACCATTAGGAAAAATTTCTTGTATCAACTTTGCCAAACCTTCTATGTCTACTTTTAGATCATTATTCATGTTTTCCATGTTGTCTTTCATTTATTCATCGATCTTAGCTTCCATGTCATCCCTCTTAGCTTCCATGCCCACTTCTATTCCATTCATCTTAGCTTCCAAACCATTCATCTAAGCTTCCACGCCTTTCTTCAAACCATCCATCTTAGTTTCCACACCTTTCTTCAAAACTTCCATTTCATTTTTTGTTGCTCTTTGTGAGAGAGAAATTTGTTTCACTTGCTCTTGTAATTTTGATATGTCATGTTTCCATTCTTCGTCTTCATGAGCCATAGTAGAACCTTCTAAAGGACTAATGGGTGTTGAATTCTTTTTAGGGGCAATTTTAGAATCCAATACTGATATCTATTCTACAATATGCCCTTGGAATCAATTCAACTTGATTCTTCAAACAAGACTTATGCAATTCGGAAAAAAAATACACACCTTTTACTTTCTTTTGAGGAGCTCGATATTGAAATTGAATTATCTCTATAATTGCGGATCCTCATTATCTAAAATTCATCCCATGTTGTAGCCTTCTGAAGCTTCTTTCAAATGCCACAATTCTGATTTGATTTGGATTCTTCAAGACAAATTTATGTCTAATCTCCCACAATGACCCAATTATGGACTGGTTCAGTAGAGAGAACTTGTACGGCTTGCCACATGTCACTGTTTCCTCCTTTGGCTTTGAAATTAATATAAATCAAACTATAGTCCATGTAATTGTGGCCACGTTTTACAACATTCTAATCCAATGCTCAGAGAGAGAGCTATGAAGCTTTTTCCACGTTCACCTCTTTGAGATGAAATTCAGAAGCCTGAAAAAGACCTAGCTTCCATAGATCATATCTCCAAAAATGTTGCGAACCAAGATCTGAAATTTTTTGACGATGTTCCTCAGTATTTTTTCTTCGTGCTCTAAAAATTTCAGCTTCTGAACCTTCGTAGAAAAAAAATTATAGTGAAAATACCATGATGACCTATTTAGGTTAAATTTAGGAGCCTGCAAAATGACCTAAGTTCCACAGATTATATCTCCGAAACTATTGCGAACCAAGCTCTGAAATTTTGCGAAGATGTTCCTTAGGCTTTTGGCTTCGTACACTACAAATTTCAGCTTCTAAGCCTTCGGAGTAAAAATGTTATAGCGAAAATTCCACGATGACCTGTTTGGAGTTGCGAACCCCTAGAATCCAAAGCTCTGATACCAAATGTTGTGAAACCAGTTCCAAAAATAGAAGAAAAGAGATATCAACACTTTATAAATAAGCCACTTTGAGGGGGCAACCTCTAATACATTACATGAATGAACAATTCTTGGATGATACAAATAAAAAAATCTCCTTTCTATATATAGGAGTCCATGGGGCCACAATGTATTCCTAGTGGGGCCACAATGTAATCCTAGCCGACGTAACAATAATAATTTAAGGGCACAATAATAACAATAAGGGGGTTACACTAACAACAATAAGGGACTATACTAGTAATATAGGGACCTAACATGCCCTACTAGGTAGGAGAGGGCTCTCTCCAAGGTATCTTAGCCAAGAGGGTTGGATCAAATTAGGTTGTAGGATAGGTATAGTAGCAGAGGGGTTTTGATTGGTTGATTTGGGTGCTGGATGAGAGAATTAGGTCAAAGAGGTAACTAGGTTAGGGAAAATAAGATCAGAATTGCAGACATCTAATGGGGCGAGGTAGGTAAGAACTCTAACACTTTAGGGTTCTTAGTTGAGATGGATCAGACTGCTGAGGTGCTAAAAATAGCATGACAATGCATGAATTCCTTTTAAACTAAAGAAATGAAGCAAATTATGGTGATTCGCCCAAAACAGAGCATAAGAGATGTATTATGCCTATAAAACTTTAGAAATCAGCATATAATAGAGCTGAAATGAACATGGAAAGTACAAAAATTTCATACATATGAAACTGAAGAAGAAACTATGCCAAAGTACAGTACCACATGAATCCCAAAAGAATAGATGAAACTCATCCAATATATTCCTGCCAAAATCTGAATACACTAGTGTCTCTGATCAATACAACAACATCGAACATTTGAAATGAATCGAAAAATTAAATATATAGACATGAAGCAACATCTCCCAACATCAGGGGTCAAATCCCTAAGTTGTGGAGCTGACCCACCAAAGTATGAACTAAAACCTGGAGTGTAGGGTGGTCAAACTGACTCATCCCTAACTTTAGTGAAACTGATTCATTCATCCTCTCAAAGAGTTTTACCTAATGTATTTAGCCCTAGCTAACTCATAAACATCATTATTACATTTATATCCATCAATTACATCAGTAAAAACTAATAAATTCTATCATAACTGAGAAAAGCTCCAAGACTGGAAAATATGAGGCAACTGACAAAAGCGCAACGCTTGAAGCAAAAGCGTAGTGCCAACTTCGAGATGAGTTTTGGAGGCCTTCATAAAGTAAAAAGTGAGCTCAGGATAGATCATTGGAAATAATTTCCTATCTAGTTTCCAAATATGTTCTTATGTTACAAAATTGACCATATTTGACCCTCCAAAGAGTCAATCTCCTAATATTGGTCAAAAGCACAGTGCCAGGCTCAAAAAGAAGGAAGAAACATGGTTTTTTGGTGTTTTTTGACTTTTCTACCAACCAGTTTGTCCAAATTTTCTTAGAAACACTGATAAAATGCATGTATTCATCATTATGAATCCACTTATGGTCTTTATTTGACCAATGGAGGTCCCTTGAAAAGGCGCAATGCCCTAGGCAAAAGCGCAACACCCTTGAAAAAAGCGCAACGCCATATTCTAACTCACTTTTGGATGACTTCCCGAACTCCGAATTGAGCTCATGATAGCTTTTTGGAAATAAATATCTGTTTAATACATAATTGATGTATCAAGTACTAAAAATTATCAAGTATAGTGCCTCAAAAATCAATTCTCCCAAGACTTGTCAAAAAGTGCAGAATGGGGGTGCAAAAAGAGTAGCGTGCTCTTGTAGGCCACTTGTGGAGGCCTTTCGAAACTCAAAATTAAGGTCATGGTAGCTCCTTAGAAATATATTTGTGTGTAGTTATCATTGGAAGCATCAAAAAAGTCATTTGGACATTTCATCAAGGATAAAAGTTGATTTTTCCAAGATTACCCCAAAAGTACAACAACTCTCGTATAGAAACTATATGTTTAGCATTACTCCCAAACCTTAACACCTGTGTAAAAAATAAATGAGTTATTTCTTCCTTGGTCTATGATTAACAAAAAACTATTTCATGTTTATGAAATTCTTCTCCATTTGGTCAAAAACATACTTTAAAGAAAACCTGGCCCTATGTGTAGCAAATGATTTGTCCCTTGTAATGAATTCTTGAAAAATGATGGAGACATGATGTTTATGAGCTAGATTGGACTCATAATTTCTGATATGACCTCCCTTATGCCTCATCTAGCTCAATCTGAAAGGAAATTAGGGTTTAGTGTAGGAAAAACAAGGGGTTTGGGAAATATATAAGGATGAAGGGAAATAAAGGGGATAGGGGGATTCTAAATTATCAGGAAAATATTTGGAGGTAGGGAGGGATGCTAGGAAGTAGGGGAAATTTTAATTTCAATGATTTAGTGAGGGGAAGGGGTTCAAAAGGGAAAAACACATTCATAGTCTATGAAAGTGTCAAATTGTAGCAATAGGCTAGGGCTTGTGGAAAAATGATGATTTAGAAAGGTATATTAAGGATAGGGGAAGGTGTAAGAGCATCAAGATACAAGTTTTTTTGATGATTTAACCATGGAAGGCACGAAACCAAGAAAAATGCCCTCAAAACCCTAAGAGAGGGAAATGAGATTTCCAAGCACAACTGAGAGACAAATATGGTAAACACAAAACAAATTACTTGGAAATGATAGTTTGGAACCTGAAATTGTTGAAGAACTTTGACTATTACTAATTCAAAAGATGAATTTGATGGTGAAATGACCAATTTTCATGATTTTGACCCTATGACCTAAAAATGGCACAACATGGAAGAATGAGTTGAATGATGACCATGATGACTATTGGAATATTTCAACGATGAATGACCTAACCATGATGATGTCCATTAACCATGGAGGTGAAAGGAGAGTAATGATCTCAATACCCTAGTCAGTGACCAAATTTTTGGATGATGACCTAATGGAAAATAAAAAATTCAGAACGAAACCCTAATATGATGTGAAAATATATATTTTGATCACTAGTGGAAGGATGAAAATACTGACACTAACATTGGCTCCTGCTAGGGATGGTAGCTCCTTGGAGGTGCTAAGAATACCATAGAACAAGTTCCTAACCATTGGGCATGGAGTCAAAAGCCAAAAACCAAACTGAAAACTGAAAACTTGACTCAATAAACTAAATCAAGACTTGTTTAATTTTTTTTTAAAATTGACTTAAAACTGACCGAAAATAAAAACTTACTAAAATTATTGATGTGAGAATATCACCGAGACTTGAGGACTTCAAATCCTGATGAAAATCACCTATATGTTGAAGGCATATGTACAATAAGGCGATATCAAAATGCCAGTGTAACCAATCAAGCAAATCCCTCTTTGATTGATTCTCCCAATCAGATTCTTTGGACAACAATAAATATTTACAATTTGGAAGCCAAAAAAATAGCTAACAATGATTTCCATAATCATTGAATATTGAAATAATTACCTTCAGTGCTGACTGTAATAAATATTCCGTTGGATCCTAAAAAACATGAATATTTACCTATCATTGATCTAGAAGAAATAAGGTAGCTTTTTCTCTTGAATATGATCTCTCTTCATAATGTACCTCGGCAAGAGTGTGTTCCTGGTCTTCAAAATATTCTGAACAAGTAGGTGAGCATATTTCTTCTTGAAATAAAAATTGAAAACATGAAACATGAGAAGAAAAATCTGAATGACAATCCTCAATGCCCTAGTCCTCTATAATTTGAATACATTGTTGATCATCTTCATATGACATGGAAATCAGATTGTCATGTTTCTTATCACACTCATTAGTCATAAGAGGGAAAACTTGAGATTGTTCTTGAAACTCAAAACTAACATTTCTATAATTTACCGCAGAGTCATCCAAAGAATATTTTTCATGTAATTGAACAAAGATCTCATCTTGCTTTTCATAAAAGGACTGGATTACCTCCTTTTGAAGACTTTGTTCTAACGAGATGAGAACACTAGGGTAAATAACTTTGTTTTCTTCATTCAAGGTGATCTCAACAATAGAGATCTCCTTCATGGTATTCGTAACAACATACTCTTCATCATCATAATCCGAATCTAGATATGGAATAGCCAGATTGAATTTATCACAATCTGAAATTGGAACTTGATTTTCCTGCATACTATCTTCTACTGCAAGTAGATCTAAAATAAGACCTCGTCTTCCATCATTTTCAATTTTACAAAGATCTTCAGGCTACTGCAAAATTTCCTGAGCATATTGATAAGTATCCTCTAAGTTTTCTTTATATGTTTTTGAAATGGATTTCATATAGGGCTTCCATGATCTCATCGTCCATGAATTCATCATCTCCATAAATATTCTTAAAATTTTCAATAAAACTATTAACATGTTTACAACAGTTCTGAACTAATATTAAGGATGGACAAGATTATTTATACCTTTCAAAGAACATGATATAACAATCCTTTAAATAGTAAATACAAGCAGGCGGAAAAATTTCATACCAAGATTGGGCTTCACCTTCCAGATTTTCCATGAATATCTTCATTAAGAAGTCTTTAGGAAAATCAATCTTTAATCTATGCACATGCATGTGAAATCTCACTAGATGAAGAACAACATCATTGCCTTTCACATTTTTTAAACTTCGGAAGACATGTCATCCAATCAACCCGAGGCATGTTGTTTTGAAAACCTAGTATGTGATCTCGGCTCATTGGAGCATACCTTCGAGAAATTGAATCCATTTTGACAACAATGAAGTCACGAAGAATTTTTTTTTTTTAGACTACCGGTTCTTGAAGAGTGGAGTCGCCATAAAAATTCTAAACCTTGGGATTTTTCGACACTAAAGTTGCAAGGTGAATGATGCACATCGTTATTGTGCCTGATCATTGTTCACTGTCAACAATAATATCTGATATTTGATGATTGTCATCTCGGGGAAGATCTGTCACTTTCTTCCCCAGTATGGTCGCCAAGATGTTAGCACTCCACCGGATCTCTGAGGCTAAGAAGAGACCAGCAAAGGTAACTACAAACCAAGCTTAGCCAAGTAGCTAGCCCTACTAGGAAGGAGAGGGCCATCTCCAAGGGATCTCAGCCAAGAGGGCTGGATCAAATTAGGTTTTAGGCTAGGTATAATAGCACATGGGTTTTGATTGGTTGATCTGGGTGCTCGATGAGAAAATTAAGTCAAATAGGAAACTAGGTCAATGAAAATAGGATCAGAATTGAAGGAATCTAATGGGGCAAGGAAGGTAAGCACTCTAACACTTTACGGTTCTTAGGTGAGATGGATCAGACTGGTGAGGTTCTAAAAATATCATCACAGTGCATGAATTCCTTTTAAACTGAATAATTGAAACAAATTATGACGATTTTCCCAAAAAAGAGCATAACAGATTTATTCTGCCTATCAAACTTGAGAAATCAACATATCATAGAGCTAAAATGAACATGGAAATTACAAAACATTCATACATATGAAACTGAAGAAGAAACTATGCCAAATTACAGTACCACATGAATCCCAAAAGAATAGTTGTAGCTCATCCAATATATTCCTGCCAAAATCTGAATACACTAGTGTCTCTGATCAATATAAAAACATCCAACCTTTGAAATGAGTCAAAAAATGAAAGATATAGACACAAAACAACATCTCCCAACCTTAGGGGTTGAATCCCTAAGTTGTGGAGCTGATCCACCAAATTCTAAACTAAAACCTAGAGTGCAGGGTGGTCAAACTGACTCATCCCTAATGTTGGGCCAGAATTGTACTCTACTGATAAATTACGCTTCCCTAGACAGGTGTTAGTCTAGAAAAATAGGTGAAAGACTATACTACCATTTCTCCTAACTCAGAAAAGATACACGGAGAGGATTGGAGGCTTACTTGTTTGAGTCGCTTCCAAATGACTCCTTTCCGTCGCTTCCACTACAACTTCAAATTCAAGAGGTTTGTGAGTTGAATGCTTCCTGCAAGAAAGAACACTGAAACAAAAAAAGATGCAATAATATAGATATCTATTCAATTTAGTTAGCTAAATCATTTAAGCATAAACTACATTCATCAACCAAGATCTGACAATATGGAAAATCAAAGTTAACATAGATGCATGTAGGGAAAAAAAAGAAGTACTCTTTATTGATGATAGAAGGAGAGGTTACAACCTAGTGACTGATTGAAGTGACCTTCCAACATAGTTCCCAAGTCTCATCACAGCATAACTCTCTCCAGCAGCAGCTCCACAAATCAAAATCTCAATTGAAAATTCTCCAACATTTCTCTAATCAAATTCTTCCTCCTCAAACACTTAGATCTGTGTTCAATTTATAGATGAACTGTAGGTTGTTTTTAAATCAATAGCATTCCAAAAATAGGCAAGACATGTTTATAGTCATGTAGATGTCAAATGGACACTTGGATCCAAAGCTTGACACATGTGAACCCTTCTAGAAGACACTGGCCAAGTGGAGATTCCAGAACAATCAGAATTTCGCTCCCAATGTGACCAACGCACCTTTGAATGTCGGGAAGTGCTTTGAAAATTAGCCTTGCATGGGGCTAGCTGCATATGCAACACACTTAGGCCCCTTAGAGCCTGCGTTGGTGAACTCTCATATGTTAAATATTAGCTTCAAACCATGGAAACATTTGCTTGATGAAAGTCTTGTTTGATTTGTCTTGTTTTCTGTCTTAGGGAATATAACAACTAAGATGATAAGGAATGATAGACCCTTTATCATTGATACTAGTGATGATTCCCAATTAACTAGGTCATTGGGAATGGTGCCCAAATTGACCTATAACAATTTTCCCTAAAGCATGAGATCCAAATAATAAGAACATTTGATTGAGATGCTTTACACTGTGATGAGCTTGGAAACAAAGCGGAATGGTCACCTGCATCAATCTTACAATAAATTACATCATGATATATCCTCTATTGATCATAATTGCTGAGGGTAGGCATTCCCATAGTTAGCACATAAACAATCTAATAACATTTACATAATTCAGAAAGTCGTCTACATTGAAATGTTGCCCAGATGCAGACACGCCTACAGATATAGGCCCATTTTTGGATGACAATCTATATGTAAGGTCACCATACAGATGATGAGTACAACAATCCTGAAATTTTAACTTGTATGGCTAAAACTAGATCCGGGGTCTTCTTATCTCATTCACTCGATCATTCAGGTACAAGTCTAGCCATGCGAATATATGATTTGTCGTCGAACATGGAAAGACATCATTTGATTACTAGCCAATAATGTGAGTTGTTAACAAATGCGAGAGAACCACCATTAATGTCAATGGCCCTCAAGGTACTGCAGTACGTTTCGTAAAGCGTGAATATATGATTTGATGTCGAACGCCAAACAAAATCTTTCGGTCAAAAGTCCGGAAGAGAGGATCTTGTTGATGCTATAACAAGCCTAATGGTACTGGAATCTGATGTTTCTAAGTGAACTTCCTGGATATTGATTTGTTGTCGACAGGAAGTCACCTTATTTCAAAACTGGAGTTACTGATTTCGGAGACAAGGGTATGACTTGATATAGCAATTTTCAGGGATGACGGTCATGAAAATGAAGGTTTACGAGTATTTCAGAAGGATGAGTTCACTGGATAACTTCTCTTGAACATATTGACGACACTGTGGTGAGTTGGCAGCATTGACCCAAAACCGAACTGAAGGTATGATGAAACATAGGTGTGAATGAATCGTCAAGATGATTACCCAACCCAAACAGTCATGGAGATGGAGTGAAAGAAGTGTGATGTTCAGGAGTGAAAGAAGTGACATGGAGTGACTTGCTACCAAAAAGAAACTTTACTTGCTTTTCCCAAATTTTCCCCAGTCATTTGTCGACCAGTACCTCTTTATTTTTTAACAAGCTTGAGGAGGATAACATTTTCTTGATCTATAATTCAACCCTTTGGGTGAATAAAGTATCGATATTTAATAATTTAACGAGTCTAAACGACAGTGATAGCCCAGTCCTTTTTCATATTTAGAGAGTCTGAAAAAGAGGATGAAAGAGAACTCCAAAAGTACTTTTTCATTAATTTGTCTCTCATATCCGAAAAGTGTAAAATAATATCTGAAAGAACCTCTTTGGTCATGTTTAATGAAGGTATTCCTTTTTCGTAAATAATCCATCTCAGTCCGGAAAAGGGTTAAACTTATACTGAGTAGATATCAATTCATTTACTTTAACGAGCTCGAAATGATAAGTGCTCGACAATATTTTCACATTATCGGAGTCTGAAAAGAGATGAAAGAAGACTCCAGGGGTTCCTTTTTTGCTATTATCGAATCTTGAAAAAGAGATAAAATTGCGCTTCAAATCCTTTTTTGTTTTTATCAAATCTCAAAAAATAAGGAGAAAAAGTATGCTTTGTGGTCAAGTCTTTCTTTGAAATAAATCTACATGACTAAGTTGTTCACCAGTTGTATTTCTTGTTCAGAACAACATCAAATGGATTAAAAATACCTATTTCATGATAAAAACATAATAAAACCATAGTCATAGCAATAAATTTAATCTTGCAAACAATTAAATGACTATATAAAGCAGTTTCACTATTCATTTTTACCATTCCATAGTTACCATTTGCATTTTGGAGCTTTGAACTTGATTTTTCCCCCGAACTTCAGTCATTGATTGCGGTCGTTTCTGTGGATGAATTTCATCGCCGTTTGATCCAGGTTAGTAGCATGAACCTCATCTTTCTTTCAGTATTCATTTCATTCCCATTCCTTGCAAATTTTATGGTTTTTAAGGCCCCTAGGGTAAATTCTACCCAAATTGAGGGAAACGCACCCTTGAACATAGAAACCTATGTTGCATAGCAGGTACAGTGAAGGGTACCTGTATATGCAACCTACTGTCTCAACCCAGGGAGTGCGTTGGGCACAGTTCAAGTTTTTGATTTTCATGATGTGTCCAAAATTTGCCTATTTTTTTGCAATGAATGGTATCTAATGGATCTTGTGGTTTATTTTAAAGTTTCCATCGGATTATAATGACGATTACATGTAGAGAAAGAGAACATGAAGAACAAGATATGATTGCCTTGAATGATCCGGGTACTATAAGAGCTTTAAGTGATTGGGGACTACTTAATTACTTCAAATTGTCAGGAATGAGGCAACAAATTGAACTTCTAGAGTTCCTTGTTCGAGCATGGGATCTGGAAATAGAGGCATTTCACATAAAAAATTAAGTGTTTTCCATAACATTTGAGGATGTGTATTTTCTCAGAGGTTTGTCAAGGAGAGGTTTTCCCATTTCTCTCACAGGGTCTAATGTTGGAGGAGAGACAGTGACAGATTACGTTATGCAATATTGCTATCCAGGGTCAGAACCTAGCAAAGATGGAAAAATAAACCAATGGAATGTCAGGGTTCTGCCTTTGAGAACCATCCTATTCATGATTGCTAAAATAGATGGCACCATTACACTCCATGTAGCGAACAGATCGTATATGCAGTATGCGCTAGAATGCTGAGAGCCAACAGTCTTCAACTGGTCTGAAGTTGTTCTATCTCAGATAAAGCAATGAGTGAATAAAGAAAAGGGAGGAAGGAAGAAAACATTCAGCTATGGTTCCATCCTTATCTCCTTCGCTTTGGAACGGGTTCCACTGATGTAGCCACAACATGTAACATTGGATATATCTAGTCTTAGAGATCCTCGAATGCAAAGATGGGTAGAACTCATGGGTCGGCATGCAGACCAATCGACCGTTGTGTTCTCGACTGCATTCTTCGCTTGGTTCCAGCGACAGATTGTCACCATCGATGATTACGTATACACAGGTGTCGACTTCTGAGGAGATCCAGATCTAGTTTTACCAGAAGGCGCTAAGTGGGGTGCAATAGGTAAGAATGATTTGACCATGTTTTTTTATTTTTATAAGGTTTATACAATGTTTTTGTGTTTTGATTTCTTTCCAAGACTAAACTAAATGTTTGATGTAATGCAAGTATCAGTTGCGTTCAACCAATAGAGGAACCAGAGCGCGAAGTGGATGCCCCAGCAGAGAGGGCTGTCGGGAGATTAGTCCTTCAGGACCTTGATATTGTTGAGAATATGGCTGAGCTTCAACATCACATAGAGGGATTCACCTTCGAGATTCCATATTTCCATATCGAAGAGCTTCCCATGCGATTGCAGCGACACACAATTGGGGTTCCTAACCATTGGATGCGGTTGCTCCGTATAATTGCTAGATCTATAGAATGTTACCACGAGCACCACTAGTTTACATGTGACATTTTGCATACATTTTGAGGTCAGATGACCAACGTGTCTTGGGCACAAATTTTGCAAAAAATCTATAACTATCTATCTATATGTTTTTAGAGTTTTTCCTATGTTTAATGCACAATCCTATTCAATGATGTGAATGTTTTCTTTACCTATGTCGCAAATTTCTATCTAAAACTTGATTGGCTAATGAATTAGTTAAAGTGTTCAGGTTTCTGGAAATGTTTTGATATTGGATGAAATCAAAATGTCTCTCCAAAAGTTGAACTCTTAGGAACAATCTAAGAAGTGTTGGATTTATAACACTATAAATAATAGTAAGTTGTAATACCACGAGTTGTGAGTCTAACCTTATGATTATGCGGTTAATACCAAATGAAATGGAATAAGAGAGAAGTTCGATCAATGCGCTATACTCAACGATATTATTCGTCGATCTTCTGATACAAATCCCTTGAAAACTCACTAACTCGCCGTTCGGAGTCAAAATGGCCCACGCTGCAGAGGATAGATTCTACGTACTACGACTATCACCATCAGCATATCCAAAAAATGGTTTCGAAGATTCAGTCATTTGCGATGAAATTTAAAGAAGATTACTAACGTCAAGAAAACTCTAAAAAACAAATTAAGATAGTGAATGCAAATCAAAAACATATAAAAAATATAATACAAAAAATTACTACGCTCATGATTAAGCATAGTAACGTTTCAAATACAACCCATTTCTAGGTTGTGCCAATGGAATCCCATTGTAATCAACTAACTTGTAGGCACCCTTAGCAAGAACTCTTTTGACAATATAGGGGCCATGCCATAATGGCTCGAATTTCCCTGTACCTATTACATCAGCTTCTTGATTGTAAAGAAGGACCAAGTTGTCCTATGAGAAGATGCGAGGCTAGACATTTTTGTCGTATTGCGTCTTTATACGTCTCTTATGTGCTTTGTTGGCTAATTGGGCTTCACAACGCATTTCATCTAGATGGATGAGGTTAAGGAGACACACTTCTTCTTCTGAGGTGTCAGGTAACAAGTCTATCGCGAGTTTTAACAATGATATTTCGCATTGGATTGGTAAGATAGCTTCCAAACCATACACCAATTGAAAAGGATTAAATCTAGTTTCCTTTCTCACTGAGGTTTGATACGCCCACAAGGCGGAGTACAGGACCAAGTTCCAGTTCCTTTTACGGACTCCTATCATTATTTGAAGAATTCATTTAAGAATTTTGTTAATAGCCTCAACTTGTCCATTTTATTGTGGATAATAAGGAGTAGAATTATCATGAGACAATCCTAACTTAGCTGTCAATTCAGACATCATATGGTTGCGAAAATGCTTCCCATGATTCGTAACTATAGCCTGTGGGACCCCAAACCATGAAATAACATGGTTGAAGAAAAGCAATGCAGTTGTTTGTCCTGTGTTATTAAATGTAGGCATCGCTTCGGCCCATTTGGTAAAGTAGTCGACTGCGACAATAATATAACCATGCCCCCCGGACGAAGGAGGGTTATAGGTCATAAAATCAGTACCCCATTTTGTAAATGGTCCAGCAGAGACAACAAGATGCATTGGCACTGGCGGTTTGTGGATTTTACGATAAAAAATATGGCATGCATGACAACTTCTGACTGCGAGAATGCAATCTTGAAAAATAGTAGGCCAAAAGTAACCGACGCAGAGTATCTTCTGTGCAGTAGCATATCCAGATAATTTTCCACCAAAAGCCACAGTATGAAAATCATTTAACACTTTTACGACCTCCTCATGAGTGAGGCACCTCCTTAAAATGGTATCGACACCACGACGATAAAGTGTATCGCCAATGATCAGATAATATTTGGCTTGGTATTGAATATGTTGTTGATCAGAATAAGAGGTATTAGGTCGAAAAGTTTGGCTTTGGAGATAAATTATGAAATCCCCATACCAAGGATCAGATGATCTGATCAGAAATAGAGACTCGTCTGGAATAGATGGTTCCGATGTAGTTGCATTACTATCAGAGGGAAGGTCATAAATAAGCTTAGCCAAAACTAAAGACTTCTTTGACTTGGATTTGATGAATTCCAAATCAAATTCCTACAAAATGACGATCCATTTTGAATATTTTCCCCCTAGCAATTAACATGATAAGATGTAAGTCATGGGGTTGCAATCCGAAACTATTGTTTTTCACAGCAGGATATAATGGCGAAATCTTTGGACAGCTTGAAAAGCTGCCAAGGCAAGCTTTTCCACATATGAATACTTAACTTCCATATCATTAAGATTACGACTCAAATAATAGATCGGATGTTCAATTCCATCTTCTACTTGGACCAAAACCATAGCGATGGTCATTTCAACTGCGACGATATATAGGAAATAATCATTTTGATAATTTCGAGGATACATTAATGACGCTCGGATAAGATGGTCCTTGACAACATCAAAAGAAGCTTGCGAAACTTGGTCCCAATGGAAGGGAACCCCCTTTTTCAATAATCAAGTAAATCCTTTAGCCATTTTGGCGTAGTTTGGAATGAACCTTCTCAGGAAGTTAGCCTTTCCTTGAAGTTTCTGTATCTGAAGTAAGTTTGACGGCACAGGAAAATCAAGAATGGCCTGAACCTTCAGTGGGTCTATTCGAATTCCTTCTTTTAAGACTTCGAATCCAAGAAATTGACCAGAACCAACACAAAACACACATTTATGTGGGTTGAGGCGTATCTTTTAGTGTTGACAGCATAAGAAAATGGCTCTCAAATGCATCGGGTGATCAATCCGATTTCATGAATGCATTGGTAAATCATCTAGATATGGTTGAAAAATGTGGTTGATGTCATTGAAAGCATAATCCATTGCTCTCTAAAAAGTTTCCCTAATGTTCTTTAAACCAAACGAAAGTTTCCTATATGCGAATGTGCCCCAGGGACAGATGAATGTTGTCTTATGTTGGTCATCTGGGTAGATATTGATTTGATTGTAGCCGGAAAATCCATCCATGAAAGAAAATATTTCACATCCAGCACAATCGTCAATAATCGGGTCGATAAAGGGAGTAGGATAGTTGTCTTTTGGACAAGCAAGATTAACATCCCGATAATCGATGCACACTCTAATGGTTCCTTGATTTTTCTTATCAGGAACGATATTGGAAACCCACACAGTTAGTGGAACAGGGTAAATGAAACCAGCACGCAAAAGTTTTTCAACTTCTACTTTGATGGCAGTGGCTTTCTTCAGATGAATAGGACGAAGTCGTTGACGCACCGGTTTGACATCAGGATACATATTAATAGTGTGTTCAACTATAATAGTATCTATGTCTGGCATTTCCTCATAAGACCAAGTGAATACGTCATGAAATTCACGAAAAATAGAGTGATATGAATCAAGTTTTGATGGAGAACAAGATACACCAACATGAATATTTTCTACAATGCCATGTTTAGTCGAAATATCGATAGAAATCGTTTCTTAAATATTAGATAAATTTCACTCAGATTCAATTGCATTAATCAGAAAAGAATTTGAAAAGAAAGTTTGAATGGATGGGTGATATAGTTCACTAAGATTATTTTCTTCATAATCTGGAAGATGGGAATGATGATGATAATCTTCCCATGGTTCTCCTTCTGCCATCATTGCTTCCAAAATATTTTCATCTGTCAAAATTTTTGAGGAAAATGGATCCGATGGAGTACCAAAATCTAATGAACGATCAACCCAAACACTCAGCGACACTAATTTAGTATTTGCTGCCGAAGCCAAATAGATTGATTGCTATTGTATCCCAAGAGGGCTGAGCGGTAAAACATCATCGAACATAGAATTATCAAAATCACCCGTACTCTTCCTTAAGCCAGATAGAGTGGAAGAGATAATGTAGCAGGTCTCTATACTTGTAATTTCTACCGAAATCATAGGTGGCGGTAATGCAAAGGTTCCCATAAGAGTGGAATCCTTTAAGAGTCCTACACCAATGTTCTAGATTTCTAGTTGGGGTAAGTGAACAAATGGAACGCTTCCAGTGACCTGCGAAGTGGAGGCAAAAAAGGATAATTGATTAATGACTGTGATTGTACCTTTATGTGGAAAGGAAATCATTCTAAAATATGTAGAAACAATGGCAGTCATCGCATATATCCATGGTATTTTGAGTAAAATATTATAGTCAAGGGTTCCGTCAACAACCTCAACATCAATACTTATTGTTTTTCCCCCTAATTCAACTTGAAAGTTATTGATAATACCACAAGGTTTATATGTACTTCCATCAAAAGCCTTCAACTCATTGATGATTGTGATAACCACGGCGAGCCAAGTGACTTCCAAAAATTTAGAGAAATAATGCACGTAGATGCTCCGTCATTAATAATAGTACGATGAACAAGGTGATTGAGAACATTTACTTGGATAGAGAATTCCAATTCTGCTGGTAATTCCAAGGTTGCAACAAAAGGAAACTATCTATTAAGGTTAGGTTGAGCATAGCCAGGATAAGATGGAATTGCTTGGGCAAAAGGTATTTGAGCACCAGCATATGGGATTTGATGTTGGTAACCCAGATAGGGGTTGTTTTGCATAGAAAAATCTTGAGAGTTCTGTTGACCAAAACCTGGATATGGTACTTGTGGATATGAAGTTTGAGGAATTTACACCTGTGGCTGCCAAGGGGTTTGTCCACCAAAATTATAACCCAAATTAGTATAAGTTGGATTCGGTTGATATGTATAACCAGATTGCATTTGTGACACCCCATAAAATGGTACACCAGCTTGTGAATAAATAATCCTTGATACAGGTTGTTGTAAATTAACTGAAGGATTTTGAGTCTGTGGACCCAAAATTTGATGATATTGAGTTGAAGAGCTCGCCTGATAAGTTTTATGTACAATGTTTTGATTCTGTACTAGGGGTATGGATTTATTAACAAGTGGTAATGAAGTGGGTGTAATAGGTTGAAGTGGTTGATACGATTGAACAATCGTTTGTGGTTGGATAGGCAGAGTGGGTTGCCATTGACAAAAATTCATGTCAACATTAGTTTGACCGAAATGTGACTGAGTACTATCGTATTGGGTAACCACATGGAAAATTTTAGGGGCTAATATTCGCAGGTGGGCTAATTTTCCATGTTTTTTCGAAAAAAAAGATTCGCCAATTTCCTTTTTTTTATAAAATTGATTCGCCCAAATTTTACAATATAAAATTATTTTAACTTAAAAATCGCCAACATTATATAGAGAGTATATATAAAATCATTATAAATTTGAATAATTTGACAAATATATCAATAAAATTTTTATAGTTTTCATATTAGGGACTAGTGAGATTCGCCAATGTTTTAAACTTCAAAATAATTTTCCATCCTTAAAATTTTCCCTGCCCCCCAGCATAAGGAGGATAATAATATGGAAAACATTGTTCCCCGAATGCTGGGAGTCCAGTTGATAAAGGAATTGACCCATAAGGACCGACTTGATTTTGCCCTAATGATGGATGTAATGATTCAAGTCGTTCAGTACTAACTATAGGACTACCAGTTAAAACACCAGATGATGACATTGGTAACGACCATGGTCTTGAAGATTGACTAGAGAAAGTGCCAGACAATGATTTGTAGCCTGTTGGGACCAAAGGGCCACCATGCAAATATGACTCTAGTGAGGTTGTGAACATCGACGGAGTAGCGAGGGTAGGAGTTGACGTAATTGGAACAACAGACCCAACCAAAGATGTCGGTTCAAGCATGGTTGTATGACTAAATGTATACTCTCCGAAATCAACGGGAGATTTAATGGCAATAGGATCAACAAAATAAGATGGAAACGATTGAGGAAAAGACTGGTACAGGTAAAGGTCTCGCCCAAAATGGGTTTGACTTAAAGGTGTATCAGGTTGTGGGATTTCCTCAATCATGATTAAACCAGGAGGAAGAACTTCACCGTCAAGCCCAAAATATATTTCAGACGGTTGACTGTGTGATATAGGAGTTTCAGTGGCTACAGATATTTGTGGAGTGACCACGGTTGGAACAACTTCCGGTTGTTCAAGATTCAGATTTTGTAACAAAGAAGAGACATGATCTGGATCAATTTGTGATTGAACAACGTCGGGTCTAGGAGGTATGGTCTCAACGATTGAATGGATCGTGACCATGGGTAGCTGTGAAGACTCCGTTTCGAAAACAGTAAATGAACCAGGATGTGTGGAAAAAATTTGAGCTAACTCTAGTTTAAATGATGATGTTTCGCCAGAGGTACGAATTGTACTTGATTCGGTAGATCGTTATCGCCTTCGCCTACCAGAAGTAACTTCTGGCGGTAAAGGTGGTTTTAAAGCTAATCTATGTAAATGACGGGGTGTAGGATTGTGTTCTTCCATGATTACTGATTTATTTTATCCAAGAAAAAATAAACAAAAAGAGGGTAATGCTAGGCAAAAGGGTTTACTAAGAAACTGTGAACTGCAAAATACCTCTTGGCGAACCAAGAAGTACGGGCAGGTAATATCCCCGAATGTTGTGTTCGGTGTATCACAATTTCAAGGCAGCTGACTTGGTTCACTATGGATGGATAACACCTAAACTTTTTCCTCCCAAATATACCCAAAGGTACGTGGAGGACCAAGTTTGTATTAGCACTGTCTGATGCGAAACTGCACAGTGAGAGCACCCCATTATACTTATCGTACTGTAACACTACCCAATATACCCAAGAGTACGTGGACGAGCTATTATATACTTACGTATGTGGAGTGAGGTATCACACTCGAAATGTATTACAGACAAGTTAATGACAACTTCTATGTTTTACAACGACAGAACACGTCTCTATCCTAGACCTTCTAAATATTATCGCTAATGTTCCAAAGCGTTGTTAAGTAAATTGAGATTTATTTTATGTTGATCTTTCTTAACAATTTGCCTTTCAGGTTCACCACGACGATGTATACAAAATTCCTAAAATGCAGCTAAGAATGATAAACAAACTTTCACTTTCATCTTTTTCAATGAAAAACCTAGCTACTAAGGTAAGAGAACGCTAATTTTTTGGAAAGAGAGCAAATAATTTGTGAGCAAACAAAACAATGAAAAAAAACAAAATCAATGAATCACAAACTAAATGAAGATTTCCTAATGTTCCTTTTGCAAAAAACACACAATTCTACATGCAAATGCAAGTTTTTCTTTTCAGTTTCCTTAATGTTATGAATGTAGAAAAGAAAATAGGAGCACTAGATCAATAATCGAAATGCTTTTTAATTTCGAGAAACGAAGAATACAAACAACAATTTCTATTTTGAAGGAAAAATGAGGATTTCAACAACAATTTCTCCTATCAAGGAAATGAAGATTTTACGACAATTTCCTATTTCGAAAGAAAACGATTCTTAATGCAACCATAAAAAGTACTTTGAAATCAACTTGTCAATGATAAAGAAAAACTTTTTTAAAACAACATTGAACAAATTTTCAGTCAAAGGAGAAGAAGTATATAGAGTTACTGGTCAATTGAGCATCAAACTTTTCAGAACACAACACCATACAAAACTGAAGTAAGTTACAAAGTCAGATTCAAGGGAATTTGGTCCCTTTCAAGAGCCAACACAGTCTCCAAAGGGAGACAGTGCTCTGCAATGCAGGCTTGGAAGGGAGATAGTGCTCTACAAAGCACTGTGCCCTGACTAAGGGTACATTGGGCATAGTAAACAAAGAAAAAAATATTGTTTGGCTCACTAAATTTTCAAATTAAGCTCTCAAAAAGTATAATCTTTATGTGTAACAGCTATTGGGTGGATTTAGAAAGCAAATCAGGGACTCAAACACCTAAAACTACGAGAAATTCTCCCCAGTGGAGTCGCCAATTTTTTGGGCTAGAATTGTAATATACAGATAAATTACACTTCCCTAGACAGGTGTTAGTCTAGAACAACAGGTGAAAGACTATACTACGATTTCTCCTAACTCAAAACAAATACACAGAGAGGATTGGAGGCTTACTTGTTTCAGTCGCTTCCAAATGACTCCTTTTTGTCGCTTCCACTACAGCTTCAAATTCAAGAGGTTTGTGAGCTGAATGCTTCCTGCAAGAAAGAACACTGAAACAACAGAAGATGCAATAATATAGATATCTATTCAAGCTAGTTAGCTAAATCATTTAAGCATAAACTACATTCATCAACCAAGATATTACAATATGGAAAATCAAAGTTAACATAGATGCATGTAGGGAAAAACAAGAAGTACTCTTTGTTGATGATAGAAGGAGAGGTTACAACGTAGTGGCTGATTTGAAGTTACCTTCCAACATATTTCCCAAGTCTCATCACAACATAAATCTCTCTAGCAGCAGCTTCACAATCTAACTCTCAATTGAAAATTCTCCAACATTTCTCTACTCAAATTCTTCCTCCTCAAACACTTAGATCTGTGTTCAATTTATACATGAACTGTAGGTTGTTTTGCAATCAATATCATTCCAAAAATAGGCAAGACATGTTTCCATTCATGTAGATGTCAAATGGACACTTGGATCCGAAGCTTGACACATGTGAACCCTTCTAGAAGACACTGGCCAAGTGGAGATTCCGGAACAATGAGAATTTCACTCCCAATGTGACCAACACACCTTTGAATGTTGGGAAGTGCTTTGCAGAGCAGCCTTGCATGGGGCTACCTGCATATGCAATGCACTTAGGCCCCTTAGAGCCTACGTTTGTGATCTCTCATATGTTACATATTAGCTTCAAACCATGGAAACATTTGCTTGATGAAAGTCTTGTTTGATTTGTCTTTTTTTCCATCTTAGGGCATATAGAAACTGAGATGATAGGGAATGATAGACCCTTTATCATCGGTACTAGAGATGATGCCCAGTTAACCAGTTCATTGGGAATGGTGCCCAAATTGACCTATAACACATAACTTTAGTGAAACTGATTCATTCATCCTCTCAAAGAGTTTTACCTAATGTATTTACTCCTAGGTAACTCATAAACATCATTATTAAATTTACATCCATAGTTTACATCAGTAAAAACTCATAAAATCTATCAATAACTGAGAAAATCTTAGAAACTGGAAAATATCAGGCAACTAGCAAAAGCGCAGTGCCAACTTCAAGGTGAGCTTTCAAGGCCTTCCTGAAGTCCAAATTGATCTCAGGATAGCTCATTGGAAATCCAGTCCTTTCTAGTTTCCAAATATATGATTATTGTTCAAAATTGACCAATTTGACCCTCCAAAAAGTCAATTTCCCAAGACTGGTCAAAAGCGTAGAGCAAGGCTAAAAAAGAAGGCATAAACATGGGTTTTTAGGTGTTTTTTTTACTTTTTTGCTGACCGGCTTGCCCAAATTTTATTACAAAAGTTGCTAAAAATCATATCTTCATCTTTTTGAATCCACGTAATGTCTTGGTTTGACCAATGGAGGTCCCTATAAAAAGCGTAGCACCCTAAGAAAAAGCGCAGCGCCTTTCACAAAAGCAGAACACCCTTGACAAAAGTGCAACTCCATATTCTAACTCACTTTTGGATGACTTACCAAAATCAACATTGAGCTTATGATAGCTCGTTGGAAACATATCTCTATATTCTACACAACTGACCTATCAAGAACTAAAAATGATCAAGTATAGCCCCTAAAAAATCAATTTTCCTAAGACTGGTCAAAAAGTGTAGAATGGGGGTGAAAAAAGTGCGGCGTGATCTTGAAAGCCACCTTTGGAGGCCTTTAATAACTCAAAACTGAGCTCATGATAGCACCTTAGAAAGCTATGGATGTATAGTTATCATTGGACTCATCACAAAAGTGATTTGGACATCGCATCAGGGAGAAATGTTTATTTTTTCCAAGACTACTCCAGAAGTGCAACAACTCTCCTATAGCAACTATATTTTTAGCATCACTCCCAAAAAATAACACCTATGTAAAAATAGAAGGAGGTGTTTATTACTTGGCCTATGATTAAAAAAAACCTCTTTCATTTTTGTGAAATTATTCTCTATTTGGAGAGAAACATACTTTGAAGAAAAACTGGCCCTATGTGTAGCAAATGCTTTGTCCCTTGGAATGTTTTCTTGAAAAATGATGGAGAAATGATGTTTACGAGTTGGAATGGTCTCATAACTTCAGATATGACCTCCATTATGCCTCATATTCTTATATATCTATGATTCCATATCAAAACCTATCTCAATGGGAGAGGAAATTAGGGTTTAGTGTAGGCTAAAGAGGGGATTTGGGAAATTTATAAGAATGAAGGGAAATAAAGGAGATATGGACCTTCTAAATTCTTAGGAAAATATTTGGAGGTAGGGAGGATTGTTAGGAAGTACGGGAAAGTGGAATTTGAAGGATTGAGTGAGGGAAAGGGATACAAAAGGGAAAAACATATGCCTAGTCTAGAAAAATGTCAAATTGTAGCAATAGGCCAGAGCTTGTGGAAAAATGATGATTTTGAGGGATAGGAGTGATGGGAAATTTTTAGGAAGGTATATTAAGGATAGGGTAAGGTGTAAGAGCATCAGGATATAAGTTTTGTTTATGATTTAACCATGAAAGGCATGGAACCAAGAAAAATGCCCTCAAAACCCTAAGAGAGGGAAATGAGCTTTCCAAGCACAATTGAGAGACAAATATGGTAAAAACAAAACCACTTACTTGGAAATGATAGTTTGGAACCTGAAATTTTTAAATACCTTCGAATATTACTACACATTCAAAAGATGAATTTGATGGTGAAATGACCAATTTTCATGATTTTGACCCTATGACCTAATAATGGCACAACATGGAAGAATAAGCTGAATGATGAACATGATGACTATGGGACTATTTCAATAATGAATGACCTGACCATGATGATGTCCATTTACCATGGAGGTGAACGGAGTAGTAATGATCTTATACCCTAAACAATGACCAAATTTTTGCATGATGACCTAATGGAATGACAAAAATTTCAGAATGGAACCCTAATATGATGTGAAAAGAGATATTTTCATCATTGGTGGAAGGATGCAAATACTGACACTAACACCAACAAAAATATACTCAACCGAAGAAAAACCCTTAAGGTAATCAGAACAAAGGAAAGGAACGTGCAGTTGCAAATCAAAGCAAAGTTAATCAACCATCTACAAGCACACCGAGCAAAGAAAAGGATATTCAGAAGAAGGAAGCTACACCAAAGGATCAGCCCGAAAAAAAGAGACACCTTCATTAAAGAGGTAGAAAAATCCATTCCTTTTAGCTTAGAAACTAAAATATGTAAATTAAAAGTATCTACCCCTTTAACTAAACTACCAAAAAAAAATCAGTATAAGTCTCATGTAGAAAAAATGTTGAAAGTAGATCCTTTATCTGATATGGTAAATGTCTAAGATGACCAACCTAAACTTATTTTTGGTCCAACCATAGATGGTGATTTACAGGATAGTGAAGTTCCCCCATTCTATTTGAGTCTGAGAATTCACCAATGTATCCTTCACAATGCCATGCTCGACTCTGGAGCTTCCCATAATTTGATGCCAAAAGCCATTATGGAGAAATTGGGCCTAAATATTACTCGTCCTTACCATGACCTGTATTCCTTTGATTCGGGTAGAGTTCGTTGACTTGGTGTCATAGAGGATTTGGTAGTTTCCCTTGAACAAATTACAACAAAGAATGTCTTGATGGATGTGGTGGTAGCTGATATACCGCCATGGTTTGGTATGTTACTGTCAAGAACTTGGGGAGCGAGGTTGAGAGGCACTTTGAAACAAGATTCATCTTATACCACCATCCCACTTTTCAGACAATTGAGAAAGTTGTACCAGGAAACGAAGATGAACCACGTGAGAACCAGAAAAGAGAAGCCTAACAATCATCCAATTAATTTTGTACATGCAGATCTTGAATAAGTTATTTTGTTCAATGATAGTGGTTTGAATTGTAGGTTTTAACCCTGTACAGAAATTATCTACGAATGAATATTTAAAACAAAAAATAAACAATAGCAAGAGCATAACACATAAAATAGATAAACACAAAGATTTTTTCCTGGATCCCAAATCGGGACGACCAGCTTGATTCTTCATTATATTCCTTTTAGTGTTACAACACATATATATACATGTTGAAGCATACATAAACCCCAATCCATTAACCCTGGATTAGAACATAACCGTAGTTCCCTTGACCAGATCTACAAAATACTAGGGGCCGAAAACCATCATGCCCCAAAACCATGTGCAAATCCATGCACAAAACCATGGGCAAGTCCGCCCACCAGAAAATAAGGACCAAAAAAACTTTCTAGGGTGCTTCCCCAGACCCCGACAGAAGGGGCTACCGCCCCCCCTGTGACCCCCCCGTACGTTGCACCCAGTGCAACGTACAGGGGGGGCTATCGCCTCCCTTGTTACCCCCCCCTGCACGTGACTAGTCATGGAAATAATATAACACAAACCCAACATTCTCCCACTTGTTGTTTTCTTTCCACAGGGGGCCACAGGAAAGCTGAGTCATTAGCCCAGCTTTGCAACACCCATTGTTTCTCTACACCAAGAGAACTTCTAAGTGCTCACAGACTTTGTCAATGCATCTGCAACATTCTTCAAAGTGTCCACCTTTACTAGCAACACCCTTTTAGCTTCAACCATATATCTCACAAAGTGATATTCAACATCAATGTGCTTTCTCTTTGAATGATAAGTAGGGTTCTTAGCCAAGAAAATTTCACTTTGGCTATCACAGTCTATCCTAATAGCTTGTTGCACCAACCCCATACTTGAACACAATCTCTGTAACCAAACTGCTTCCTTGCTTGCATGAGTGGTTGCCATGTATTCTACCTCTGTAGTTGAAAGAGCCACTACAAACTGTCTTTTACTCATCCAACTAAATACACCTCCAAATAGGCTAAACACATACCCAATTGTAGATCTTCTTTGGTCCAGATCTCCAGCTGATCCAGGTGGATATCGGTGGCCACCCACCTATTCCATTTGGACCCACACCATCAATTCTTGCAGCTTTTCACATTCAGCACCACTTACTATTTTTAGCATGTTTTCAGGTCCTACACTCCCGGAGCCGTTTTTGGGCCTTAATGATCTAGGTGGATATTGGTGGCCACCCACCTATTCCATTTGAACCCCCACCATCAGTTCGTTCAATTTTTAAGTTGCAGCACAACTTACTATTTTTAGCAGTTTTTTGGGTCTTGAACTTCTGGAGCTATTTTGAGGCCCTAAACGACATTTTTTAGGAAATCCGGGAGCAACATGGGTCCATGGCCCGATGTTTCTCACGTTGAAAGTTGTACTCCTCAGATAGATCTTTCTAATGAGCTATTGAGCGCGTCAAACGAAGATCAGATGCCAAAGTTATGCCCTCCGATCTCCATTTGACGCGCTCAATAGCTCATTAGAAAGATATATGCAAGGAATACAACTTTTGATGTGAGAAACATCAGTCCATGGACTTGTGTTGCTTCCGGTTTTCCCAAAAAACGTCGTTTAGGGCCTCAAAACAGCTTCGAAAGTTCAGGACCCGAAAAACTGCTAAAAATAGTAAGTTGTGCTGCAACTTAAAAACTGAACGAAATGATGGTGGGGGTTCAAATGGAATAGGTGGGTGGCCACCAATATCCACATGGATCATTAAGGCCCCAAAACGGCTCCGGGAGTGCAAGACCCGAAAACCTGCTAAAAATAGTAAGTGGTGTTGAATGTGAAAAGCTGCAAGAATTGATGGTGTGGGTCCAAATGGAATAGGTGGGTGGCCAGCGATATCCACCTGGATCACCAACCCAGTCTGCATCAACAAAACTATGAATTTCCAACACTCTTTCCAATCCTCGTCTTCCCTGGTAGCAGAAGCCATAATCACTAGTGCCACGCAAATATCTGAAAACCCGCTTCACTGCTACCCAATGCTCCTTCCCTGGGTTTGACATAAACCTGCTCAATACTCCCACTGCATGTGAAATGTATGGTCTAGTACAGACCATTTCATACATTAGGCTACCCACTGCACTTTCATATGGAACACGAGACATATCCTCCTCTTCTTCTTGTGTCTTAGGACACTGTTCAGCAGAAAAATTTGTACCTACAGGAATCAGAACATTCACCGGTTTACTATCCTGCATATATAACCTCTGCAATATAGTCTCGATATACTTCCTCTGGTTTAACTAGAGCTTCTCTTTGCCTGATCTCTCTTAAATTCCATGCCCAAAATATAGTTTTCAGCACCAATATCCTTCATGTCGAATTTGGAGAACAACGGGGTCTTCAAATCCTAGATAATTTCTTTGTCATTTCCAATCAACAACATATCATCCACATACAAGACCAAATAAATACCACAGTCACCAATTAATTTAAAATAAACATAGTGATCCTCCTTGCTTCTGGTGAAGCCAAGTCCTTGTATATGGTATCAAATTTCTGATACCACATCCTTGGTGACTGTTTTAACCCATACAGAGACTTCTTTAACCTACATACCAGCTCTTTCTTCCCCTTCACCATAAAGAATTTAGGTTGTTTCATGTAGATCTCCTCTTCTAGAGCCCCATGAAGAAATGTTGTCTTCACATCCATTTGTTCTACCTCAAAATCAAATGCAGCAGCAACAGATAAAAGTAATCTAATAGAAGTAACTTTGGCAATAGGAGAAAAAATATCACCAAAATCAATTCCTAGCATCTGGAAATAACCTTTTGCTACCAACCAAGCTTTGTATTTCTCCACCTTGCCTTCTACATTCATATTCTTCTTAAACACCCATTTTCTCTTGATGGGCTTCCTTCCAGCCGATAACTCCACCAGATCCCATGCCCAATTTTTATGCAAGGATGCCATTTCATCAACCATGGCCTCCTTCCAGAGTTTTCCATCCTATGAATATACTGCCTCCCTAATAGTTCTAGGATCATAATCAGTTATAGTTAAAGAAAAATTTGAACAAAAAGAAGATGAACTATATCTTTCTGGTTGTCTTCTTTCCCGAACTGATCTTCTAAGAGCTGGAGTTTCTGGCTCTTCCTCTTCTAAGTCTTCTTCTGTTGTAGCGTCTGATTCATCCTCCTTTAGCTCAAACTCTATCTTCTCAAGTTCCTTTGGTAGGACTTCATGTTTAGAAATATCTTTCACCTCTCTAAACACCACATCTCGGCTGTACACAACCTTCCTTGTTTCCAAGTTCCAAAGCTTGTAACCTTTTAAACCATCCTTATACCCAATAAATATGCACTGTTCAGATTTATTATCCAACTTGCTCCTTTCTCCTTTGGAACATGTACATATGCATCACATCCAAATACCCTCAGATGTGAAAGAGAGGGTTTCTTACTAGTCCATACCTCATGTGGAGTCTTATCCTCCAATGTTGATGAAGGTGATATGTTAACCAAGTAACATGCAGTCTCCACTGCCTCCGCCCAAAATTATTGTCGTAACCCGGTACCACTGAGCATGCTTCTTGCCTTTTCCATCAGTGTTTTGTTCATTCTTTCTGCAACTCCATTTTGCTGAGGTGTGTATGGAGTAGTATTCTGCCGTGATATACCACACTTCTTACAGAACTCTTCAAATTCCTTCTTGCAGAACTCCCCACCATTATCTGTCCTCAACACCTTTATCTTCTTCTCTGTCTGGTTTTCCACCAGAGCCTTAAATTATTTAAATCTTTCAAAGACTTTAGATTTCTTCCTCAAGAAATATATCCATGTATTCCTTAAGAACTCATCTATGAATGAAACATAGTACATAGACTTACTTAGTGATGGAACCGACACAAGTCCAAACACATCACTGTGCACAAGCTCTAATATATTTTTCACTCTCTTAGCACCAGAAGGAAAAATCACACGATTCTGCTTCCCATGTACACAATGTTCACAGAAATCAAAATCCAAAGAGATATTAGACATACCTTCTACCATATCATTTCCATGCAGTATCCAAAGGCCCTTCTCTCCAATATGTCCAAGCCTTTAATTCCATAGCATGGTCTTTTCTCCAGGGACCGCTAGGCTTTCCGCTCCACTTTCGTGAACCAAAAAACTATTGCACCCATCAATAACAGTGTTGTCCTGACCTTGTACAGAGTTCCAACCCGAACTCCCCGCATTATTACCAGTGCTCCCCGAACCATCTTACAGGAATCTTTCTCGAACACTATTTTTGCACCTGCATCATCCATCTTGCTTACATAAATCAAATTTCTGGCCAATGCAGTAATGTGCAAAACACCAAGAAGTGTTCTAATCCTTCCACCTTGCAGCTTCAGCTTGAATTTTCCACGTTTGACGATTCTGGCCTTCCTATCATCACCGCCATCATATTTCTCACACTCGCATAACCACTCCCTATGGGGAGTGAAGTGAAAGGATGCACCCGAGTCAATCAACCATGAATCATGATCTACATGTGTATTTGAAGAAGAAGCCAAATACACATCCCCACCTTCATCCGAGGTTGTTTTTTCCTCTGCAGAAGGAGCATCATTAGATCCATTTCCTTTCTCAGGAGATTTAGATCTACAGTCATTTTTGTAGTGCCCTTCATTTTCGCATTTCTAGCACACCTTTACAAACTTTCCAGGAGATTTAGATGTCCCTCTAGATTTAGATCTCCCACTCGAAACCTTATTCTTGTTTCTATTCTGGGACCTTCCTCGTACAGATAAGGCATCTCCATTCCGACCCTCCATATTTCTCCATCTTATTTCCTCTGACAACAAGGCTGAGACAATGTCATCAAAATTCAAGGTAGTTGTATTGCTACCTATTGCAATAACCAGACTATCCCACGAATTTGGTAGAGAACACAAAAAAATGATGCACTTATCTTCATCTAAGATTTTAATATCAACAAATGAAAACTGACTTACCACAGTATTGAAGGCATTTAGATGCTCTGTCACCGAGTCTCCATCCTTCATCCTTAGGTTATACAGCTTTTTCCGCAGGAATAATTTATTCACCAGAGACTTAGATTGGTACAAAGTCCCTAGCTTGTCCCATAAGGTCTTCGCCGTAGCTTCCCCAGATACATTCAACAATACTGAATCTAAGACACACAACCATATTGTGCTCTTTGCCTTCCGATCTAGTTTCTTCCAGTCTTCATCAGACATTGTCATTGGTTTAGTACCCGGATCTACTGTAATCCACTGGTCCTTATCCACCAGCAGATCCTCCATCTTGAGCTTCCAAAACTCAAAACTCTGACCATTAAGTTTCTTGATCTCTATCTTCCCGCTGCTCGCCATCTTCTTTCACTGCAATAATCAATCCTGCAGATCTCTCATTGAACAGGGTCTACTTCAGGTTCAAGCGAAAAAACCCTCAGCAGCAAAGGCGTCCCCTTAAAGCCAAAACTTCTCTGATACGAAATGTAGGTTTTAACCCTGTACAAAAATTATCTACGAACGAATCTTTAAAACATAAAATAAAAAATAACGAGAGCATAAAAAATAAAACAGATAAACACAGAGATTTTTCCCTGGATCCCAAATCGGGATGACCAACTTGATTTTTCATTATATTCCTTTTAGTGTCACAGCACATATATATACATGTCAAAGCATACATAAACCCCAATCCATTAACCCTAGATTAGAACATGACTGTAGTTCCTTTGACCTGATCTACAAAATACCAGGGGCCAAAAACCATCATGCCCCAAAACCATGTGCAAACCCATGCACAAAACCATGGGCAGGTCTACCCACTAGAAAATAAGGACCAAATTTTTTTTCAAGGGCACTGCCGCGGAACCCAACAGGGGGGGATACCACCCTCCCTTATGACCCCCCCATACGTTGCGCCCAACGCAACGTACAAGGGGGGCTATCGCCCCCCTGTCTCCCCCCCACGCGTGACTAGTCGTGGAAACAATATAACACAAACCCAACATGAATTATGTAGATAGCTATCTTGTAGAATTAGAAGAAATTCCAAAAATTTCCAATTGTGTCAAAGAAGTTTTAGATGAGGGAAAAGGAAAGCTGCCTAGTTCTTCAGAGTAGTCATTAGATAAGGTAGTGAAAAGTTCAAAACAGAATGAAGAAGTGGCCTGAAAAGTTGAGACAGAACAAAAATCAGAATTCTAACATTTGGAAGATGAAAATGGTCTTTGGATCATTGATTTTGATGGTGCCTTGGGGAAAGACGGGGCAAGCATCGGAATTTGGATCTGTATTCCTCTTCATCAACAAGGTAAAGTTACAAAAAATGTAAGATTATGTTCATATAAGTTGGCTTTTTATTTTTCTAACAATGAGGCAGAATATGAGGCGTTGATCATCATCCTCAAAATCCTGAAAAAGCTGGGCACAAGATAAATTTCAGTTTATGGCGACTCCGGACTTGTGATAAAACAGGTAAAAGTGGAATACCAAGCCAAGAATCCATGAATGAGAGCATACAAGAATGCTGTACTGGATATCCAAAATATGTTTTCCCGAATATGAATTGTTAGTAGTGCTGAGAAGTCATAATCTTATGGCATATTCACTTGCTACAACAGCAAGTAATTTCAAGATCCCTATATCTTTCAATAAAAAGTTTGAAATCCATGTTAAACATTGGCCGACTATCCCAGACAACTTGTAATATTGGAAAGTGTTTTGGGATGACAAATAGGTAAACAATTTTCTGCAAAATGAAGGTGAATTCAAGAATTCTTTCATCGATGAAGCTTATGACAAGGATGATCAAGTCATCGAGGCTACTCAAGTTGATATATTACAGCTGAAGGATAAATATATTCCAAGAGGTCTCATACCTTTGGAAGAATTGTTTGATCAGGATCATGTTGCTAGGAAGCCACAATTGGTTCCTATAGAGAAAGGTGTGGAGGATGTGAAAATTGGAACAACAGACAAGCCTAAGATGGTCAAAATTTCCAAGTCTTTATCTCCTCGGGTAAAAGAAATACATCGATTTATTGTCTGAATTTTCTGATGTCTTTTATTGGGATTATGCAGACTTGAAGGTTTATGATAAGAATATAATTCAACATACCATTCCAATTAAGCCCGCCCAAAAGTAATTCAGATAAAATATAAGAATAATCAACTCGAGGTTGTTGCCATCGATAGAAAAGGAAGTGAACATACTTTATATCAAATTTTCTGACTCGGTATCAAATCTAGTTCCAGTAAGGAATAATAATAAAGAAATAAGGTTTTGCATTGATTTTAGAAACTTAAACAATGTGTCTCTTAAATATAATTATCCCCTTCCCAAAGTGGATCACATCCTACAGAGAGTGGTTGGAGCTTCCCAAATGTCGTTTCTTGATGGATATTCGAGATACAATCAAATTTTAGTGCATCAGAAGGACCAAGATAGAACTACCTTCACAACACCTTGGGGCACATTTAAGTATGCTAATATGCCACTCGAACTCAAGAATGCAGGAGCCACCTTTCAGTGGGCGATGGGCATAGCCTTTGTAGATGAGAAAGATGTTTTCTTAGTTGTATATCTTGATGATTTGACAATTTTCTCTCATTTTGATGATGAAAAATTTTATCACTTAAGAATTTTATTTCAAAAATGCAGGAAATTTGGAATTTATCTTAATCCAAAAAATAGCCTTTTTGCCATGGATGAGGGAAAGATTCTCGGTCACATCATCTGCAAGGATGCTATCTGAACTAACCCTTATTGGGTTGAGACTATTCAGAAAATTGGCTTTCCACGTAGTAAAAAATAAATCCAAGATTTCAATGGTAAGATGAACTTCTTACGTAGATTTATTCCAAATCTAGATGAGCATATTCGAGAAATGACAAACATGTCAAAGAAATACAATGAGGTAAAGTGGTGCTAGGATGCAAAAAATTCTTTTAACTCAGTGAAGTTTTCCTTAACTACAACCCTTGTTTTAATAAACCCCAATTACTCCATTGATTTTATCATATTCTCATTTTCCTCCGAGCATACCTTGGTTGCAGTATTGATGCAAAAGAAGGATAAGAATGAGGAGTCCATTGCATTTTTTAGTCGTAATATTAGGGATTCATCCCTTTGATAAAATATCAATGAGAAGCAAGCCTTGGCTTTGGTAAAAGCATTGAAGGATTTCCATGTATACATTTTACATTTACATATTCTAGGTTATGTCCCCAATGCAACAGTAAAAGATGTTCTTATGCAGAATGATCCAGAAGTAGAAGAGGGAAGTGGATAGTAACAATGTTATAATATGACCTCGATATCAAGCCCAGAAAGTTGATCAAAGGTCAGGGTTTAGCCAAGCTAATGGCTGCGTCAAATTTACATGCTCTAGACATCAACCTCATTTCAGCATTGTTTGATGAATAAAAGGATGGCACTCTCATTTAGGTATCATATATTTTTCTTTCGTCTCCTTGGTATTCAGACATTATATATGTTCTTCAGCATTTAAATCCTCCTCTAGTAATTTCTAAGAGTAAGGGTAGGTCATTGAAGTTGAATGCTTCCAAATAATGCATTTTGGAAAACGCTCTTTATTGGAAAGACCCAAGAGGTATTTTTATGAACTACTTAGTTGAAAATGAAGCCAAAGAAGTAATGGATGATTTCCATAGGGGATATTGTGGAGGCCACCTATTTTGGAAAACCATGGCTAACAAAGTGTTGAGGGCAGGATATTATTGGCCAAATATTTTTGCCGATTTGTATAAAATAGTGATGATTTGCAATGACTGCCACATGTTTCAAGGTAAAAGAAAACTTCTTCCATTACCTTTGTAGCCTATTTCAGTACATGCAAATTTTCAGCAGTGGGGCCTTGACTTCATCGAAGAGATTCACCCTTCATCATCTGCACAACATAAATGGATCTTAACAACCATCGACTAGTTCACCAAGTGGATCAAAGCAATCCCGACAAGGCAAGCAAAAGATTTAGTAATAATTTAGTTTTTGGAGAGTAAAATTTTATCTCATTTTGGTTGTCCTCATAAGATTGTTACTGAAAATGCGGTTGCATTTAAGTTGAATAAAATGGTTGAGTTTTGTGACAAGTTCAACATCAAATTGGGGCACTCAACCACATATTGTCCATAAGGTAATGGCTTAGCGGAATATTCTAATAAATATTTGATTAATATCATAAAGAAGATGCTAGAGGAAAACAAGAAGAACTGGCACAAAAATGTTATTAATGCTTTATGGGCGGATAGGGTGAGTAGTAAGAAATCAATAGGAATGTCCCCTTTTGAGTTGGTTTATGGTGTAGATGATTTTTTTCCTACATCACTTGTAGTCTCGGTCATGAAATTATTGCAAGAAGCAGAAAGTGATTTAAATATGTACAACACCAGATCAATCAGATGATCCATCTTCAGCAAACAAGAGACGAGGTCTTCCAGAACACCTCAAAGCTTCATGAAAAGATAAAGAAGGTATATGGCCGTAAGACCAAGGTGGATGATTTTAAGCTTGAATATGTGGTCCTCTGATGGGATGCAAGGAACAAGGAAAAAGGGAAGCACTGAAAATTTGAGAACCTGTGGAAAGGGCCATACAAGATCTCAAATTTTCACGGACAACATGCTTTCATATTGAAGGAGATGAATGGGGAAGAATGCTTAGGAGGACCGGTCAATGTTAGGCTCCTTAAGCATTATCTTTTCTGATGTAGATTTTAGATTTCCCAATTCCATTGTATATATCAATTTAAATTTTTTGAAAAGTGTGTGACGCGGAGAATCATTGGAGCTTGGAGCCCGAGGTGAAGGCCATAAAATTTTCATTGGTTTTCTGTTGTTTTCAAAGTTTAGTCAAAGTCAAGTTAGTCAGTTTTCAGTTAGTTTTGATTCAGTTTATTATATCAATTTTTCAACATTCAGTTTGGTTTTAGCTTTTGACTCCATACCCAATGGTTAGGCTACTTGGTCTAAGGTGTTCTTGAAACCTCCAAGGAGCTTCCATCCCCAGCTGGAGCCAATGTTAGTGTAAGTTTTTGCATCCTACCACCAGTGTTCAAATAGACTCTTATCATATCTTGTTAGGGTCCCATTTTGAATTTTTTTTTAATCCATTAGGTCATCATGCCAAAATTTGGTCACTGGATGTAGATCAAGGTATTATTTCACTCCTTTCAAAATTTCATTACTTGCTAGCTCATTTCACCTCTTTGCTGAATTTACCGTCATTCATGAGTTTTCATCATTATTTCAGTCATTTTCATCATGGTTTCATTCAATCCAGAGTCTCCATTACGTATTAGGGTTTCTAAGGTCATCAAATGATCATTACATGCCATAATGTCCAGCAAATGAAGGAGTGACAATAAATAAATTTCATCAGTAAATTGTATTTGAAAGTAAATTGTAATTTTATGTTCCTAATTTGTAATAAGTACTGTAGAGTTCCAAGTAGCTGCAACACTCAAAGTTCCATCAACAAATGATCAAAGTTCCAAAAATCTATTCAGTGTTCCTAAGCCATCAAAACATGAAGTTCAAAGATAAAGTTGAAAATTTAAAGGTAAAAAAAGTAATGTAAAGTTGATTTCAAAAAAGGAAATGTGCGCCCAAGTTTATTTAATGATATTTATCGAAGTCTAAAAGGTCCTCAAAGACCAAAAAGTCATTCATTTTCATTCTCAAGCATCGAGCGCTCAGCTTCTCCAACAAAATAATCATTTTTTTCCTCAAAAAACAGGGTTTATGGGTCCTTCATTGCACATTTTCCAGAGGCGCTGTGCTTTTCGCAGTAGGCACGCTGCACTTTTTGCAGGGCTTCGCTACGCCTTTCTTCAGCTCGCTGTGCTTTTTGCAGAGGAGAGATATAACCTTAAATCTTGTCTCCAAGGGTTCTAAGCTACAAACAAGGCTTTTTACACTCATTTACAAGTAATTCACATCTTCACAGTCCCTCCTTTCAACTTATGGTCTTATATTTATGGTGCAAACTCTCATTTCTCTCCATTCCATGTTCTATGTAATGAAACCCTATTTTTCATCTTTGTGAGGAAAATTTTATTTCCCTTGGACCCATATACCTCCCTCATACCCTAATTCACTACTCACTACCCTCACATCCCCTCATTTACCATTCCCAAGCTATATTCCCTAAAACCCTACCCCTACGTTGTGCTTTTCTAGATAGTTAGACTACCTCCCTATATTTGAATTCCCTACCCTATCCCCCTTATTATTTCAAACCCCCACCTCTTCCCTAAGATTCCTAACTCCATTATACATGTTTGGGCTTCAAAATGTCATACAAATATCACTCATTACCATACATTGTTCACCTATGCTTCCATTATATCACTCATTATTCACCACCATGTCACTTCATCTTCCCTATTGTTCACCATTAATTTGTCTCATTTATATCTTCCAAATATTATTTATTTTTAAGCATTTTTAAGAGAAATTCTTGATTAATTATTAGAAAATAATATATTTTACTTCATATATGGAAAGTGGATTGTTTTTGTGACATGTGTAGGTGCCAAGGAAGCTTCCAAGACACCTTTATGTGGCCTTGAATGATCAAATTCGAATTTGATAAGATAAACCTCATGGAGAAGATGAAGGACAAAAGGGGGTTATGTGTCTAGATGGTTGAGAGATGTATGGAACTAAAGAGAGATTAGTGGATCATCATTATGAGTTTGTTACTCATCCCATTGTATAAATAGTAGTACAATCTCCTCCATTTGTAAGTTTTGTAATATTATAATTTTGGAGTATGTAATCTTAGAAGCTTAGAGTTGTAACCTTAGAGTTGGTTTGTAATGAAGATTTTGAAATAAAGAATCATACTTCGATTTTTCTTCTACATCTGAGTCTCCTTTGAAGTGGTGTTCTTGTGGAGTTATGGAGGGCCCCCATCGCCTCACTTGCATGCTTATTTTCTTATTTTAGGTATAATTTAATTTATGTTTTTGTTTGATTTCAGCTTTTAAGTTTTGTTAGATGTTCTAATATTGGAAAGAGTCATATTTGAAAGTGTTCTTGTAAGAGAACCGTAAGACCCCATAAAATTATTAGATTTAGGTTTGTTTTATTTCATCTTTTAAGTTTTTGTTAAATTTTATAATATTGGAGGAGATCCTAAAATTCAGGTGTTCTTGTAAGAGAACCTTAGGATCTTGACAATTGTTAGATCTAGGTTTCATTAGTTGTTGAAAGAGATCTTGATGAATATGTTCTTGTAAGGGAACTTTCAAATCTTGGAAAAATTATGAATCTTTCTAGATCTATATATTTTAGATAAGCACTTCTAAGTTTACCTTCCCGGGTTGACATTAAATGAAATCCGATTGACATCATCAATTGGAACCAAACAATACACTTCCCAAAATTTCCTCTCACTTTTCCTAACTCCCTAACCCTGTAACCTTGCTCCCTTTCCTTTCCCCTTGTTCCCTAGGGATTCTAGAAAAAACTAAACATAATGTAGGAGGAGATAAACATCATGGAGGAGGAAAGAAACACCATATAAGAAGAGAAGAAAACATACAATAAAGGAGGGAGAATTTTTAGGCTAGAGCCATCAGACACTAGGAAATTTATGTCTTCACCCTTAGTATTCAAAATTTTCGAGCATGTAGGTTGTTTTGAGTTTTTTGAGATGGTCCAAAGAGTGGAGATGCATCCTACTTTGACCAGGGTTTTTATCACCAACCTAAAAAAAGACCAAGTGACCATTTCAGGGGTGAGATTCACCATTTCTACAGACACCATTGCAGTAGCAATAGGGATACCCAATGTAGTTGAAAATTGGTTCAAAACTAAATATTTGGATGCCCAACTCTATGAACCTTACCTCAAAGCACCATACAAAGGAAACATCAAGAAAATATTTCCTTTTGGACAATTTATTTATAGGTTTTCTCCCATGACGAATATCATCTTGAAACAATTGACTTCCGAGGGAAGATTCTCCAGGTTGTACAACTATCACATCAGGTTACTCATGCATTTCAATAGGGTGAAATTGCTCAACCTTCCCTACTATTTGTACAAGAGCATTGAAAATATGGCCTACATAGTGCAGAATAGAGAGTATGAGCTTCAAATGAAAAACCTCTTCCATCATTCAGTCATCAAAATAATTGTCCTTCATCACCTTAGGCATTTGAAAATTGCATGGGAGACTTTCATTGAGGTAGATGTCTTCACTACACCACTGAATCAACCTGCGAGACCTATTCCACCAGCACCATCAGTTTCTCACGAGAAAACTATGTTATCTAGTAGGGATACAGTGAACAAAAATAAAGAGAACAAAGAGTTCAAAACCTATCAGAGAGGACATAGGAAAGTGTTTTCTCTAGATACTATGGAAGGGGCCTTGCCTTCTACATCAGAAAAACGAGGATATCAACATCAACAAGAGGCAGTTGTTCAAGAGAAGGGAGACCTTCACCATGAGGAAGAAAAGGAGTTTGACCTGGTGGAATTGGATTTCCAAGATGATCATGAAACCTCAAACCTATTCATTAAAGAGAAAGATGCCAAAATGAGAGAGCTGCAAGATAATTTAGCAAGAGCACAATTTGTCATTTCCTTCCTTGAGCAAGAAAACAAATAGTTGAGTGACAAACAAGTACCCTTGGAAATGGAATTGTTGAAGGCCACACAGAAAGATGTAAAATTTAAAGGTATGATGGCACATGATGATTCTGATGATAATGAGGCCTAGGTCACCAGTAAGAGACCAAAAGAAAGAGGTCTTAAGAGAGCATTGGAGCAGGAAAAACATGAGGCAGAAGAAATCACCTTTGAGGAAAAAATTGCAAGAGAAATAAATTATGACAAATAATTTTGGCTTTATAGAGTGAAAATACACCCGGAGAAGCTCCTTCATAAGGCCAACAATGACAATCATATGCTGAGGCACATGTCTAACCGCTACAACACCAGAAACAATATTTTCAATATTAGGATCAAGCAATTGAAAGACAAACTCAAGGAAACCCTAATCAGTCAAAAGGAGAAGGGAAAACTTGAGTTGTTTGCTGACACATCCTTGATAGCTTGACATACTTCATCAACACTTCATCCACTAGTTTTGAAGGTTTTTGGGAAAGTTTTGTGTTTTTTGGGAATTTAGGTAAAATTTAACATACTTTTTGAACGGTCAACTTGCAAAAAGCGTAGTGTGGGCCATGTTGCATTTTTTTGGAGGCCTCTAAATGCTAAAAACTTTACATGGATGGATAAAGAATCATCTCTAAATCACATTTTGATTATTGGCACTCCAAAAAATGAGCCTTTGATAGGTGTAAAAGGAAAAAAACCTCCTAAAACCCACATTTCTGCTATCTTTTCAGCCTCACACTAGGCTTTTTGACCAGTCTTGGAAGATTTCATTTTTTAGGAGCTTTAATCCATCATTTTTAGAGCTTGATGACATTTTTGACAACTAGAGTGGAATATATTTCCAAAGAGCCATATTGGGCACAATTTAGACTTTAGGAAGTCACTCAAAATTTGATTTGAAGGCCCACACTGCGCTTTTTACAATCAACATTTCTTCAGTATTTTTACATTTTTTTTTTCAATTGATTGATGGATTCCAAGGAGAGTTGTTGATGTAAATGTAAAAATTAAATGTGATTATGTCTTGTCTAATTACTAGAGGTAGATACATTAAGTAAATATGTAATTTAGGGTCAAGTGAATCAGTTTCATCAAAGCTGGGGATGAGTTTGTTGACCTCCCTAGTCATTAGGATTCCAGTTGAGGGCTTTGGGGATCAACTCCAAAAGTCATGGATTCGACCCCCTAAGAGTGGGAGAAGTAGTTTTTGGTACATATTTCATTTACTTTGTCATTGAAAGCATTGGATTTCGTGTAATTGATCTTTGAACAATAGTGTAATCAGTCTTTTTTGGCCCCGGATGCGGGTGACAGAACTGAAAGAATTGACAATCACATCCCACACTCCCCGAGAGGTGGAGATCTTCTGCGCAGAGCCTAACCTGATGTGGATCCTCAAACTGTTAGTCACTCGCACAAGACTCACATCATTAGGAATGATGACGAGAGGACGGGAACTGTGTCACCATGTCCAGAGCATCACCTCGCATCTATCACCATAAATGATCACCATGATTAACCTGTATTCCAGCCATCCCCCCTCACTCGAGCCTACTCATGTGATCAATCATAGCATGTAGATGTGTGAAAATCACACTCATTTCTATCCTCCTCACACACACCCCAGCCCCTTTAAAAATATGAGCTCTCAATATTTTTCAATACACAGTCTGTTATCTCTGCCTTTCACCTCTTTAACTTTGCTATAGCTTCTCCTTGACCTCATAAGGCCAAAAAGCTCTATTCTCAAAGTATCACTACGTAGTCTCCCTTGGGTTGCCGCACCCCTTCTTGCGAACCTTCCCCCAAGCTATTCCTACCCCCTGAGCCCCAACGTTGCTTGCCTTTTGTGTACCCTTCCCTAAATTTCTCCCCCCTACCTCTCCGTGCAATGGCTCCCAGACTTCGCCAGAGAACTATCTGAGGAGGATAGAGAGGGGCTCTCCCTAGCTAGTATCACCGTTGTGAGAAAAATCACCTAGAGTCGATGGAAGGCTCCTCTTCCAGCACTTTTTGATCATCAACGTCCCGATCCTGAGAAAAATGCAGAAGCCTTAGGGAAAGCTGTGCAGAGAGGAAGACACAACCTGAGAAAGTCCACAATATCTCCCCAAATGCACCTCCAACACCGCAAAACTGACTCGTTGCTAGTTCAGGATGAGGAAGATGAGGATTCAGACGTTTGGGTGATGGACTTTGTTGGCATCTAGATGCGTGTCCATGAGGGCGTAGATCCAGAATTCCCCATCCTTTGCGCACCGGTCCACAATCCCAGGCATAATATGGCAGACACGGAGGAAGATGCTACACAGGCCCTTGATTTCCCCATTGAGGAGTAGGTCCCCATCAATGATTATGAAGATGAAAAGTAAAGCTGGCGTAGCTACACAGATCTCTCATGTTTTTTGTCAAGCTTGCCATCAGTGCCCTTTTGCTACCGTTCACTTTGATTTCACATTCAAGATATTGATATCAATGATTCATATGGTTTGATTCAATATACTTTGATATCAATGATTCAAGATACTTTGATTTCATATCTACAAACTATTTCAAATTCTAAAAGAAAGGTTTCTTCCTTGTTGTCATCATCTCCATTGGTTTCTTCTACCTTGTTTTCCACCTCTTCTTCTTATACCTGCAAAAGAGGATGGTGATGTGGTTCTTACTGCACCATGTGATCAAATGGGGGTTGGTATTGGAGAAGTATTTCTTTTTATATATTTAAAAAATTTGAATGATAATGCTAATGAAATTCAATTTTCTTATCTTGAAATGAAACATGCTTAATGAAATTTTATGTTTTTGCAAAAAGTAAAATAAATGAATCAACTAAGAAATAAGAAAATGCATACTTAGACACCTCCTAGAAAATGACGCCAAAAGGTGATGAGCCCTAGTATTTAAACAACAATGCTTCAAATCCCAAGGCTATCGAATTAAATTATCAACTCGAGGTACGTGCAAACATAAGATGTGTTGAGACTATATGTGCAACATGCAATGTGTCCTTTCATTGATTTGATGCTGTTAAGTCCCTATATTAATAGTATAGCCCCTTATTATGTTAGTGTAGCCCCCTTTATTTTTATTATTGTACCCCTGTAACCCCCATATTGTTATTATTGTGCCCTTAAATTATTATTGTTAGGTCGGCTAGGATTACATTGTGGCCCACTAGGATTACATTATGGCCCCATGGACTCCTATATATAGAAAGGAGGTTTTGAAAATTGTATCATCCAAGAATTGTTCATTCATGTAATGTATTGGAGGTTGCCCCCTCGAAGTGGCTTATTTCTAAGGCGTTGATATCTCTTTTCTTCTCTTTTTGGAGTTGGTTACACAACATTTGGTATCAGAGGCTTTGGGATTCTAGGGTTTCGCTGCTCCAAACAGGTCATTGTGGAATTTTCGCTATAACTTTTTTTCTACGAAGCTTCAAAAGCTGAAATTTTTAGGGTGCGAAGCTGAAATCTTGAGGAAGTTTTTCTAAAAATTTCAGAGCTTGGTTCGCAATATTTTCGGAGATATGATCTATGGAAGTTAGGTCTTATTTTGAGGCTCCTAAACAGGTCATCGTGGAATTTGCGCTATAAAAAATTTTCTACGAAGGTTCAGAATCTAAAATTCATATGGTGCGAAGCTGAAATCCTGAGAAAGTTCTTCAAAAAATTTCAGAGCTTGGTTCGCAATATTCTTGGAGATATGATCTGTGGAAGGCAGTGCTTTTTCAGGCTCTTGAATTTCATCTCAAAGAGGTGATCGTGGGAAAATTTCAATAACTCTCTCTCTGGGCATTGGATTGGAGTGCCGTAAAAAGTAGTTGCAAGTACACAGACTGTAGTGTCTTTGATATTAATTTTAGAGACAAAGGAAAAAACAGTGACACGTGGCAAGTCATACAAGTTCGCTCTACTGAACCAATCCATAATTAGGTCATTGTGGGAGATTGGACACAACTTTGTCTTGGAGAATCAAAATTAGGTCAGACCTGTGGAATTCAAAAGATAATTCAGAGGGCTACTTCAGTGCTGAATTTCGAATATTGAAGATCTACAATCACAGAGATAATACAATTTCAATATCGAGCTCCTCAAAGCTAGTAAAAGGTGTGTATTTTTTTTTCCGAATTGCATAAGTCTTGTTTGAAGAATCAAGTTGAATTAATTGCAAGGGCCTATTGTAGAATAGATACTCGATTATTGGATTCTAAAATGGCCCCTAAAAATAATTCCATACCCATTAATCCCTCAAAAAGCTATACTATGATGCATGAAGAGGAAGAGTTTTGCGGTATGAGATATCGAAATTACGGTACCAAGTCTGACAAGTTTTCAATCTTACGAAGAGAAATTGAAGATGAAATAGATGGTTTAAAAGCGGAAATGGAGGCTAAGTTGTATGGTTTGAAGGATCAAATAATAGAAAATATTGATGATAAATTAATGGAAGATCACATCGAGCATCAACAACAAGTTCTCCAACTCTCAAAAGATAACCCAACTTTGGTGCAGAATCTAGTGAAACAACAGGAAGATCAACATGACATCGGAAGAAGTTATGAAGGAGTCATAGAAACAAGAACTAAACCAAGTACGATCAATTCGGAGGTATCTCGGCCAAGTGGAAGAACTTACCCACTGAAGATTCTACATGGGAGGATGAGAATTTTATACGAAAGCACCCAGAGCTACTCAAGCGTTGAGGACAACACTTTTTTTGAAGGAGAGGGGCATGTTAGGTCCCTATATTACTAGTATAGTCCCTTATTGTTGTTAGTGTAACCCCCTTATTGTTATTATTGTACCCTTGTAACCCCCATTTTGTTATTATTGTGCCCTTAAATTATTATTGTTAGGTCGGCTAGGATTACATTGTGGCCACTAGGATTACATTATGGCCCCATGGACTCCTATATATAGAAAGGATGTTTTGTAAATTGTATCATCCAAGAATTGTTCATTCATGTAATGTATTGGAGGTTGCCCCCTCGAAGTGGCTTATTTCTAAGGCGTTGATATCTCTTTTCTTCTCTTTTTGGAGTTGGTTACACAACAGATGCATTGAAGTGAATGTCATAAAATCAAAGCCTAAAATAATTATAGAAATGGAAATTATACTCTATTTTCAAGAAATGGAAATGATGCTTGCTCAACTATAAGTGTTAACCATAGTTGTAGGAATTTACAGGTTATACTAATTGAAAGAATGAAAATTACTTGTCTATTTGAAAAATGTAAACCTTATGCCACTTCCAACAATGTGAATCATTAGTCTAATTGGAGAATGTGAAAAGTTTCCTTGAAAAGAAACTAATCCTATGAAAGAACAAAAATTTGTAATTGAAATCCTAAGAATATGACTTCAAAAAAATAGGCTTAATCTACTTTTCATTGGAAAATCACCCTCTTGATCACTGTGTTCAAAGGTACTTAGATGGGGTAACAATGTTCATATGCATTTCATAAGATAATCATCATTACCATTCAATTTAGAATTTGTCACCTAACCTTAACTATAAAATTGTGTTTGCAATGAGAAAAAAGGCAAGCTAAAAATCGCCTTGGGTCCTCCTCAATCATGTATTTAGAGCTATAGGTCACTATTCAAGGCTAACAGACAAAAACCAATCTTTTGGAGCAAATATGGCCAAGTTTAGACATTGTTATAGGACTGCTACTCCTCGAGATAACTTGTGGAATTCCTAAGAAAATCAAATGTAAATGAGATGGGAGAAATTTGTTATCGAGTAGGATGTCCTAGGACTCCATTCCAACTAGAATCACTCTAAAAATACCATTTTTAACATGTGCTAAAAAATAGAATAAAATTACTACTCTAAAAACTGGAAATTCAAATATTAGTGAGCTAGTTAACCAACCAAATTTCTAACCTAATAAAGTGAAAATGATATGGCGGTAAATTCTTTTATTAAATTGATTGTTTTTAGGAATTAATAAAAGTGGAATCAACTGAATCAACTCAAAATATCCTTGTTAACATGTGCTAAAAGATATTAGAAATTTACTACTATTTTTCTACTAGAGACTTCCAAACATTCTAGATTTATGAACTAGTTAACCAATCCAAGTAGCTCAATGATGAAAATTACTTTTCAAAGTTTTTCTAAGGACTAATAATGCTTGTAAATTTTTAAACAACATAAAAAACAGCTCACTTCAATAATTTAAACAATATGACCTACAACAAAAGAAACATGAATAGTAAATGCAAAAATAAGAGATGCAAGTGAAAAAGACATTTAAAGAAAATAAAGAAATTGTACAAGAGGTCTCTGAGGCTCCTAGGATGGCCAATCCCAAGGTTACTTAAAGTACTATGAAGGAAACCAAGCTTTAGAAGCTAAAAATGGCACCAAACTTAATTATTTGAATCAGACCAAGTACATCCCTTCTAGAAATGAAAGTGGAGCTGCTAAATAACAAGTTTTCTCCATAAGAAGACTAAGAAATACATGCCCGTAGAGGAAATTATAGTGATGAACATATTATTATATATTTATATATAAAAAAACCTTATCTTATATATATATTTAAGTCTATACCTCAACATTCAAAGTGGGTTGAGTTACTAAATTGTTTGGGTTTGGAAACGGTTGTATATGTAGTTGAGTGGGACTGGATATTTAAGATGGATGTGGTTGAGGTTGTGGTTGTGGGGGAGGTGGATTTTATGGATATCATGGAGTTGAGTATGGAGGATATTGAGGAAAATATTGAGGATATTGTGGATTTCTACCATAAGTTCCTTACCATCCTTGTTGCCAATATTAGTTTGGGGGTTGAGTGTTATGAAACTAGCTCACAAAATAGAAGAAAAGATATATTAATGGCATATAAATCAACCTCTTCAAGGTGGGAACCTCATTTACATTACATAAATGAACAATTCTTGGATGATACAAATGATAAAATCTCCTCTCTATATATAGGAGTCCAAGTGGTCACAACATAGTCCTAGCAGACATAAAAATAGAAATGTAAGGACATAATAATAACAATAGTGGGCTTCTATGGGGAAAAATAATAACAATATGGGGACTACATGGGCACAAAAATAACATTAGTGGGATTCTATGGGGCACAATAATAACAATATGGGGACTACATGGGCACGAAAAACAATAATGGGATTAGAATAACAATAAAAATAAGGGGATACACTAGTATAATAGGGACCTAGCATTCCCATCTCCTTCAAAAAAGTGTTATCCTCAACACTTGAGTGGTTCTATATGCTTATGTATAAAATTCTCATCCTCGCATGTCAAATATTCAGTGGGTAAGTTATTCTACTTGATGAGATACTCTGAAATTGATCGATTTCATAGCTATCAAGTTCATGTTTCTGTGACTGCTTCAGGTTCCAATATGATTTTTCCTTATTTTTCAAGTTCTGTAAGTATTGTTTGAATAGGGAGCTTGTCACCTATAACCTTCTTTAAGCATGAAACATGGAAAACTGGGTGCACTCGGGAAGATGCAGGAAGCTCCAATTTGTATGCCATAGTACCAATATTTTGCAACACTTTGGAAGGACCATAATAATTTGGTGATAATTTATTATCCTTATTAGCTTGCTTGAGGGGCATTTGTTTGTATCGTTGAGCTATAAAAATACCTTGTTGCCTACATCAAAACTTCTTTCGCTGCGATGTTGATCTGCCTATTATTTCATTCGATTCTTCACCAAGGTGAGGTTATCCTTTAAGATTTGGAGAAATTGTTGTTGATTCTCGATGCGATCTTCCACAGCTTGAACCTTAGAATTTTACCTTAAATATGATGTGATGGAGGGTGGATTAGATCCATAAAGTTGCATAAATGGGGTCATTTTTGCTGCAGTATGGAAGGAAGTGTTATACCACCATTCAGCCAGAGGTAACCACTTGATCCATTATGTTTGTTTATCAGATACAAAGCAACGAATATATCCTTCCAACCATTTGTTCACTATCTCAGTTTTCCCATAAGATTGAGAATGATATGATGAGGTATGAGCTAATTAAGTACTGAAACAAGAAAATAATTGCGTCCAAAAGTTTCTTGTAAAAATGGGATCTCTCTCGCTTACAATAATCTTTGGGTTTCCATGTAGCTTTTGAATTGTTTCCATAAATGTAGTAGCTAATGTACTGGATTTAAATGGATGAGATAATGCACAAAAGTGTGCATATTTGGTAAGTCTATCAACTACCACCATGTTGAAAGTATTTGCTTTGGAATTGGGTAAACCTATCATAAAATCCATTGAAACCTCCTTCCAACATTGACTTGGAATGGATAAAGGTTGTAATAGACCTCAGGTCTTAATTGTCTCAACTTTATTTTGTTGGAAAACCAAACATTCTACCACAAAATTTTAAATATCAAACTTAAGGTCATCCCAAAAAAAATCCTTCTTGACCCTATGGTAAGTTTTTAAAAATCTAGAGTGCCCTCCTAAGGGAGAGGTGTGCAATTCCACAAGAATTTTTTTTTGAGTTAGAAATTATTATAAATATATAAGCGATATTTGTACCATAATGAATCATTTTTCCAGCTAAATGTTTCAGATGTACTAGCATCTTGCTGCAAATTTTGAATGAGTGTCCACACCTCTTTATCATTCTTCCATTCGTCCTTTGCTTCGGTTATACACTCAGGATGGATAATACAAATGGCACAAAGCAATGTTTCCACATCCTCATCCTTTCTTGAGAGTGCATCCGCAACAACATTTTGCTTCCCTTTTTTGTAGATTATTTCAAAATCATAACCCAATATCCTCGTGACCCATTTTTGATGTTATTCTGAATATAATATTTGTTCCAAAAAGTATTTAATACTATCATGATCTATTTTTACCTTGAAGTGTCTTCCCATTAGGTAAGGTCACCATTTCTTTAGTGCATGTAGTATTGCTAATATTTCCTTCTCATAAATGGGTTTCAGTAAATATTTTCCTTTGATTGGAATACTTTCAATATCAATGTGTCTTCCTTCTTGCATTAAAACCACACCAATTCCATTTCCTGAGGCATCACATTCCACAATAAAGTTTTTTGTGAAGTCTGGCATAGCTAAGACCAGTGATTGGCACATTGCCTCTTTAAGATCTTCAAAGTCCTTAATTGCTTATGGAGTCCAAGAAAATGAATCTTTCTTCAGTAATAATGTTAAAGGTCACAATATTCTCCCATAATTCTTAAAAAACTTGCGATAATACCCTGTTAACCTTGGAAATCCTTGAAGATACTTTATGGATGTAGGGTTTTTCCATTCCTTAATGGATTTAATTTTGTTAGGGTCTACCTTAACGCCCTCCTAAGATATAGTATGACACAAATATTCCATCTCATGTACTCCAAAGAAGAATTTCGAGGTTTTTTTTCATATAATTGTTTCTCCTCCAATAGTTTGAGCACCATGTCAACATGTTGAACATGATCTTTCCAAGACTTTTTGTAGTTTAGTATATCATCAAAAAATACTAACACAATTTTTCTAAGGAAGGGTTTGAAAATGGAATTCATCAAACCTTGAAATGTGGAAGGTGAATTAGTAAGGCCAAAAGGCATGACCAAAAATTCATAACGACCCTCATGAGTTTCGAATGTTGCTTTCAGAATGTCTTCAGTATTCATTCTAATTTGATGATATCTAGAATGAAGATCAATATTGGTGAAGTAAATTGATCCATGTAATTGATCCAATAACTCATCAATGACGGCGATGGGAAATTTATCTTTAATAGTAATGTTTTTGAGCTCCCTATAATCTGGACACATACACCATGATCCATCCTTCTTGTGCACCAATACTACTGGAGCAGAGAAAGAACTTTGACTTGGTTGAATTATACCAACCTCTAGCATTTCTGCAACCATACATTCAATATCACTCTCTTGAGCATAAGGATATCTGTAAGGCCTAATGTTTGGAGGAACAATTATTGGAATAAAATGAATATCATGATCATGATCATGAATAGGTGGGAGTCCTTTGGGAGTCTTAAATACCTTGGAATGATTGTCAAATCATTTTTGGAGATTTGGAGAAATATATGATTTTGATGTTTGAACCTGTAGTGAGCATAATTGTGCAATTATGCCTCATTATTATTTCTTCAGAAGTTTTTTCATGACATTAGAGATGATTATCTTTCCTGGATTCCCTGCGATACCTCGTAATTCAGCTTTCTTTCCTCCTAAAAAAAATTCAAGAAAATATTTTGAAAATTAAAAGATACCACCCCCAAATATTGTAACCATTTTACTCCTAGTACAACATCAGCACCACCCATTAGGATGGAGAGCATTGGACTAATCAATACATATTCCCCCATTTTTAGTTTGATATTATGGATGTCTCCAAATCAATTTATAGTTCCTCCATTTGCAACCATCACTTGACACTCTCGCTACATTATAATGAATAAGGTTATGGTACTACCCAAATCAATCAACACTATTACATTTTTCTTCATGATATGTCCTTCTATCTTGAGAGTTTGAGGAGTGGTAATTCCTGCCAATGCATTACAAGATATGTTCAGATTCATTTCTTCTTCCTCTAAGGTTGGTATCTTGTGTATATCCTCTTATTTTGAAGTTTCCTGTTCCATTTCTTCCTCCTATTAACAATCTATGTAAAATAATTTCTTCTCAGCACACTTATGACCTTTAGTGTATTTTCTATCACAACGGTAGCAAAGCCCTTTTGCTCTTTTTTCTTCCAATTGTTGTGGTGTAAACCTTATAGGTTGTGGAAGTCTAGGAGTAGAAACACTTCAAATTTTTTAGTTGTGAGTGGTAGGCTTCCTTGTCGCCATAAATTTTCTTTCAATTTTTCTTGCCAACCTAAATGCCTTATCCAATGAATAAGGTTCCCAAAGGCGAACCTCATGTTGCATGTTCTCCTTTAAAGTCCCTATGAAGAAATAAATCTTGTATTCCTAGGGAATATATTTTACCCTTATAATCAAGTTTTGGAAGTCCTGAATGTGCTCCACCATCAAACCCTTTTGTTTGAGATTTTTCAATTGGCTAAAGAATGTGTTACTCTCTGTATCATCATAATGTGCTATCATTTCCTCCGTAAAAAATGACCAAGTGATAATTTTTTACGAGAGTAAGCCATTGATACCATACAAATGTATTATATTCAAAATATAAAGTTTTAATGTGTACCGTTTGTGTGTTTTTCACATTATGTAGGTCAAAATATTCCTCCATGTGTAGTATCCATGTTATTGGATCCTTGCCATCAAACTTCCTCATATCGATCTTTGGAATATGGTTGGTATTAAATCCAACATTAGAGTCTATGAAATCATGATTAACATTTATTTTGTTCTCATAATGAGTTTCATCTACTACCATTTCGCCATTAGGAATCATTTCTTGTAGCATATTTGTCAAACCTTCCTTCAAACTTTCCATGTCTTATTTTAGACCATTCTTCATGTCTTCCATGTTTCCTTTCAGTTTTTGTTCTACACTATCAATCTTAGCTTCGAAACCATTATTCAAACCATCCATGTTAGTCTCCACACCTTTCTTCAATCCATCCATGTCTTTATTCAAACCATCCATATTAGCTTCCATTTTATTTTTTGTTACTCTTTGCGAGATGGAAATCTGTTGCACTTGGTCTCGTAATTTTGACATATCATGTTGCACTTCTTCATCTTCATGAGTCATAGTATATCCTTTCAAGGCTTAATGGGTGTGGAATTATTTTTGGGGGGCATTTTAGAACCCAATACTGATATCTATTCTTCAATATTCCCATGTAATCACTTCAAACTAAATTTTCAAACAAGACTTTTGGAATTTAAAAAACAAAATACACTCATTTTTCTTACTTTTTAGGAGATCTATATTGAAAATGATGTATATTTGTAGTTTCGTATCCCCAAGATTTGATATTAAGTCTTGTAGTACCCCTCTGAGTCTTCTTTCCAATTCCACATGTCAGACCTAATTTGGATTCTTCAAGGTAAAGTTATACCTGATCTCCCACAATGACCTAATTATGGACTATTTCCATAGAGATAACTTGTACATCGTGCCACATGTCATTGTTTCGACCTTTGGCTCTGAAATTGATACACACGAAACTAAATTATGTTTACTTTCTGCCACTTTTTACAGAATTACAATCAAATTTTTTCATAGAAAGTTATGACTATTTTCCCTGGGCCATATATTTGAGATGAAATTCTGGAGCATGTAGAAATCGTAACTTCCTCAGATCATATCTCTGAAAATATAGTGAAACAATATTATAAAGTTTTAAACGACTTTCCTCAGGATTTTGGCTCAAATGGGTTTTATTTTCAGCTTCTTAGCCTTTGTAGAAAAATATTTATAGCGAAAATTACAATATGACCTGTTTGTTGCAGTGAAACCCTATAATCAAAAAATCTAATACCAAATGTCATGAAATCAACTCACAAAATGCAAGAAAAGATATATAAATGACTTTAAATCATCCTCTTCAAGGGAGGAACCTCCTTTACATTACATAAATGAACAATTATTAGATGATACAAATGATAAAGCCTCCTTTCAATATATAGGAGTCCAAGGGGTCACAATATAATCCTAGCCGACATAACAATAACAATGTAAGGACCCAAAAATAACAATAGTGGGCTTGTATGGGGTACAATAATAAAAATATTGGGACTTCATGGGCACAACAATAACATTAAGGGGGCTACACTAACAATAAAAATAAGGTGATACACTAGTATTATAGGTACCTAGCATTGAGATGGCCAATGTTTCCAAGGAAAAGGTGTGTTCCAGTTGCTTTGAGATGGATGCACGTAACCTTGAAATTGTGACTTAGGTTCTTACATCATATTAAGTTGACTAGGTTGCCATGATCTTTTAGAGCTACATAACATAGTTGATTTTGTGATTGAATTGCTCCATTGTCCTCTTGATAAACCTCCTTCAACCTTGGTGATGATTGGAAATATTTAGTAGCATGTGATTATGCATGGATAACTCAAATACCAACATCTTATCTTTTCTCATTTTTCATTCTTAACATTTTGAATTGTTCACTTAAATTGATAACAATTTCTATTTTAAAGTTATCAAGAAAATTTCTAAGTTCAGTGTGACTTACCGATATCGATGTTGATTTGCTTACTCTTGCACTTCTTCTTGATATGTGCTTGCATGTTTCATAAATTACTTCAAACGATAATTGGTATACATCACTATTAATCATGTGATAAAAGAGAAAAATCCACTCTCCCCAACTGACCTATGTAAGAGGTTTTTGAGTTTGTAAGAACTTAAATGATATATTTTTTCCCTCTTAACATTATACATAAATATTTCTGTTAGATCCTCAAGGCTCTCATATTTTTTTTTATTCATTCTAAAGATTTCTTCTTTAAGATCATGATCTTTATATTTTTCTAAGAATATATTTTTTGTATCGTTCCATGATCTTATAGAATTAGTCCCTCAACTAATGAACTATTTAATAGCTCTATCCTTCAATGTTTCCAGAAATAATCTCAATTTTTTATTGTCTAGTAAGTAATCATAATATCTACAACCCCGGATGCGGGTGTATCCCTGTGACATGATGGCTATCAATGGACGGGTCGGCGCGTGGCGAGGCCACATGGCCGCCTGCACTCCAAATTTATGGCGCCTCGACTGCAATTACACCACAGCCCGTCAACTGCAATGGCATTTACGCCGGTGGGGAAGACGAGGCCGTAAATGTTTCAATATGCCGTCCTTCGGCTCCAGGAGTTTATTCATCACCCCGACGCTTAAGATCTTGGCTCTGCTGCAGATCATTTTGCTCATTTCCATGAAGAATCACATTCCTCCGGTCCTCTCTGGCTGCCCTCCAGAAGAAAATCTCCCCAGCTCTTGCACTGCGTTGGGCAGGCGCTGTCATCTGTATTGTTGTTTGGAGTTTCTCCCCGGTTTTCACCATTCTCACAGTCCTTTTTGTTCATCGTTCCTTGGCTTCTCGTCTCCATCTCTTCCGCCTGTCACCTTGCATCCTTCTCTCGCCTCTCATAATTCTTCGCCCCGCTCGCACATTTCTGGTGGGACGATGCCCAGGCTCAGGCACAGACTCAGGTGCCGCAGAGGCAGCACCCAAGCAAGGCCTTCCACTAGTCATCGCTCCCCCTCCATCAACTCTTCGACCTCCGCCTCTGATAGCTCCCATGGCCGCACTCCTCACACGATTAGCAGGCGCAGGCATGGGCGTGGGCCTGATAGAAATCTGCCCTCCCCTTCGCGTGGCGACCATGTCCCTCCGCCTCCACCTGGCCTTCGCAGTGTGGACTCAGCTCATCTCGTCAACCCCTCCATGACTCTGTTTCATTTGCAATGTCTTACCTCCCAGCCTCTAGTGGTGGCGACCGTCTCTGTCACTTTTAAGGAACTCCCGCAAACTGGCTCTGACCCCCTGCCTCCTGTGCACCCTTCCAATCAGCACAGCCCCTCTGGATTCGATCAGGACACTCAAACAGGAAATCAGGAAATGCCACAGAAAGCTGGCGGTGGCAGCTCCTACAACACCCCGAAAGCAGGCGGCAGCAGCTCCTGCCCTCAACAAGTCAAAGACATGCCGACGGAGCGTGGCGAGGCGGGCGAAGCAGCAATTCCCAAAGAATTGGCAGCACGCAAGGATCTCGCTCTGGATGACGATGTTGAAAGCTACGGATACAAAATCGAAGAAGAGCCTCCCTCTGGCGACCATGGTATCTAGGGCAGGCAGTTACTATTTTGTCATTTTGTTCAGAACTTTTGTCTCGTTGGTGTTTTCAGGAGTCCTGGTCATTTGGCATGTCAAATTACTGTTACAGTCTTATGTTTTTGTTCAAAGCTGGTTTCCTCATTCGAGGCAGCTCTCATACTCTTCTCAGGCTGGTTTCCCCTTGTGGGCAGCCCTTTTTTGGTATTTTGCTGAACTCTTGATGCCTCTGAAGGCACAATACTGTATGTACCATATGTTTCAGTAATAGAATCTAGACTTACTTAGAAAAAAAAAAAACCATAAGATCTACAAAGGATTTGAAATTCAAAGAGAAAGGTCTTTGGATCCTATGACCTCGTACCATAGAAGCCGGGAAGGAAATATGGAGGTATTTTCTTCATATGAACACTGATATTAGTACCTTAAAAGATAAATCCAAGAGGATCTTATTCATTGTCATCATCTCCATAAATTTTTTCTACCTTCTCTGCCACCTCTTCTTCTTCTACCTGCAAATGTGGATGGTGATGTGGTTCTTACTGCGCAATGTGATCAAATGGGGGGTTTGGTGTTAGAGAAGTAATATTTTATGTTTTTATAATATTTTTTGAATAAGAATGCTAATGCAATTTAATATTCAAAAATGAAATATTCATAATGAAATTTTTGTTTTTGCATAAATGGATCAACTAGGGAAGAAAAAAATGCATACTTTGACACCTCCCCGACAACGATGCTAAAAGGTGATGAGCCCCAGTATTGCAAAATTAAATTTTCAACTCCGAAGGCTATCATCTTAAATTATCAACTTGTGGTTCGTACAAACTTAAGAGGTTTCGGCACTATATGTGCAACATGCAATGTGTTCTTTCATTGATGTGATGTAATGAAGTGAATGTCATAAAACCAAAGCCTAAATTAATTGTAACAAGTATTAAAATAATATTGAGTAAAAACATTCTATATATTATGTGAATTATTAATTAATAGCTTAAAATAATGAGAAATGTTCAAATTGATTAAATAATATATTAGTATATAGGTGAAATAAATTTTTTCACTGGAATTCACCAAAATTCAGAAGTATAATTTTAATATTTTTAGTTGTTTAAAATACATTTTTTAATGCACAAATGGATTAAGTACCCTTGTAAACTACCGGAGCACTCGAATTATGCAAATTAAACAATTTAAACTCAAGCTTTTAAAAATCTATGTCAAGTTTTGATTAAAATTAACCAAAAAATTATCGTAAAAAAGGCCACTTCGTGTATTATACATAATTTATTTATATAATTAATATCTATATATTAATCATATTAATATTAATATTAATGTAATTATTAATTCTAATAAAAAACTAGATCCACTATAATAATATATCATAAATATATTATTAAAGATATTATTTTAATATATTAATTATTAATATATGTGAACTACTTGTTAATATTATTAGTTAACCAATAATATTATTAAAAATAATTAATTAGTAACATTAATTAACGAGGTATCTAATTAACTATAAGGTGAATTAATATTATATAATTTAATAATATATTGATATTATTAAATTATATGCAAGTTTAATCTCTGGGACTATGTTTTCATATGCCTAAACTTTATTACTAAAATCAATCCAATAAATCATTGTTGGAAAGTGGACCTGCTAAATATTATTATATAAATAACGTTATATATAATAATTAATTAATAATCCAAATATTATAATTATAAATTTTTAATTAAAAATATTCTATTAGTTATGTACTAAAAATATAATATTAATTATTATATATATATATATATATATATATATATATATATATATATATCTTTTTTTTCTACTTACAACAATGGATGGATGGTGATGTGGTTCTTACTGCACCAAGTAAATTTTTATGTATTTATAATTTTTTTTGAATGTGAATGTTAATGTAATTCAATTTTCTAAAATGAAATATGTCCAATGCAATTTTTTTTTGTGAAAAGGTATTAACTATAGAATAAAACAATGCATACTTTGACACGTCTCCACCAATGGTGCCAAAAAGTGATGAGCCCCTGTATTGCAAGAAAAATGTTACAATTCCCAAAAATTTGAACTTAAATTATCAACCGGAGGTTCGTACAAACTTACATGTCAGAATGATATATAAAACATGCAATGTCTTTTCATTAATGTGATGCAATGAAGTGAATGTCATAAAATAAAGAACTAAACTAATTGCAACAAGTATTAAATTAATGTTAAATAAAAATATTCTATATATTATATTATATGAACTATTAATTAATAGCTTAAAATAACAGGAAGTCTTCAAATTTATATATATATATATATATAATGTAATTATTAATAAATAGGAAGTAACCAGAATAATCTATTATAAATATATTATTAAGAATATTCTTTTAATATATATGAATATATCTGAACTATTTGTTAATAATATATTATTAAAAATATTCTTTTAATAGGTTAATTTTTATTAATATATTTTAACTACTTGTTAATATTATTAGTTAACCAATATTATTAATAACTTTAATTAACATGGTGTCTAATTAACTACTATATATGGTGAGTTAATATTATATAGTCTAATAATATATTGATATTATTGAAGTATATGGAAATTTAATCCCTGTAAATGTGTTTTTTATATGAGTAAACTTCATTATTTAAATCAATCTAAATATATCGCTACTAGAAATGAAAATAATGTTCCTAAATATTATTATATAAAAAACATATATATAATTATTAATCAATTACCTAAATATTATAATTATAATTATTTAACTGAATATATATATATATATATATATATATTTTTGTATTAGATGACATATTTTTAGCTCTAATATGTTCATTAAGAAGGTTTAGAGATATTTGTATATATGTATCTAATATTATTTATTTTTAAGAATGTTGCGAGAATATTGAGTAAATTTTAAATGAGATAATATTGGGACTTTATTCCTACGAGAGGATGGATCAACATTGGATAATAAATTAACAAAATATCATGAATTATGGGAGTAAGCTATAATGCAGCTTTTTAGAGATTCCAATTACCCGAAAAACACATTCTTCTGGTTAACGGAAAAATGTGACCCCCTCCACCATTATTCTCCTCGTCAGCTCCGTTTCCATCTTTGCTACCCCTCCATCTTTGTTAGCCCTCTACCTTGCAGTCTTTTTTACCCTACTACCTCACTGGTTACCTGCATTAACTTTGCCAATCCCTTCCACACTTCCCGACCGCGCCAATTCCATTTGAATTTTTTGATTTATTGATCCGAGTAAATTTTAGATACCCTTTTAACCAAGACCTTTTACTTCGGCTGATGTGTTAGAATTACATTTTATCAAAAGTATTAATGAACACATGCATATATAATCAAAAGGAACACACATTAACAATTACATAACAAAAACACAAGACGTTTAATAACAGAGTTCATCTAGTGTGGACTACGTCTCTTGGCCTCAGTGTCTCAATGGTGTTGGCCACTTCATTCAGTGTTGTAACTGGTGATAATGTACATGGGTGCTGTTGACTTATCATACAAGGAAATCCCTCAACATGAGTATCAAAGTCTCTCCATGAGATGTGCCATTACAAGGAACACTCACTCATCACAAACTTCCTATCAGCATGACAACTTTACATATGGTGACAAAGAGTATCCCGCCATCAAGGAAACAAAGGGATCTCACAACATAGAGCACCATCCATGATCAATACATATCACATCAAATAAACATAAAGACTCCACATCAAGCATTAAGCAGGAATCAACAACAACAAATAAACATGAATATTTTTCATCATACATCAAGCAAGAATCGACATGAAATAAAGCATCCTACAACAATAATACTGAAGTACATGTCAAAAACACTTCATATACCTCAACTCTAATGCTGGATGAAGAATAGGCTGCTCAATCGCTATATTTGAATGCACCATCACAAACGTGGCATCGAATGGCGAGAAATCGATTGTCCACATGCTGAAACTTGACATCGTCATCCCCATATGGAATATGGCCAAAAAATCAAGACCTCTGTTGTAGAAATGGACACCACCATTAGGTTCGTGTTGCCAAGAGGTGTAAAATACATATAAAATTTGTCCAATTTGGACACTAGGGAAATTTGGCCCCTCTAGAAATGAGGCTCACTCATGATTCCACTGCCTTTGCATGTTGGTTCATAGTTGCACCTGCATAAAATAATAATGTCCTGAATTTTTTGCTCGCTCTAAGTTGCTCTAGGCACACTGTAGAAAAACTGAGCTTAAATAAAAATGTTGGGTGGAATTTTTAACTCGGCGGTTGATGGTATAATAGTGAAGTGGTTTGAATTACTAAAGGGAGGTCAAGGGATCAATCCCAACCCCCTTGTTTTGGAGACCGCGCTGTCATAACCATTGCAAATATTAAATTGGGGCAAGGCGGGTCTGCCACCAGTGGCCCGTTCACTCCTTTTGCACCGCCACCGCTATAAGTTATGGGAGGTTGGGGGGCGCGGGGATCATGGCCTGCCCCCCATATTCAATATATGTTTTTTATTATGGTTTGGGGAGCCGTGGGGTCTGACGAGGGTCATGGCTCATTGAACCTTTAATACTAACATTTTTATAGTGTTTTTGATGTGGTCTGATGGGTGTGACGGGGGTCATGGCCCGACACCCTATTTTTTAAATATTTTCTTTGTTTTAATTTAAACAAACCCTCCATTTTTCGAAATTCAGTTTTTAGGCTAAAGGGGAAAAATTAAACGTCCCATAATTTCGCCCGAAATCCAGCTAGAGTTGGTCAGAATTCGGCTAATGGAAAACTTCCAAATTGTTTCCTCCTTAACCTGCCACATCACCAAGTCAACCCAAAAACTTTGACCAACTCTAACTTTCACATACAAACTCGGTTTGATGAATCGTTCACACCATTGTGATCAGGATGAAAATATATTCAACCTGAAATTGAGTTTTCCACGTTTTCATAACTTTGATTTTTGAGGTTTCATAAGCCCTCTTTGTCTTATGTGTGTCTCTGGAACAACCTATGTCAATCCTCCCCATTGAGGAGCTTTTGGTCCTCCAAAAGCATCAACAATAATCTAAAACTTCTGTGTACAATGTCTGCACCACAAGTGTCTTGAAAAAGGTCACAATTCCATCTCCTTCACCCCTTGTAGAAGCGTTTTCAACATAGCGTTATCTGCTGCTTATTTATCATAAGATTCATACAATATGTCCGCTTTCTTGGACACCCCGAGCATGGTATCATACATGTCTTTAACATCCTCCATTGTTGCACGTTCAATGGCTCACACTTGCGGTTCACATCAGCAAGAAGACCGCTCTCATACCACTTGATCCGTGTAAATTTATGATACCCTTTTAACCAAGACCTTTTACTTCCACTGATGTGTTAAAATTACAATTTATCAAAATAATTAATGACCACATGCATATATAATCAAGAGGAACACATGTCAAAAATCACACAACAAAAACCTAAGATGTTTAATAATGGAGTTCGTCCAGTGTGGACTACATCTTCGGGCGTTGGTGTCTCGATGTCGTTGGCTGCTTCATTCAATGTTGTAACTTGTGATATTGTACATGGGTGCTGTTCACTTGTCATAAAAGGAAAGCTCTCAACATGAGTGGCAAAGTCTCTCCACGAGACGTTGCGTTGCAAGGAACTCTCACTCATCTCAAACTTCCTATCAGCATGACAACATTACACATGGCGAAAAAGAGTATCCTATCATCAAGGAGATGAAGGGATCTCACAACAAAGATCAACATCCATGATCAATATATACCACATTAAATAAACATAAATACTCTACATCAAACATCAAGTAGGAACCAACAAAAACAAATAAACATGAAGATTTTGCATCATATATCAAGCAAGAATCGACATTACATAAAGCATCCTATAACAATAATCAATGAAGTACATGGAAACAACACTTCATATACCCCAAATCTAATGTTGGCTGAAGAATAGGCTTCTCAATCGCTGGATCTGAATGCACCATCACAAACGTGGCGTCAAATGGAGATAAATTGACTGTTCACATGCTAAAATCTAAAACTATCATCTCCATTTGGAATATGGCAAAAAATTAGAGATCTCTGTTGTAGAAATTGACACCACCATCAGTTTCGTGTCACCGAGAGGTGTAAAATCCATATAGAATTTGTCCAATTTGGATACTGGGAAAATTTGGCCTCTCTAGAAATGAGGCACAATCATGGTTCCCCTGCCTCTGCATGTTGGATCATGTCTCCACATGCATAATATAATAATGTCTCAAATTTTGTGCCTGATCCAACTGCTCTGGGTGCACTGCAGAAAACTGAGCTTAAATAAAAATGGTGGGTAGACTTTTCAACTCAGCGGTTGATGGTGTAACGACGAAGTGGTTTTAATTACTAAAGGCCTAGGTCGGGGGATCAATCCCGACCCCCTTGTTTTGGAGCCCACGCTGTTATAATAATTTCACATATTAAATTGGGGTGGGGCGGTTCCACCGCCGGTTTCCCGTCCCCCATATTTAATATATGTTTGTTATTATGGTTTGGGGAGCCGTGGGGTCCGACGGGGGTCATGGCCTGCCACCCTATTTTTTCAATATTTTTTTTGTTTTAATTTAAACAAACCCTCCATTTTTTGAAATTCAGTTTTTAGGCCGAAGGGAAAAAATTAAGCATCCCACAATTTCACCCAGAATCCGGCCAACGGAAAACTTTCAAATTTTTGACTCCTTAACCTGCCACATCACCAAGTCAACCCAAAAACTTTAAGTAGCTCTGACTTTCACATAGGAACTCGGTTTGACGAACCATTCACATCGTTGCGATCAAGATGATGCGGTATTCAATGCGAAATTGAGTTTTCCACCTTTCCATTACTTTTATTTTTTACCTTTCATAAGTCCTCTTTGTCCTGTGTGTGTTTCTGGAGCCACCTGTATCAAATATAAACCTCCATCCCATGTTTTCTTGCCCTTTCCAAGAGCACTGAGCATCAGTGGAATGCCAATAATCCAACTTCAAAAAAGGACCAAGTTGTTGCTGCCCAAAGGTACATAGATACCCCATTACAAAACTCCATGAAAACACGTAATGAACTCTGAAGAATTAATAAAAAATATTCATGCTTTACAAATCCATTGATGCGGGCTGTAAAAAAAAAAATGTGAAAGAAATGAAGTCCCCTTTCTTGAGACAACATAAAATTTCATGTGGCTTATCACTCGTGATTCTCTTGTGATCACTCAACGACTCGAAGTTCTCTACTTGTGGCCAAGAAGATTGAGGGGATTTTTTGGGTTGTAATCCCTATTTGATTGCATCCATTGAAATTTAATTTTGTTTGTGCACCCGTTTACCAAGAAATATACCATCTGCAGTTGATATGTTTGCTTGAAGGTTCTATGTGAAAGTAGTACTGAACAATATTTTTGTGTTTGGCTCGCAGCAAGGTCCTCTCTTGCACCGATTTTTTCTACCAAGAGCCTCTGCTTCTACTTCGGGTGTAGGAGGTCCCAATATCGACACTCGGAATACACTTCTTGTCGCTCTAATTATTTTCTTCCTACATGTATTGTTTTAATTAAAAACACCATGGTTTTAACGCTAGCCACTATACTGAGTATAAATGTGTTAAGGGCTTCAATTGGTGAACGCATAAGCACGGTAAGTTGATGTACTCTAGAAAAAAATGGCAGCATCCATACTATGGAAATAAATTAATTAGAGACAAATAATCGGAAATATTGAGGAAAATTGAAATAAGTACTCCTACCAACGCAATCCACCTCTTGCATTTCATATATAAATAATTGTACTAGAAAATGCTTGTTTCTCATTCACTAGCAACCATGGTTTGCGTGAATTGTTTCACTGTTAACATTGTGCATTGTCCCTTAATTAATCGTGTTTATTGAATAATTATATCTTAAAAAACATGATAAGAAATATATACTTCTTTGAGTTTAGACATAAAATTACATGAAGAGATAATTACCCATTGCAAAAATCACCATAGCCAAAATGATCGATGCAAGAATAATAGCTACAATATTTCTGAAAAATTAATATAAAAATTGTAATTAAATTACATAAAAAAATAAATAAAACTAGTGGTTTCATTGAAAAGATTCAATTATTTCATGAATCAAATGGAAATTCTGAAATGTTTTGAACTCGATAGACACAAATCCAATTTTTCTTTGAAGCTGAGAGCAAATAATATGAAAATATTACTAAGCCAAACCTAAGAACTTTTGGAGTTGAGAATAAAAGAATCTTACAATACTCTTAGGCCAATATGGATTGCTCGTTTGTTGTGAAAGACCCTATTATGTATGTTTGTTGCTTCCTTGTCAAGTGTTTTTGTTGTTGAATTCCAACGAAGATAAGAATTTTCATCATATATTTCTATGAAAGAAATAATTGAAGAATTAACATTGGAAAACCAAACCAAAACCGTTTATAGGGTTAAGTCTTTCAAAACATATTTTATCCTTTTTTTTTCTTTTGGGGCTAATTCCCTGCTAAATTCCTTTATGAAAAAATAACACATCGTCAATAAAATATGAGTCATTTACTCTTACAAAAGTTATCTTCAAAAAAATGTAGACACCATTTTAATGTAATATGAAAGATCCATTGAAATGCCAAAAAATTTGATATTTTAGTCTAAATACTTCGAGAAACTCTCCCTGAGGGGTTACAAGACATAGAGAGGCTTTATTTTTCTTTATGTGCTGAATTTATGAGTGGTAATTTTATGTTAAAATCTTTTGGGAATTGAATGCTTCTAGAAAAATAGTAGTATATCATGATAGGTAGGTCAACCCATTGAAATTGTTAAAGAACTATTTTAATCTACTTTCAAATAAACAGAAAATACTTCTGGTAAACCAAACCAAAACCATTTATAAGGTTAAGCCTGCTTCTATAATATAGGAAATGAAAAGAATTAAATACATTTATCTCACCAATTTTGTTACGAAGATATAACAAACCCTAAAAGAAACACAAGGCATTAGTCAGGCATAACTTCAATAAAACCCAAGGAATTTAATCGGATACATTCATATTCACACAAAATATACATTAATGACCCCTTGTAAATATCATTTAGTATGTAACTTTGAGAGTCATTTTAAATTGGTTTTCTTGTTAATGTTTTTCAGCATTTGATAATCGATTTACTTCCCAGATTGAGAAGGTCTCACATGTGGTTTTCCTGACCTATTCTAGGTTAAGATGGAGCTCAAATAATTTGACATGCTTATGAAACACAATGGATAAGATAAAATATAATTTCTATATCAAACAATAAAACAAAATATTTGTTTTATAGATTTAAAATTGGAAGAAAACAACCCCAACAAAAGGATTCAAATATCAATTTGGAGTCATAATACAATTTTATGCTTGGAAAATAGAAGCATATGAAGGAAGTTAAAACCTGCATTACCTTGAAAATCCATTTACATTTCAAAATTTAAAAGATCTTATTGATGACATGAAAAATCAAATCGTTCAAGATTCCAAATACAATATTTGGAACGCAATATCGTTGATGTTGAAACATATGGATCTACATGGGAGCCATAGAGCCTAATCCAAGTTTGTAACACTGCCATCTTTGCTTCAAGGTATACATTAGTTGCAAAACAATCGATACTTATTGAAACAAAATCCTTATTTCATCTTCATCAATCCCCACTAGAGAAAGTTGATATTTCTCCCTGATCCAAGTGGCTCCAGAGACACACACAGGACAAAGAGGGCTTATGAAAGCTCAAAAATCAAAGTGACGGAAATGTGACAAACTTAGTTTCAGGTTGAAGATCTAGTAGTCCTAATCACAATGGTGTGAACAGTTCTTCAAAATGAGTTCGTATGCGAAAGTTAGAGCTAGTCAAAGTTCTAAATTTGACTAGATGACTTGACAGGTTAAGGAGGACGTAATTTCACTGAAATCCGGCCAGCTCTGGCAAAATTCTGGGAGAACTTCTGGGATCTTTAATTTGACTCCTTCGATCAAAATTCGAGGATTTAAAAAAATGAAAATTTGTTTTATTATAACAAAAAAAAATATAAAAACAAATGGAGGGGCGTGCCATGACACCCCCCCCCCCCCCCCCCCCCCCACAAACCAACCCAAAAACCATATTAATTATGGTCCGACGAGTCGTGACCCCTATGGACACCTTACCTGCAAATGCCTTGATGTTTGATGTGAGATCTTCTTTTTGTTTTTGATGTGAGATGTAATTTCTATCATGGATTGTCATTTATGTTTTAGATCCCTTTGTTTCCATGTTGGCGGGATACTCATTGTCACATGTATGTTTGATTGATACCCCTTTGATTTCCATGTTGGAAGGATACTCGTAGTCATCATGTGTGAGTTTATTTCATGCTGATAGGAGGTTTGTTATGATTGAGAGTTCCTTGTAGCAGAACGTCTCATGGAGAGGCTTTGTCACTCATGTTGAGGGTTGATTTCCTTTTATGATAAGAAAAAAATGTCTGTGTACATCTTCACATTTACAACAATGAATGAAGTGGCCAACACCATCAAGACACCGAGGGCCAGAGACATAGTCCACACTAGACGAAATTCGTTATCAAACCTCTTGCATTTATGTTGTGTGATTGTTGACATGATTTCCTCTTGATTATATCTGCATGTGTTCATTAATACTTTTTATAAAATGCAATTCTAACACATCATCTAAAGTAAAAGGTCTTGGTTAAAAGGGTATCAGGAATTTACCTGGATCAAGAGGTATCAGAGTGGTCTTTTTGCTAATTTGGATTGAAGGCATGAACCGTTGAACTTTTGCTGAGTTGAGCAATGGAGGATGTCAAAGACATGTATGAGACCATGCTTAGGGTGTCCGAAAAGGTAGACATGTAGTACGAAGATTATGAGAAACAAGCAACATACAATGTTGAGTTGAAAATGCTCCTACAAGAGAAGGAGGACAAACATCGATTGCAGCCTCAATTGAAAGCCACGACAGAGGCATTGGAGGAATTGAAGCGCAACAATGAAAGTCTTCAAGCAGATCATGAGGCATCAAAGGAACTCCTACAGGAAGAGAAGGAGGAGAAGTAGTGATTACAGCTTCAACTAAAATCCGCGACAGAGGCCTTGGAGGAAGTGGAGCGCAATGAAGGCTTAGAGAATCCTTCTTCACCTGTTTCAAAATCGATAGATGAGGTAAACAGTGTTGATTTATCTTCAGTTTCATCTTCACATGATATCATTTTTGTGCGAAGTGTGGAGATACCCCTTACTGGAACTGGCATGAGGCTCCTTACCAAGATGGGGTACCAAGGAGGAGGACTTGGCGTCCATGGCCAAGGCATAACCCAACCATTTGAGGTTGTGCAGAGACCTAGCTACGCAGGTTTGGGATACAATGAAGGAGGATGTTTGAAGGACATCAAAGGCAAACAAACATTGTTGAACTCACCAAGGAAAAGGATTGATGGGAACACTTCACCATCATCTCATGGAAGTTCATGTTGCAGTGAAAGAGCTGAGGCAATCACTCATCACCATGATCACACCGGAGATCACCAGGGAAGGTATAACAATTATCACTATTCCAGAGTTCATTTTGATTATAGGCATGTTTCTAATCATGAACGTAAATCATGGCATAAGAAAAAATTTCGTTTTTGTGGTCTACATAATCATGTCATTGCTGAGTGTTGGAAAATAATGGCAACAAAAAGGAGTATGAGGTGTGAAAAGCCTTTTCCATAGCAGGGAAATAAATTGGTTAAGCAGGTAAGGAGGAAGAAAACCTTTTGTAACCATTGCAACCAAAGCAGTCATCAAAGAGCCACGTGTTTGAGGCTCCATCCAGAACAACACCTTAAGGATGAAGTATTGGTGCATGAACCAGTTGAAACAATTATTTGACAAGAAAACATGCCATAGGGAGACGATCCATTCAATTTTATTTGTGAGAGATGATTTTTCTAAATGTTGTAGTGTGTCATGGCTGTGTTTGTAAATCATATGTTGCATTTTTAACTATAAAAGTGATGATGTGTTTTCCATCACTTCAAAATATGACAATGATGTTTTTGGCCTTGTAACAATAGCAAGGGTGTGATTTCCATTCGATGTAAAATTGACCACCGAGTATGTAAACTCATGGCAAGTATGGAAATTTTTGGGTCATAGTTGGTCATATTGAGCATGTAATTTTCAAGAGATTGTACTATAGGTTTGCAGAGGATGCAAGTGTCGGTTCATCGCTTATGGCTCCGAAGGACAAAGGTGAAGGATAAGGAAGGGTGACCTTTTAGGACACTTGTGGTGTAGACATTGTACACAATAGTTGCATATTATTATTGATGCTTTTGGAGGAACAAAAGATCCTTAGTGGGGAGGAATGATCCAAGTGGCTCCGGAGACACACATAGGAAAAAGAGGGCTTATGAAAGCTCAAAAATCAAAGTGACGAAAACATGAAAAACTTAGTTTAAGGTTTAATATCTCGTTGTTATGATCGCAATAGTGCAAATGGTTCATTAAATTGAGTTCGTATGTGAAAGTTAGAGCTGGTAAAAGTTCTAAGGTTGAATGGATGACTTGATAGGTTAAGGAGGATGTAATTTCACTGAAATCCGACCATCGGATTCTCGCCAGCTCCGGCTGAATTCTGGGTGAATTTGTGGGACCATTAATTTGACTCCTTCGGTCAAAATTCGAGAATTAAAAAAAATGAAAATTTGTTTTATTATAACAAAAACAATATAAAAAAAATTGGAGGGGTAGGCCATGACCCCCCCCCCCCCCCCCCAAAAAAAAAAAAAACCAACCCAAAAGCCATATTAATTATGGTCCTAAAGGCCGTGACCCCTGCAGACCCCTTACCCGCACAGGTTAAAACATATGTAAATATGGGTGGGGCACGGGCTGTCACCCCCACCGCCCCCCCTTCATACTCCACACCATACATTACATCCAACGACATTATGGTATACAGGTAGGGTCAGGATGCGTGGATCGGACCCGCCCATCCCCCCCTTTTTTTCAAGTGCGTTATAAATTTTAAAATGCACCCATTTTAAAAAATTCTGCTATGTTGGGAGGGGCAGGATTTGACCCCTTAACACCTCCTCAACCATATTCCAACTTTACCATTAAACCAACGACCTCCACGTTGAGTAATCCACCCAACCTTCATTATTTAAAATTGTCTTTTGCCCAGTGTGTCGGAGAGCATACCTGTGCACGTAGTTCGAGGCAGAGGAGCATGCATAGATTTTGAGGCAGAATCTTTTGATGCTTGGAGAATCATTTTGATTCCAGGGAGGTAAAATTTTCCTGTGTCGGAATGTATTGAAATTTATATGAATTTTAACTAGAATTTCACAAGGGATGCAATGGTGAGGTCGGATTCGCCTCTTGAGTAGTGGTTTTTCAGATTCCATGTGGAGGAGAATCTTCAGGAATCTTGAGGGAATCTTTCAGATTCCTTGGAGGTCGAAATTCAACGGTGTTAGAATGAGGTCAACCTTATACTCATTCTTTTAAGAATTTCACAAGGATTTTAATGGTGAGATCAGATTCCTGTTTTGAGTTGCAGATTTATAGATTCCATGTGGAGCAACATCTTTGAGGAATCTAGGGGGAATCTAAAAGGTTCCCTACAGCCCAGATTTCGACAGTGTTAGAATTCACAAAATTGTAAATTGATCCTACACCTCTCGGCAACACGAGTTTACCGGTGAAGTCAGATTTTCCATCTAAGCCTTGTGTTTTTTAGCCACTTTTCAAAGTGGAGTGCTGGTGTTAGCATTCAGTGTGTGAGTAGTTGATTTCATGTCTTTCAATGCCACGATTACAATGGTGATTTCAGATCCAGTAGCGGAGTGACCTATTCTTCAGTCATCTTCAGTGTGAGGTATATGAAGTGTTGATTTCATGTACTTATTTGTCTCTTTGTTATGAGATGCATTGCATTGTGTCGATCCCTGCTTGATGTTTGATACGGGATCTTGTTTTTTTCTTGATATAAGATGTAATTTCTATCATGGATTGTCATTTATGTTTGCGATCCATTTGTTGCCATGTTGGCAGGATAATCATTGTCACATGTATGTTTGACTGAGATCCCTTTGATTTCCATGTTGGTGGGATACTCATAGTCATCATGTGTGAGTTTATGTCATGCTGATAGGAGGTCTGTTCTAAGTGAGAGTTCCTTGCAAGGGAACGTCTCGTGGAGAGGCTTTTCCACTCATGTTGAGGGTTGATTTCCTTGTATGATAAGAAAACATCATCCATGTACATCTTCACATTTACAACACTAAATGAAGTGGGCAACACCATCGAGACACTGAGGCCCAGAGACATAGTCCACACTAGACAAAATTCGTTATCAAACCTCTTAAATTTATGTTGTGTGATTATTGACATGCTTTCCTCTTGATTATATATGCATGTGTTCATTAATTATTTTGATAAAATGTAATTCTAACAAATTAGCCGAAGTAAAAGGCCTTGGTTAAAAGGGTATCAGGAATTTATCTGGATCACTCCCTCAAGCCATAGCTATAGATATGGATCCGTTCCCATGCACCGATATTTAACCTTTACTTATACATGCAAATATTTATTCTCTTTTAAAACTTTAGTTTTTATATTCAACTTCCTAATATGTTTCCACATTTTTTGCAGACATTGAGACAACATGGAAAATTAATGGAATACTATCATGGGCCTTGAGGTGCAAGACCCTAAAGAGAAAATCATATTTTCTAGTAAAGATTTATTTTGGTTTGAAGTATACATGACGAAAATGAATATTGATCGGGTTGCAAAAATTCCTACACAACGAATTACTAATTTTATTGAAGGAGAGGAATCGAATCCATATTATACATGTACCTTCTAGTGTCGAAAAAGAAAACCTCCAAGCTCAAGGCCTAGTGCTACCTTACAATGGGAACTGTAAGTATTTTAGAAAAGCCTTGTTTACATCTTGATATTAACAATGATTTATCATTTGTCATATACGTTGACATTTAAAAATTTATTTTGTATTTATACTTGCTCATCTGGTCCAGAGGAGAAGAGAGAAGAATAGAAAACCAAACCAAGGTGTTCAATTATTAAAAAGAGGGGTTGTCAATGCTATTTTATTATAAAGGTCATGTTTCAATATCCCGACGTTGCAATAATAACATACAACATATATGATCATGAATATGGGAAAGGATGGCCTTGTCATGGAAAACACAAAACTGGAGGTGATGATGGTCCTTAGAGGAAGCCAAAACTTTCAAGGGACATGATTTCTTATATAGAAATTTGTTTTTTTCTTCAAGTTCCAATGACTATTTTTGTAAAATTCATATTAAGAAATATGTTGACATAGATCCCACTACTCGGGATAGGGATTTTTTCATACATAGTGTAAACATTCATAATCGTATGACAAAAGAAAATTACCAACTGCATAGCAAAGATTAAATGAGTGTGAATCTCTGGTATGAAAAACACCATAATGATTTCTTCTTCTACCAGAAGCCCGGTGGTGGAGAGATCCATTTTATAGCTGGAATACAAGAAAAATGGATGCTAGAAACTATGGCTAAGTTATCCCACAATAGCTTTGATGAGCTCCATCATTACATACATTTGGAGGGGTCAATCGTCACCTTTTTGCCTTATTATGTCTCTTTTTCTTGCATTTTAATTATATTATGGTCTTATGTTTCTAGTGTAGATGGTTACTGAGGCTTTTCATACTTCAAATGCCTAACATGAGTCAAATACAGGAAAATCATGAAGATATTGAATTTTTAATGAGTATTTTTCCATTAAATCTCAGAGTAGACAACAAGGAGAGATTCTAGGGGGATTGCCCACCTAGTTAACTCCCAAAGGCAACCAAGGTATCCTCGAGATTCGCTCCAACAAATCGAAATCAAAGGAAGCCAAGAAAACTCAAGATCAAGTGCACCAAAGCTACACTTCACTTACAGTCAAAGTGGACACATCACCTAATTTTTAGGGAGTTTTTGGTAGGTACCCTCTAGTTTAAATAGGGCTAAGTAAGAGCTCATTAGGATTCAAAATTTGGAGGAAGCTAATAGGCTTTTAGCTCTTGTAACAATATTTTGATACTTTCATGTTGATGTAATGAGACTATCTTTTGCAATAAAATGAGTATTCAGATTGTGCTTCACTGATCTAGTTTCAGAGGGCTAGGCTTGTGGGTTAGGGCCCAATACATTGGCTTTAGTCTCTCTTGTGTATTCATTCTTTAATTTTATGTAATTTTAACTAGTTTTTCTTATGAGTATTTAGCCAGTTTGATTGCATTTTAATTCACTATTTTTAGTTTTCTTCCATTTTTATTTTGTGTTAGATTTAACTTGCTTACATGTTGGTATAGTAGGTTATAAACTTAGAAAGTTGTGAGTCAAGCCTCCCCCTCTCATCTCTTTCATTGGAGATTGAGGAGGGTAGACCTTCCCCAGAGGCCAAAAATAATTTTTAGTTTATGATTTATTGGAATGAATAATTTAGGTTGTTGTAGTTCCATGAATATGTTTAGAATGTCGTGTTAGATATCTATTTGTAGGCTAAAGTAGGTTTTCTTTCCAAATTCAACTCATCTTTTCCATTTCCTTTATCATGAATTTGTCCATATTTATTGCATGAAAATTTAGCTTTCTTGCGGGTTCCGGTAGCACAACAAAGGAGGACTTCACCAACACCTTCAACTACATTTCTCACCCTTCACGAGCCTTCTATTCATCAAAATTTCCATCAATCGTATTTTCAGATTTCTCATCTTCACACTATGAGAAAACCCTAGAGGTGAAAGAGATGCCTCTCAATATTTTATGAGCTTCACCAAGGGGTGGGATGCCTTCCACTCATCCAAACCCACCTTCACTCGACCTTCCCTACACTTTTCTCACCCATTTTTCGCCTTGGATTTCCCTCAGAATGTTTCCTGTAGAAATTCAGGACTTTCCTGTAGCACTACAAGAAACTTGTAGCAGCACTTGCAGCAGCACCAGTGGGCCCCTCCTTAAGCCCAGAAACCACCATCCACCTTATCCAGACTTGAAAAAATCACCCAGACACTTTCATCCTTACAACCATGAGTTCAAGCCTTCCATAAGACACCTTAGCACTTTCTCTTCCTAGCTACAAAACAACGCATTTACAAGCATATTTAGGTCATAATTAGCTGCATGAGTAAAAGCATGATAGATATAACATATAGTGTATAGAGTGTGTTTGGCCATTTTTCCCCACAACGTGTGATTAGGCTATTTTCCTTTATGCAGTATCAATTCAACAATTTACTTCATGCAAGATGCCTAGTTTGCTTTCATTTATTATCATAGCTTAATGCGCAGATTTCTTTCATTGAAAAGTAGTTAGATGTAATTTATTGTTGTAGAATATTTCTTTACTTGTCGATAAAGCCATGACTTTGAATCCTTTGTAGCCCTAGGCCTAAATTTAGAAGTGTGACAGATTTCATCTAGAAACCATAGAAATAGCACCTTTTCGTAGAGCTTAGAAGAGTATGACATGAGTAGAATGCATATGATGTGTATATACCACCGTCACCTCCAAGTTTGTACGCGCCCCGAGTTGATAAAGTAAATTAGGGTAGCCTTTGGGAGTTGCAGCATTCTTGGTGCAATACCAAGGCTCACCACTTTTTGGCGCCATTGTCAGGGAGGTGTCTAGTAGATGCTTTAATTTTGTTTTAGCATTTTTATTATTATTTAATTTTACATGTTGTTTCAAAAATATTGAAAAAATAAAAAAAAACTCTGATTTTCATGCCTCATAGGAGTAGGTATAATCAAGGAATTTTTTAACCTAAAAATCCCACTTCACCACATAGTCACCCTTCACTCTTCTTCAGTGGTTGTGAGGTTCAACATACCATAGGTGAGATTTCTAAAAATTTTGAAGAACCTATTGGAGAAGAAGAAGATCTTGTTTCACCTAAGGAACCTGCTTCACCTATTCAAACCATGGTTGAAACTGAAGCCCAGGGATCCTTTCCCATTAGAGAGGCAGATGGGGAAACTAACATGAAGAAAATTAGCCTCTCAACCCTTCCAAAATTTCATGGAATTACCTCTGAAGATCCTAACACATTCATGTTTGAATTTTTTGTTTTCCGTAGGAGATATGACTATGCCTTTGATGATCAAAATTTGAAGCTATTCTCATCTACCCTTGGGGATGCAACCTTGTGCTTGTTCATGTGTCTACTTGGGAACAACATCACTACCTGGACACAGATGCAAGAGGCATTCAAAAACAAGTATAGGGACTATTGTAGGTCCAAGGATACTAAATATGAGATATTCAGGATGTATCTAGGGCTTGATGAATCCCTAGAATACTATGAAGAGAGGTTTCAGTTAAATTATTAAAGAACCAATTGTACTCTTGATCCCGAATCACTTAAACTGATACTTCTTCGAGGGATCAGGGAGGAGGTGATAGAAACCCTCAATATGTTATCCTGATGATATATCTACCAACTACCTTATGAAACATTCAAAATTGTCTTTAGAAACCATTATAGGGCAGCTAGGAAGAAAGGCATAGCTAGCCAAAGTACAACCAATGTCCCTTCCTCTTCCACCTCCATCAAGCATGAAATTGGAAATATGTTGGGGGACTTCAAGAGTGACATGGTCCACATATTTACATTTCAAATGGACACAATCTAGGTCAAGAGGAAACAAGGGGAATAAGAAAGGGCCTTGGCTATATATTTCCCTAGATGTACTAGAAAGCACCACAGAATTGAATGTACATTAAATTTCGTAGTGGTTTTCTTAGTATGTGAGGAGAATCATGCCACAAATATGTGTCCCTCCTGACCTGGACTCAAAGTTGTATATCAAGGTGGGGAAGTAGGACCAGAGAAGCTATGTTTCATCAACTAGAGAACACCTCAAGGCCCTAGGTCATATCAGAAGGGTATGCAAGGTTCACCTTACTATTACTATCACAATAATTAGAATGCACCCATGCAATATTTGTACACCCGCACTCTTCTATCCTCGCCTACACATCCTACTTGGCTTTACAACCCTCCATATCATTCTTAGCCTGTGAACCAAAAATTTCAGTAGTACGTTCCTCAACAACCTCAGTGGAACAATGCATCCCAAGAGTGGAGGCCTCAACATAATCAACCACCTGCTCTAATTCCTCCACCCAAACCTCAACCTCAAATTACTCATGCTGCTCCACCCAAGCTACCTTAGATGTCTGCACAACCCAATCCGAACCCGAACAACAAACAGGCACATTAAGTTTATAGTGGAGAGACATCATATCTAGCTTATGCTCTAGAGATACATGATATTAATCTCTGGTTGGGAAGAGTACTCCCAGACAACCACCCTCCATGTCCACCTACAGAGGTTGAGGAGGAAAAGGAAGAAAGTAACACTCAGATCCAACAACCTCATTTTCTCGAGCGCTTGATCCATTCCAATCAGCACACCCCAGAGGAGACCGAAATTCTGGGAGAACTGAAACATTTATGTGTAAATATACCGCTTCTTTAGGCCATTAAAGATGTCCCTATTTACAATAGGCTCATCAAGTAAAAGTGCTTCAAGAAAATTGGGAGAAATAACAAATATAACCCCACCATCAATGTAGTAGGACAACTGTCCGACTTAATGTTGGGAAGGGTGACATTCCCAAAGTACCTAGAGTCTGGCAATCTAGTTGTAGATGTGCACATAGATGGTGTCATAGTTCCTAATACTATGATTGATCTCAGGGCTGCCATCAATGTCATGACTAAGGAAACTATGTTAAAACTAAACCTCCAAGGGACTTTGAGGAAAACCACAATGGTTCTGCAACTTGCAGATCGATCCACGGTAACTCCAGAAAGAATTGTTGAGGATGTTATGGTTTTAATTGACTCTTGGGAGTATCCTACATATTTCCTGGTTTTGCAGCCAAAAACCAAGTTCAATGGATATCCTCTCATCTTAGGGAGACCTTGGTTAGCCATTTTCAATGCTTATAACAGATGTGGGGCCAAAAACTTGACTATTATGAATGGGTCCTTGTCTAAATATAAGGTATTATATCCTCCAGCCCAGCCCAACCTTCCATTGATCATGATCTACCTATATGCACTACAAGGAAAATACCCTCTAGCGGATGTTTTTGAGGAACCCCTTATAAAAATACTTCAGACATCCGTTTCTAGTGGAGGTTCCTAGAGGAGATTGGCAGACAGAGATTTTTGAGGATGTATTTCGTCCAGTGCTCATATCATCATAAAATGCACCGGTGCGTTCAACACGAGAAAGCACCGGTTACGTTAAAAAATTGGCACACCAGACACCGTGCACTCCATACACACCCACCGGTGTGTTGTATTTATGTAGAGCATTGGTACTTTACATAACGTGCGCACCAGTGCCTCATAAAAAACGCGCGAAAACTGAAACCGCCCGGGTCGCCCTTAAACGCACCAGGTCACCAATGCACCGGGCCGCCCTGAAATCCCCGCGCACCGGCACATGCTTAAATAAATAAAAATATTACAGGCAAAAAACTGCACAAAACATAGGCACACGGGGAACTGTGCGCTCCTAACACACCCACCCGATGCGTCATATTCCTATACAACATCGGTTCCTTACATTTCTATCGCACTGGTGTTTCCGAAAACGTGTGCAAAAACAGATATCACCTGGTGTGGAATAAATCAACCGCACTGGGGCACCCATAAACCCTGCGCACTAGCAGATGGTTAAATAAAATAAATTACGGCCAAAAAACTGCACAAAACATTGGCACATCGTAAACCGTGTGCTCTGTACACACAGCACCGGTGCCTTTAATTACGGAAAAGCACTGATGTGTGTCAAGTTGTCAGCCTCAGTGCCTCATAAAAATCATGTGGAATAGAAATCACTCAGGGCAGGCGGAATGACGGAAACGCACCAGGATCCCCATAAATTTCGCGCATCGGAAAAGGGTTTTAAATAAAAAAAATGCGGCAAAAAAAACCACACAAATCATTGGCTCACCGGAAACCATGCCTGGTGCGTCATATTACTATAGAGCACAGGTGCATTATAGAGACGCTGCCCTAGTGATTTAGAAAAGTGCACAAAAACAGAAGATGCCTGGGGTGACATACAGTAAATGCATCGGTACGTCAGTAAAAACCCCGCGCACCAGAACAGGGTTAAATAAAAATAATAATTACGACAAAAAAACCGCATTTTCACTTTTTTCAGTGCTATAGAGCTCTCAAGAACCAGTACAAGTTATCCTTGTTTGAGTCGCCCTGACATCGGTGCTCCCATTGCACTTATTGCACACACTATTGCTATGCATTGCCACCAATATCCAGCTTGAATTTTATAAAACAATGAATAAATTTTCTTTTGCAAATTCTACAGCCAATATTCCTCCTCGACGGGTAAATGTACAGGTATTTTTCTTATTTTTCCATAATTTAACCTTTTAGGGGATTAGAATTTCAAAAAACCTTAAAATTAACCATTAAAAAAAAAAAAAATTGTTGCGTGGTGCACTTGAGCCGTTCGGCTCGCAGCAGTCTGCAGTGTTTCCTGTAAATTTACAAGCCGCACCGCAACCGGTGCTAATGGTATTCGCACCGGTTTTGGGGCAGTACCGCCAGGCACACCGTTTTATTTTTAAAAACTTTACAAACTATGGTGCGATCATTTACTAGGCCGCACCATTGACAATGTGGTATCGCGGCAACATGGTGCGTTGACGGAATTATCCGCCCTAGGGCACGTAATGTGGTCAGTGCACCACATACCGCAATTCGACATTATCAATGGTTTGGCTTGGTAAATCGGTCCTAAGGGTATCCGCATCGGTTCTGGGGCGGTACCAAAGACGCAACGTGTTATGTTAAATTTCCTTATAAAGAGTGGTGCGGTCAGTTACCTGGCCACACCGTTGACGTAGTTGAATAGTGGTGATGCGACGTGTTGACCGAAATAACCGCCCTGGGTCGACTATTTTTGTTAGTGCACGCCTTACCGTATTTGGCCCACGTCAACGATGCGGCCTTTTACAATACTGCATCGACGACTATGTACGGTGGCAAGAGGGTGGTGCGTTGACTTAGATATACGCCTCGGGGCGTATAGTGTAGTTAGCGCACCGCCCTCCTGACACCGCATGTAGTGAAAAATGCACTAAAAACATTTCCTGCACCACCGCCCCTAATGCGCTGAATATCATTAAGTGCACCGTTGACGGTACACTCTGTTGAAAGACACACCAGGACCAGTTCATGAATGTGATTTTGGCACATCGACTATTGTTTTATTTATTTTTAAGAAAATATTTATATACGTATATTTCTAAATACATGTGTCATTTAATAAAAAAATTGTGTTTAAAATGTCAATCATTCAGAGACGTGAAAGGAGAGAAGAGGGGCAGCAGCAACAACAACAGGTGGAATAGTATAACATGGTTCACCTATGGGAGGCAAGAGAGAGTGAGAGAGATGCATACCCTCGCCCTATTACAACAGCAACGCAGGGGCTCCTAAGGGAGGTAGGCCTCCTCAAGTTCTATGAGGAGGCTACTTCCCTAAAGTCCCATTATTTGTTTTTGAGACATCTTATCCAAAGGTGGAATGCCCAGTGACAGGCTTTTCAGGTCGATATCAACTAGTGGTACACGCCCACTGAGGAGGATGTATATTTTATTACAGGGCTATCGAGGAGAGGGGTGGATTTTCCCTCGTTCCCCAAGGTTCTAGTTGGATGTGTTGCAGGGATTCTGTTAGTTTACTCCCAAAGATACATTGGAGCACATTTAGTATCTCCTGCAGAATTTCAGGTTGTTGGAGGGAAGTTATGTATTGGTGCATTTGGTCGTGAGGAGGTCTAGTGTCTCTCACTTATCATTTTGACCATTTCTCACAACACCAGTGACGGGCAATGCATTAGATTCTCGCTTTTATATTATGTTGATTCTTTACTACAGTAGCCACGACTTTTCAGGTGGTCTGCCATTTTTTTGTGGCAGTTCTGTATAGCATTAGATAGATGTCATGCTCATGCACAAGGGAGGGTCAAATTGCCTTTTTCTTCAGAGCTTTTTTTTTAATTTTTTGAGAGGTTTCTAGAGACGAGACCTAGTTTTCTTCGGTAGCCTCATAGGCTGGTTACTGAGGCACATATGCACATGTGGGGGAAGATGATGCCCAAGAGGGAGGATAGTATTTTTCCAGCGAGGATATCAGATGATGCACTGAAATTGCTAGCCAGTGTTGATGAGCATCCCTTCATTATGGTCCCTTTTCCTTATGCGGGGTTGGATTGGTAAGGGTGTGCCAACATCCTCTTCATAGCTGATGAGCCACCAGATGATAGAGGTAATATTAATGTTTTATTTAAATTTATTCTAACATGTTCTTTAACTTGTTTTTATTAAATTTTGTAATGAAATTGTATAATTATTTTTGTGTACTTGTATATATTTTGCAGACATTGGCTCTTTTGATGGCGAGGAGATGCCGCCACGACCACTTGATCCAGGTGTCGATGCTAATGATCATGATGAGGGCATGCCAGATGCCAAGGATCATCAGGAGGCTGGTGCAGATCAGAGACCTGCTCCTGCTGCTGCATCGGTGCGCGATCGACTTGGTGATGCTAGATACAGGATGGAGTTTTCCGACCAACTCATTGCATTGATTTTTGAGGCGGACATCAGGCCCACTCATTACAGGGACATAGAGGCCGATGATATGCTATTACGGATGTGGAGAGGCATTCCGTGTGACATGTACAGCTTGATGCAGCATGTCGTAGGAGTTACAACATCTTTTACGTGACTGACGAGGACTGTTGCACGTTACGATCGAGCTGCAGCATGTGATGGACAGTGTGCGAGGCATAGCATACCATCATATAGTATGAATCATCATGGAGATGAGGCTGGACCATCAACCACTAGTACTGATATTGATGTTGTACTACCACAAGTTGATCCATGACATTTATATTATAGTTGTATATTTTTAACATTATATATATATATATATATATATATATATATATATATATATATATGGTCCATGTATTTTATGTTCATGTTGTAGTTGTACTTAATTTACATGTTGGTGATCATCATGATGTGTATGTTGTTAGGTCATGTTACATATGTTCATTTAATGTGCAACTTGCAGATAGATGTACTGTATGTGATAGCATGAGTTATTTGACATGATATGTATATTCAATGTTTGTGTTGTGATGATGCTAATATATAATGTTAATTGTATTTTGTTAGATGATCATGATCACGATGATGTAGTTAGCGATTTTGCAGAATGTGTTTTTTAGTCAAATTTGATGTTTGTACGATGGTTTTTTGTAATATTTTAATTTGTAAAATTGTAATTGTATATATGTAAAATTCTAAAATTGTAATTGTAATTGTAATTGTAATTGTATGTAAAATATTTGTAAAGTTTTAATTGTATTAATGTGAAATTAATTTATTAAAATTTTTAAATTTGTAAATTTGTAAATTTTAAATAATTGTAAAATAATAAATCTAGAATAATATGATTTATTGTAACATAATAAAGTTTAGAAAATAATACAAATAAATTCATGTACTTTAGAATTATCATTATTTTATTATGATCTTAGATACAAAAAAAAAAATTAATTTATACAGTATGCCATTATTTTTGAGATCAACATAATTAATGCAATTTATCAAGTGAATTATTGATTTTAACATTAACACAATGCAAATTACCAATTAATTCAAAATACATATTATGTTAATATTTTGAAAAACCCATCTTAAAAAGTATAAATATTGATGAAATAACACATGTACCATATCACTCTCAGTTCTCATGATCACCCTCATTATCTTCTAGCTCGCATGGCATGATAACACTATTGTTCTCAAAAATATGTTTTGATCTAGGGTCACGTGTCAATACGAACCACCAATCCCTATCCAACACATCTGGGTAAAAAATCACCTGGTTGCAGTGTTTAGGGAAAACATAGGGCTCCTTAGCTTCATCCCACATCTTTCTAGAGTTGATACATATCAACCTACTATCACGATATTCCTTTACATTACTATGATCAAAGGTGTCCCACCACTTGCACCTAAAAATAACACATTGGAAAGAAGAAAAATTCACTTCAATGATCTCGTGTATCTTTCCGACGTAACCTAACGTCCCTCGTAATAGGTTTTTATCACGGTGGCTAGATCGACTAGATTGATCAAACTTGACTTCCACTCCACAGCCTTGTGTGATGTTTCCAGCATCGTCATTTTTTGTGTGAAAATGGTCTCCATATGCCCACATATATGGGAACAAATGCACCTATTATAAAAAAAAAATCATAGTGTCATGTGTCTTATAAATAATAATCCAACAGTTAAAATATGAAATGTAGATGTCTTAATATAAGTTTCAGATATACATATAAATTATAAAAAATATTATTACTGAGTTGCTGCACCCAATCCCTACGTTTAGCGCATCTTCTTCAACACATGGGTAACGACCGGTAGCACCGTATTTCTCTCTGACTTGGTCAGCAACCCATCTGTTGGGGCATATTTTTGGCATATTTTCTTTTAAATGATCAGGATAAGGCACACTTCTACCATTCAACCATATGAATTATTTCCTATCACTATCCCATTTCATCCTCTTTTGTTCATACAATGTGACCCACGGTTGTGTCACTTCAGAATTGTAAAGAACAAATTTATTAATTTCTTCAATTTATGCATTCGCCGATGAAATCAAACCAACATTATATAGTACTTAGAGATCAAAATATACATGATATCAAAGTTCAACATGAATATTAATTATTTTTTTTAAATTTGAAGAATTATAGGTTACTTGCTCTTTATCAAGCGCTTTTTTCCACTCGTTTGGAGCAACTCTCCTTCTCTTTTGTCTTCATCCATTTCATCATCCCAAGTCACCGCACCTGGTCTGTTGTCAATATGCTTTATGTACTCACTGGAATAATAGAAATACTCATACGATATGTACCTCTCTGCCATAAACCCCTCAGTTTTTTCCCTTTGTCGAACAAAACCTTTCAATTCCTTCATGTACCTCTCTAAGAAGAACATCCAATGACAAGAAACAACCCCAAATAATTCAACCTCATCTACTAGGTGGATTAGAAGATGAACCTGTAAGTCCATGAAACTCGTCGACAATTCCTTCTCAGACATACAAACAATCTCAACTATCTCTTGACGCCACCATGGAATGCTAGCCACATGAATCTCCTTTGACGTGATCCAACGTACAAATGCAGATAATTTAGATATGGCACGTCCTAGGTCTTGAGGGAATTCATTTTTCACACACCCACGCACAAATAAAGGATAATGACACTGCAAAGTTATAAACACGTGCAATAATATACAAAATTAGTTATGTTTTATGATCCCTGCATGGGATAAAATTTATTAATATAACAAATAATAAAATCATGCTTTTGACATTATACGTACTCTTAGAAGATTCAAATGGTCATGCGATTTCAACCCCGAAAAATGGTCATCCATGGTGAAGCAGCGTCGTAGTGAAGAATCGTATGAAGTTGGCACCATCACATCCATTATAACTTCCTTTGCAAAGATATATCATCTTTTTTTAAAATCCATGGGACATAACCGTCTTTGAAAAACCATAAATTAGAGGGACCAATGCGTACCTCTGATCCCGTACATTCTAATCATCTTGGACAATGTTTCTTTTTAGTTTTTGAAGTAATAAGATCTTTCCTAACAGCCAATGTGTCACTTTTTTTCGATGATATGTGCCTCCATAAAGAATATGAAACATTTTTAAATATATGCATGGGATCTAATAAGTGGGAAATCTTAAGATGCTCCCAATATGGTAGGTCATAAAACATAGATTTCATTTTCATCCCAATGGGAAATTTCTCAACATAGGTGTCGAAGAAATCTGGATCATCGAACATAGGCTCCCCATTTGAATCGAATATTTCTATGAACTCCTTCTCCTTCTCTCTCTCATATGCTCTAAGCCATTCAGCTAGTATCATTATTGGAGGCCTTTGGGTTCTCTCTCGTTTACCATTGAAAGTGGATGTTGCTCTTCTGTAAGAGTGTTCTTCTGGTAGGAATACCCTGGAGCAATCATACACTAGCTTTCGTAGGTCCTTGGACCATCTAGATTTCAGAGAAGGTCCACAACATTTACATCCAAAATACCCTTTTGTTAGAAGACCTATGAGATTATATTTGTATAAATTAATTAATATGCATGGCACGTTAAATAATATCATGAATATCAGAAAAAATATTACAACGAATTAAATAACTAATACGTGAAAGAATATTGTGACATATATAAACAAATCAATAAATTAAACATGTAATTTACCAGAGCAAACTCCTAAGCCTAGATAATCATGTGTCATGTAAGCACATATTCCATACAATGTAAAACTCCTCTCTGCTGTGATGGGTCTTGATACATCGTATACATTTATCCCATCCCATAATTCCTTCAATTCATCTACCAGTGGTTGTAAATAGACATCCATATTCTTCACTTGTCTTCTACCAGGGACTATGAGAGCCAACATAAGATGTTCATTCTTCACGAACAACCATGGGGGGATATTTTTATTGATCACTACTGCAATCCAAACATAATAGTTGGTGCTCTGGAGGGAATATGGGTTGACGCCATCCATGGCTATGTTGAGTTGTAGACTTCGTACTTCATCCTTGAAATTTTCAGGCCATGTATCCTCTATATGCTTCATGGCTATTGAATCAGTTGGGATTCACATAAGTCCCAACTCACTTCTGTGTGAGGAATGCCATCCCTGCAACATAGCTAATTCTTTGCAACGAAAGAGCCTTTGAATCCTTGGGATTATAGGCATGTGCCTCAATATCTTAAAAGGAGGACCAATATGTGATTTACCCTTCTTTTTTGATTTATCATACCTGTCATGCTCACATTTCGGACACATCTCTTTGTCTGCATATTCTCCTCTATATAGAATATAATCATTTGGACATGCATGATATGATATGTACTCAACACCCAACATTTTCAACAATTTCTTTGCCTCTTCGCAGCTACCGGGCAAGACATTATCACTCGAAAGAACCTTATCTTTGAATAACCTGTAGTTGGTGATCATGGAAAAATATATTAATAAATGTACATTAATGTCGATATAATTATTAACGTTCATAAAATTTACCATTTGTAATGTTCATTGTAGTGTACTGATTATATTTCAAATTTATATAAGGGGAGTACTTTATGGTAACTTACCTCAAAAGTTCCAAGAAACATGCATTCGACAAGCCAAACTTTTCTTTCAAGTTGTACAGTAACATCATTGTCCCCAAATGGGTAGACTTTGACTGACCGCCAGGTCCAAAGAGAGGGGTGGTGGAAGAAAATTTAAGGCTTTCGAAAAATGTGTCAGCAATATGAGAATCATCCCCTAGCTGATCATCATTTTGGAGTGCATCTAACAAAATTGTCTCCATAGAAGTCATATCCCTTAAGTAATCATGCATACCAACCTCTATTTGATTGCCTCCATTGCCAGCTTGTGAAGAACTACTGTTGTTGTAGTCATTCCTAATTGGTGAATCTGGACGTAGCAAGAATTGAAACGGTGGTTGATTCAACCATTCTTGGTATCGTTCCTCTCTGGTTTTTTCTCTTAATTCAGTCTTCTCTCGATTTGAAATTGTCGTGGAGTGCAACAGAAGATAGTAGGTAGGTTGTTCATCATCACTAGAATCCTAATAATTAAAAAAAATAAAAATTGAGCATGATTAGTATAAAATATATGATATCAATTAGTAACCACGTTGACAATATTGCATGATTATACATTGGTTTGACGTTGAAATAATTACATATTAATCAATATATATACCAAACAATTATAATTATAATTACCATCATTGTCTCGGGATTGTGGCTAGAAGATGCAATATTGTTACAATTAGCAAGGTGAAGCGGCTGTCTATTTTCATCTACCAAATGTGCCTTGTGGTATGTAGCTCCTGATAAGAACTTCTGATGTTTTGGAGCAGTTTGAATATTTTGTGCATCTGAACTCGATTTTGAATTTGCATGAACCTGCAAATTTGTATACATTATAAATTTAATTAAGTTGTGCATGATTGGCTGCATGGATAAAAAACTTAAATTCAATTAGATAGTGAAAAAATAAAACAAATCTAAAGTAAATATTACATCTCTAGATGGATAAGGAGAACTCCGCAATGGACTTTGAGAAATATTATGGAACGAGTTGGATTTTAAAGAATTGTCCATTCCATATAATATATGATATTTTCTCCCTGCATTTGAGAAAAACAAAAATAAATTTTGGTGCACAAACCTAAATGTAATTTCGGTGCGTAATGTACAGATAACCGCACCGGTGCATTTTTGGTATTGTGCATCGGTGTCGTCTTATAACCGGATGCCCCAGTGTGTTTCGATTAAAGGATGCACTGGTAAATGAATAATCGTAAATAAAAAAAAGTGCAACACTATTTTATTTAAGTGAAAAAAAGCGTTAAATTGAAAAATGGGCAACAAAATATTTTCAAAAATCTAATTTCATAAAAGATTTCTTTAAATACTAAACACTTTTCATTATTTCACTGTTTTTGCAAAAAAATTTAGCCAGAGATTTGCAGGATACATACCTGGAGCAAACAAAGCACGAGAGCATTGTGGAGTAGGGAAACACGTTCGAACAGAAGTATTCATACAATCAAAATTCCAAACCTCTGGTGATTCAAACCTTTTACCATAGAATTTCAAACGATGTGAGTAAATTTTATTGTTTTTTTGTACTTTTTTTTTGCAGTAAAAGAAAAAATCAAAGTCTATTGTTTTTTTTTAAAATTTTTCTGTAGTTTTTTTATGAAGTAAAATAAAAAAATCAAAGTTTATTGTTTTTTTTTTACTTTTTTTTTATGTATTTTTTTTACCTTTTCTGTAGTTTTCAGAAACAAAATAAAAAAAAGAAATCCATTTTTAGAAACAAAACCCTTGATTCTTTTTGTTTCTGAACTAGGGCTTTTCAATTTAGATTTATAGGGTTTGTATATTCATAAGACATCCAACCTATAGGATGACTTGCATATTTGGATCTCAATCCATGTTTTCCCTTGCGTCAATCTAAAAAAAAATAGAGTTTTTTTTCATCGGTGCGTTGGGCGTAACATAGCGCACCGATGCGCTTTGTTATACCAGCGCACCGCAAAAATACAATGATAAAAAATAAAAAAATAAAAAATGTTTTTATTAGTGTGCCATATGTAACATATGACACCGGTGCCCTATTTCATTATGGAACATCGCAAACGTGTTGTTTTACCAAAAAACCATTTTAGAAAAAAACCCTAAATTTTTCTTGTTTCTGCCTTTTCTTCTCCCTCTTTCTGTGATTTCAAAATTAGGGCTTTTAAATTTATATTTATAGGGTTTGTATTGCTAAATATAATCCTAAGAAATCCAACCCATGGGAGGACCTACATAGTCGAATCCTAATCCATGTCGGCCCTTGCGTAAATTAAAAAAAAAAAAAAATGTTGGTGCGCTCTTTGTACTTGAGCGCACCGGTGCGCTCTATTATCCCAGCGCATCGCGCAAGTACGGATAAAAAAATTATGTCAGTGCACCATTTGTAAAATATGCAGCCAGTGCGCTATTTCATTATGGTGCACCGTGAACATTCTATTTCGAAAAAAAAGAAAAAGAAAAAAACTTTCAAAAAAATACAAACCTTACATTCTTTTTGTTTATGGCTTTTCTTCTCCCTCTTTCTGTGATTTCAGAATTAGGGCTTTTCAATTTAGATTTATAGGGTTTGTATTGCTAAATATAGACCTAAGACATCCAATCGACGAGACGATTAGCATAGTCGATCCCAATCCATGTGGGCCCTTGCATGAATTTAAAAAAAATAGTTTTTTTTTATCAGTGCGCCTTGCATAAAATAGCGCATCGGTGCTCTGTATTGTCCAAGCGCACCGCATAAGCAATGTGATAAAAAATTAATAATTTTTTTTTTTTAATCAGTGCGCCATATGTAAAATATGGCACCAGTTTATGCTACAAAAATTAACACTCGAAGATTTTAATTATTTTATCATGGTTAACTGGTGTGGTGATTGACATGCAACACACCAGTGCTCCTTGTTGACATAGAGCACCATACGATCTATTATATTGTTTGTGCGGTGCATTTGGAAGACAACCACGCACCGACGTCGGTGCGTACACCATGAATGGCGCACCGGTGTCTTGATATTTTTTTTTATTTGAAAATTTGACAATTTATTTATAAATATATTAATGAATGATATGGTACAAGTTTGAGATTGATAAAGAAATGGCTGAAAAGAGATCAAGTAACAAAAATACTGATAAAACATCAAGAAAATAAAAAAAGGAAAGTTCTTTGTAAATTTTTTACAAAAAATATTATTTTTGAACTATAAGTAAGTTTAACTAATATGTATTTTTTATTGTGTATCATGCAGAGCCACAAAATGACGAAGCTCGATAAGATTATTTTTGATCTAGGACCAGAAGAGTGTAAAAGCTTGATGGAAAAATTGCAAAAGGATGAATCAGGTGAATGAAAAAATACTATCGATCCAATATGAGTTTCTTTTTTTAGTTTTCATTAATAATATAATTAAAATTATTAGATAACATGTGTGAAAAATTCTATTAATTCACATCTGTTTAATGTTCTACAGGGACCAACAACTCAGAAAATGAATGTTGTTCTAAGAAAAGAAAAAAATAGAACATGCAAATGAAAATGAATTGCTCCTTAGCTCATCTGGAGTGGTGTTGGAGGTTAACGAAAGGGGGAAAATATTTTACAAAAGTTTGAGGGATCTAGTGGAATGAATGTATAGACGTTCTTTCCACTTACAATACAAAAACCAATCCAATGATTCCAAGAACCAAATTTTATCTAAACTACAAGAAGAGTTTCCAGAGAATTGGTTAATGAGACATGTCAGACTTTTAATAGCAAAAACGTACAACAACAAAAAATAAGGAATGAAAAAGTAATATTCCTTTAGATGTTTGTCTAGAATTATTTATAAATATCACTTTTGTTATACTTACTTTTCATATATCAATATAAAAATTAAATAGTTTATTGTCATGTTACATTTTCAAGAAGATTATGAAAATCACAAAAGATGAACGAGCTAATATCATAAATATGCCAGTAGGAATGTCCAAAAAGGTGTAAAAGGAGATGGTCAAAGAAAAAGACAAATTTCATCGCGGGAGGAGCCATCTCAACAAAAACGTGATTAAAATGTAATATGTATTCATTGAAGTTTTCGATCATTAGGTACAATAAATAAACAATTTAGCATTAAATATTAATTTTCAAGTATTTCCAACAGAAAAGAAAAAAAAATGGAACCCATTCAGCACATAAAACAAGACGACAAGGAAGAAAATGATTGATATCTAAGTTTGTGAGTAATTGTTACTTCCTTGTAACAACTTAATTAGATTTCATTTTTGTATTTTTAAAGTTTTTTTACAAAAATCATCATTGAATGTCTTCAAACAGGTGCTAACATACAAAGAAGAAACATCAGAGGAATTGATTGAAATTGGGTTAAATATGCGTTGTGAGTATATGTTGACATATCAGAACCTAATTGTGGAATTTGTAAGAATCTATCGATCTTGTTTTCATTAGCTCAGTCAATAATTAATAGAAAAATTAAATCTTTTATATTAAATATATGATTTGTTATGGGGTATAAAACTTGCAAGAAACAAAGTATGGCACTGCACCAACAAATCAAATCTTGAAAGATGGCATGTTACATGGTTTTGAAAGAATGTGTATAGTTTATGAGTCAATTGTTGCATTGGTACGTCATTTCTTTTCGATTTACATTGATGTATATTATTTAATATTGCAATTTTCATTATTCTCACCAATGTATATACACTCATTACATTTTATTTTTATGTTTGTAGATGGAAGGTGAAGAAGAAGAAAACAATTAACACTGTGAACAAAACATTCCTGAAAATAACCCAAGTCATGGAAGTAGCTCTAGCAATGATAACAGTTCAAGCGAATAATGATGATCACTATGTTTGGATATCAAAGCAAGGCATTGTATTTTTTGAAAAAAATTTGTGAAATCAGACATTTTATTTAATGTAATGGACATAGTGTCCCAATTGAAAGATAAAGGGATACCAATAACTATCCCATTTTGTATGACAAAGAATGTCTTATTCACACACACACACACACACATATATATAATAAAAAATGTTTTAATTTATTCTATTGCGTTCTCTATTGTCGCTATTGCATTCTCCATTGTCGTTCTCAAATGCACTAATAAAAATTTAATTCATATGAATATTGTTATAAGATATATATGTGTCGACTTTTGATTAATAATGAATTTTAAAAAACTACAATAATTATGATATGATATAACAAATTAATCCAAACATCACATTCAAATGCATTAATAAAAATTTAATTAATATGAATATTGTTATAAGATGTGTCGACTTTTGATGAATAATGAATTTAAAACAATCACAATAATCGCATCATTAAGCAAAAGTTGATGTTTCTAAAAAATACAAAATGAAAACTGGTGCGTGTATTCTTATACTGGTGTGCTTGTATTCTTCAGTGCACCAATGTGTTTTTACGACCTATGGGCACCGCACAAATACAAAAACTAGTTAAAAATATCGAGGCGCTTGTGCGGTATGACGCTCCAGTGCGTTTATGTCTATATACACACCGGTGCCATTTTATGACCTATTAACACCGCACGAATACAGATACCAATTATAAATCTCGGTGCGTTTGTGTGATACGATGCACCGGGGAATTTTTGTGTCTATACGCACTGGTGCATTTGGACAACCTATAGGCACCACACGAATACCAATACCAATTATAAATTTCGGTGCATTTGTGTGATACTGCACACTGGGGCGTTTAAGTGTCTATACGCACCTGTGTATTTGTATGACATATTTGCACCGCACGAATACCGATACCAATTATAAATCTCGGTGCATTTGTGTGAAAGGGTGCACCAGTGCGTTTCTATAAGTCTACGCACCAGCACGTTGATACAACCTATGGGCAACGCTCAAATCCCAAGGCCAATTAGAATGGCCCCATCGTTGTATCACCAACACTACGCCCGGTGCTATTTTATACCTTATCGGCCCGATGCATTCTTCTTCGACCGCCCCGGGGCGCCTTCTATAGGTACGCATCGGTGCGTTAAAGCCTGATTAGTGCACTGAGGAAAAAAACATCCATAACAACCTCTGGCCGCCCATTTTTTTTTAGTTGTGTTGAATTTTTGTTAAAAGCTCCGCCAAAACCTCCGTAACCATAAACGGATGTGGTAGCATTTGTTTTTTTGACAATTTTGGCCAATTTTATAACACTAAAAATCTCCTTTATAACCTCCGCTAGAGGGTCTTTTCCTTATAGTGATGGTTGGAGGATGAAGAAGATGAGGTATACAAAATTACCCCCATTTGTACCATAGATGTTGTTCTTAGAGGGGGCCAGCATGATGAAGATTAACTCATTAACCATGTCATTCAAAACCAGTCCCCCACTAACAGCTCGCTTGAAAACCTAGTCAAGGAATCTGAGAGCCACCCTTGGATGGAATTGCGCTCAGTCAATTCAACCTCTGAAACCACCAAGGTTGCGGAGTTTGGCCCATCTATATCTCTAAAAATTAACTCAAAACTCTCATATAAAGAAGAAAAGTAGTTATGCTAGCCTCTGAAAGAAAACCTATATGCATTTTCTTGGGATTGCAAGGACATGAAAGCGGTGCATCCCTCAATATGCAAACATCATATTTACATTAAGGAAGGATGCAAGCCTGTGCACCAACCCCAAATGTGTATGAACCCAGCTCTTAAGGACATAGTCAAGGAAGAACTATAGAAATTATTTGAAGTAGGTTTCATTTATATTATATCAGAAAATGAGTGGGTATCTCCTCTTGTCCTAGTCTTGAAGAAGAATGGAAAATGGAGAATCTGTGTTGATTATCGGGAACTCAATAAAGCCACCAAGAAGGACCATTTCCCTTTTCCCTTTATAGACCATGTCCTAGATGGACTTGCAGGAAAGAAGTTCTTCTCCTTCTTAGATAGGCTTAGTGGGTATAACCAGATCCAAATTAGCCCTGAAGACCAGGAAAAGAGTACATTCAACTGCCCTTAGGGTACCTTTGCTTATTGAATCCTACCCTTTGGATTGTGCAATGCCCTGGCTACCTTCCAAAGAGTTGTCTTGAGCATTTTGTCTGAGTTAGTCCATGAATCGGTTGAAATCTACATGGATTATTTCACACCCTATGGGGATGACTTATAGGATGTTGTTTTGAATTTGGGAAAAGTGTTGAGAAGGTGCATTGAGATGCATCTCTCCTTGAGCCTAGAAAAGTGTGAATTCTTGAAAAAATCAGGAGTTGTATTGGGGCACTCAATCTCTGCAATAGAAATATAGGTGGACCCGAACAAAATCACCATCATCAAAACGGTACCTGCTCCTCAAAAGTAGAGAGATGTCAAGAGTTTCTTGGGGTTAGATGGGTATTATAGAAGATTGATCAAATACTTCAACAAGTTTTCTTCGCCACTATTTGGTTTTCTGGCCAAATATTATGAGTTTACTTGGTCCTGTATTTGTCAAGAAGATTTTGACCTCATTAAGGGAAAGTTAACAACTTCTCCCATTCTCTGAGGTCCAAATTGGACTCTGCATTTCCACATCCACACATATGCATCAGACAAAGCTGTGGGGGTAGCATTGGGGCATTAGAAGACCAATTAGCTTATGGAATCTATTTCATCAGTAAGAACTTGTCTAAGGCCGAACTCAATTATATTATCACAAAGAAGGAGATGTTAGCCATTGTCCATGCTTTAAACAAATTTAGACATTATGTCACTAGTTATCAGACCTTTGTACACCCTGACCATGCAACCATCGAATATTTAATGAAAAAACCATATGATAATGGTAGAATAATTATATGGTTTTTATTATTACAACATTTTTACCTAACCATTGTTGAGAAACCTAGGAAGGAGAATGTTTTTACAGATTTTTTATCCAGGTTAGCTCTATCTGCAAATGAAGAAGGAATGGTGGTTAAACAACTCCTAGATGAACATATTTACTCTATCTCATCACTCTCACTATGATTTTATAACATAGTTAACTACTTGGTTGCTGAAAAGTTCCCTCCAAATCTCTCATTCAAGGAGAAAAGAAAGATAATTAGAAAAAGCGTCCCTTTCACATGGATTGGGAGAAATATATTCAAGATATTCCCTATCCAAATTCTCAGAAGATCTGTGAGGGAGGAAGAAGTTTTTGATATCCTCTCTGCATGTCATGACAGCCTGTGTGGAGGCCACTTTGCTGCAAAAAGGATTGCCTTCAAAGTTTTGCAGGCAGGATACTATTGGCCTACCCTTCACCAGGATGCAAGAAGATACACTAGCAGGTGCAAAAAATGCCAAAGGATGGGGAAACCTACACAGAGGGATGAGATGCCTTTGTACCCTCAGGTGGATTTTGATCCTTTTGAAAAACGGGGCATGGAATTCATTGGACCTATTGACCTACCATCTGGACATAAAAAGTATATCATATTCTACACTGACTACGTGAAAAAGTGGTCTGAAAAAAAAAATATGAAGGTAGAAACCTAGGAGAAAGTAGCAGAATTTCTGAGATACAATGTGTTTTATAAATTTGGATACCCTAGAGAGGTGGTCATTGGTCAGGGGGAAAAATTCACATCCCATATAATTGAGAATCTTCTGAGGAGGTCTAGGATAAAGCATACTACTTCCACTGCCTACCACCCTCAAGAAAATAGCCAAGTGAAAGTTACCAACATAGTCTTGGAGAATATCCTCACCAAGGTTGTGATCAAAAACATAAAATATTGGGTAAACATATTGGTAGAAGCTAATTGGGCCTACAAAACTACTTGGAAAAAAACAACACAATTCACTCCTTATGTCCTGGTTTATGGCAAGAAAGCTCTGCTTTCAACTGAATTTGAGTTCAACTCCTTGAGGATGGTAGCTGAGCTAGACCTAGATATATATAATTCTCAACAAGAGAGGTTGCTACAATTAAATGGTTTGGGTGAGTTTAGGATGAAAGAACTCCTTCACATAGAAGTGATTCAACTGCAAATGAAGGTCTGGCATGACAAGTACATTAAGGAAAAGACCTTTCAAGGAGGAGAATGGGCACTGTTGCATAAATCAAGGTTTAAGGATTTCAAAGGAAAACTAATGACAAGATGGTTGAGACCTTAAAAAGTGGACAAATGTTATGATAATGGTGCAGTTCATATCAGAACCATAGATGAGGAAGGGATTACCCTACTTTTCAATGGTTACAGGCTTAAGGTTTACAAAAATCCCTTGTCTAGGGAAAAATTTATAAATTCCATAAGCATGGAGGTTTATGCCATGGGAAACTCCATAGTTTCGAGCGTCTCCCCCTCTTAAAAGAAAATAGTAAATAGATAAAGAGTTATGGGTGAAAACCTCTTTGAGCTTCCCTAGGCCAACTCCAGGGTTCAAAACCTCCATGAGGCAAACCTGGATTAAAAAAAAGAGTGAGAAAATAAGAAAAAATAGAGAATAAAATATCTTTGGGTGAAAACCTCTCTGAGGCACCCAAGGTAGGCCTGTGGGTTGAAAACCTCTGTGGAGGCAACCTAATTTCCTTGAAAAATAAAAAGATAAGAAAGAAAAAAGGAAAGAAATAGAAGCAAAAAGAAGAAAATACCTATGCATTTATGTGTTTTTCTGTTTTTCATGTTATTGATCGAAGATGGTTTTTGGGATCCAGAGGAGAAGTTTCTCTTAATTTTCCTTTCTCCTCTGATTTCACACTCCATGAGACACTCCGAAATACACCCCTTCATCCATTTCACCCATCAAATAGGCAAAAATTTCATTTTTTCTCTAAACTGTAATTTCTACAGGAAAGTCCAAATACTACATGGTTCCTGTAGCACTACAGGAAAGTCCAATAAATCCTATAGGAAACTCATTCACGAAGGAATAATCTCTCTAAGGGATTTACGAACTTCATGTAGAGCATGATAATCTATGTTTTTCCTATACCTACCATTCTCAAACCCTTATTTCACTCCATGCACACGTATTCACTCTCTAAACCCTATGTTGCACCATTAGCAGCTAGATCATTTGAAACTTGGCTTGAGACCCCTACACTCACATATCCTCCACTCCATAGCCTCCATGAACCATATCCCTCTAGTTCTGAGCAATTTGAAGCAAGAAGAGGCAAGAAAAAGACTGCTATAGGAATTAGAAATTTTCATGTAGAAAATATGTTTGTGGCACGGCAAGGCCAAAAGATGAAGGAAAGTTGATGAGCATGACTCAAAAATACCACCAACATATTCCAGGAGGGAAAGCACACCAAACATGGCACTTGAGGACCTCCATGCAACACGCGCAAATAAAAAAAATAAAAATAAAAAAATAAAAAAAAATTAAGCAACTCACTCAAAAAAGACAAGCAGCTCACTCAAAAAATAAATAAGAAGTGAAAATACAGCAAAGAAGAGATCATGGTTGCAACCACCAGCTACAGCTCCTTGCACTAGCTCATTCAGAACCACACCAACACCAAGTAGGGTCAGGCATGGCGCTTCACCTCTCGTTATGCATTAATATTGACCAAAATGGTTTAATGTCAAGTTTTAGAAATTTAAAAGGCAAAAAGGTGGCAAGTTAACTTGCCCACCTTCATAAAGTTAAACTGGAGGAAAAGTGAAAGAAAATGCCACTTGGTTAAGTCAAATAAATTCAAGAGGGAGTGAATGGGTATGAATAGGGTGATTATGAGTCTCATCAATCATTATCTAGAGTGGGACCAATGGTCTTAAAGAGGAAAAATTATGTTAAATACGAGTCAATAGAATCATCCAAATTTAGTTGAAGAAAAAATCCATAAATGTAATATCTCTCTCATTTTCACCATTTTGCTAAGAATTTTGAAGAGCAGCAAGAGCAGGAGAGTAGTGGGATCCATCAGGAGAGCAACAACGAGATTTGAGCTTGCATGCACCATCGTGCTATAGGGAACAATGTTTTTCTACAGTCAACTTCAGAGGTAGATCAACAACGGGTATAGAAGGAAACACAAAGTCACCTGTGGGTGAAATTTCTCCCCAAAGCCACCATCTCTAAAAAAAAAAACACCAGAGGACAAAGGTAAGTGGTTTCCATCCTCCAGTACTAAAATTTCTCCATGAAATTTACCCATAACAAGTTAAATTTGGAAATTAAAGGGTAACTTTTTTTCTTGCATTTGTTTCAAGACCTCCATATCCAAGACATAACTCTCAAACATGTCACTGCCTTCATATCATAGCCATTTAAATGGGAGGGGGATTCAACATAAAGGAGTGCACTGACATTAAAACAATTAGGCAGCATCCTCAAGTCATGGAAATCTTCAGAACTCACCAATGGCTAGGGTTCTTTGAGCTTTTGAAAGATTTTGATGAAGAGATAGCTCGAGAATTTACGGTGGCTCTCCAATCACACTAAGAGGAGAGAGCCACCACTGTGGTTAGAGGCATAGTCATCACATTATCACCTAAACTCATAGGCAAAGTTAGAACTTTTCTCTTAGGAGTCAAATGGGTTAAGGAAATAATTCCTAGCACTGCAGCTAAGAAGAGCTTCGTTCTGCCAGGAGAAGAATACGTTGAAGACAAAAATGGAGTGAGGAGAGAAATCCTTCCATACCCCTAGGATGAAGTAGCCTTCCATATCATGAAGTTTATTTCTTGTGAAGGAAAACTTAGTGTGGTATATGGGTATCATTTCAGATTGTTGAATTAACTTAGGTTTCAAGGAGACCTCCCTCTAGAACAAAGATTAAGCATCCCTCACATCCTCCTCAACTCCATAACTGACATGAGAAATAAGGTGAGGCAAATAAAATATCATCACTTGGCTCATCACGACCTCATAAAACTAATTGTGAATGATGCTTTTAGAAGATTGAACCTACCTGTATCTTGGTATTCTTTCATAGACATGGATAGCGAAGCCTTCATAGCTACCAAAATGGGGAAAACCTCTGCTTCTAGCCTTAGAGAGACGGAGGTAGAAGAAGAAGAAGAAGAATAAGAAGAAGATGCTGAAGAGGATGTAGAAGAAGAAGAGGAGGCAGAAAAAAAGGAAGAAAAATAAGAGATGGAGACTGAGGCAAAAAACACAGAGATAAAAGAGAGAGAGAAAGAAAAAGCCAAGGGGAAGGAGGAAGAAAAGGATGATGAAAAGAAAGGATTGGACCCTATCCAAGGCAGTGACACATCCCCTAAAGATACTAGCATGTCACCATGCATTACAGGTCAGGAAGTGGCTGCTACCCTAGCCACTTTGAGCACACTTATCAAAACAATAAGGAAGAGGCAGACACCTATGTATTGCAGGACTAGGAAGAGTCAAAGGGTGAGGGAAGGGAAACCATAGACTCCCACCAAGAGCCCTATTTCCATTTAAGAATCACCAAATAAATATGAGGAAATAATATTAGAGGAAGGAAGGGTGCAAGAGGTCACTTCACCTGTAAGGACCCCTGTAACATACATCAGAAGGCAGTCAACAAGATTGGCATCCCATACACCTTATGCAACCCTCATAGACCCTCAAAGGACTGAAAAGAGTGAAAAACAAGGAAAAGAGGGTCTTCAACAAGAAAATTAGAATTCGCTATAGGAAACTCTAGCAAGCCCAGAATTAGAGAAAAAGGCCTTGGTCAAGAAAGAAAAGACAACCATAGATGGGAAAGAGGTCAAAGAAGTTCAGGACAAGGAACAAGAGTAAAATAAATATGAAAATGGGGAGGAAAATATGACAAGGAAGAGCCCACCTCACAAAAACTGGTCCTCAAAGATGTAGAAGTAGTGCCAAACCCTAGCCCTTAACCCAGTCTAAACTCCTACTACACATACATTGAGGAGGGCAGATTGATTCCTCAAAAGTTCATAGTGCCTTTATTTTATCAGCTGGAAGAGGAGAGGGCACACACTCATCATTGGATGAATATTGCCACATCTAAAGGTGTGCATGACATAGGGGTGATGGAAGGAAAATTAGTTGAGTTGGGCAAGGATTTATCTGATGTTAGGCTCAAAGAATCAGTGTTGAAAGAGCACCTTCAGAAGGCCCAAGAAGATAATGTAGCATTACAAGAGCAACTTCAACAAAAGGAAAAACTATTGTCCACCATGGCAGATTTATGCATGGAGGCCATTCAACAAAGATATACATCAGATTTCTATGCAATTTACCTCAAGGAGCAGTGGCTCCTATTTCAAATCAAAACATTAGCCTCCCATGGATCCTTATCTTTTCAAAATTGTAGACAGTTCATTGATTTTTGCAACCAATTAAGTATTGAAGATAAGGAAAGAATGGCAGAGCTCTACATGAATAAACATTTATTGACAGACTTGAACATTTGGGACCCCAATCCTAGGATGGGAGTGTTACACAGTAATTTTTCACCATGCTCATTTTATCGTCCCTGATCCTGAAATTCCCGGTGACAGATATTGTGTAATGTTTCCACCATCAAGAAATATGTTAATATATCCCCTCGAAGATCCAAAGAAGACTGCCTTGGAATATTACTAAATAAACTTGGTCAAATTCCTAGTTTCATGGGTAAGCGCAATTCCTAGTGCCATGACCGCGTTAATGTAATTTTCATAGTTCTGGCCCAGTGCTGTCAACACCCTAATTTCTTGGAAAACCGCATTGATCCCCTTTCTAGCAGTTCTTCCTCAAATCGAGGAGAAGCTTCGACCTCTAGAATCTCAAGGGTGGCAAGTTGGTTGTTGAAGAGTGATGATAAGGTCGAGCTCTCTCATTTTAGAGCCTTCATCTCATCCATGGGGGATCATCCCTTACAAAGTGGCCTTCCTCCTCATTTCATGGGCTCCCAACCTCTTCTTCCTTCCTATAAATTCAAATCCCTCATTCCCCCAAGTTTAGAGCTTGGTTGACCATTGTCAGACTTGTTTGAACTCTTATCCCTTTGCATGTTAGCACTGTGATAAAGCTTAAGTGCTTGGGAGAATGAATTATTTTTTAGCTTCAGTGAAGGACTTAGATTTTCACCTAAGGATACCTCCAACATCAAGGCCTGGTAGTAAGATATCCTTTTGTAATTTATCAATAATAACATCTGATGTTTTCTTTCTATATTTGTCTACATGTTTATGCAAATATTATGGTCCTCCTTGATCTGCTAGATATCTAGTGTTTACGTTTATTATGTATTGTATCACATTTGGTGTTGTCTCTTGATTATTTGCAGGCATTCGTATGACATTAGTAGCAAGAAGTGGGCCTACAAGGATCGTGGATCGAGGCCATCATCAACGGATTCAAGCATAGCGTTTGGAAAAATTTATTTATGTCTCTTTCCTCATTGCATTGTAAACATTAGTTAAGAAATATTTGCATTAGAAATAATCTCGTGTTGCTAGACCCATTTTAGGGCTAGAGAGATCACCTTTGTCCGCAGAGGGGATTTATCTTGACAACAAAACTGGTGACTCCACTAGCAAGCTTTAGCATTTTAAGGCCTCCTTCCCCGAACTAACCTTGGATCAGTTTCACCAAATTTTGAAATTTAAATCTACTTAGGCCTCTATCACCATGCGTAAGGATTGATAGTCACTTCATTGTGTCATGTCTGGTGTTTGTGTGAGACTCTTCTTATTTTTTCCTTGTTTTTAGCGACTAGCACCCTTTATGTTTGCACAATAGCACTATTCTATATAGTATAGTCATGTTGATTGGCCTTTCATCACCCTTCTACTTAGCACGGAAGCATTGATCCCAGTCTTAGGAAAATTTGAGTTTCCATTTTGATTTTCCAATGTGTCCTGTCCCTTGAAAGAGTCTATGAGATCTTAGTGATCTCCTTATTGTGTGTTTGACTTACCTATCTTCTTTGAGCAAGTCTGTTTTTGTCTCTTTGATTTGTTTGTAAGTTTGGGAATTATTCGCCATTTCAAACACCGTGTTTCGCATTGTTCTTATCTTATTTCGAAGTGAATCGTTGTATGCTTTGGTAATCTCTGCATATTTGATTTTCCCTTCTGTTTAGTGTCAAGCATAGGATTACAAATTGTTTGGCGCACAAGTCTAGAAGAGTGTGTTTTTTGTCTAAATTAAAAAAATAATTGGAAGTGATTTTCATTTAGTTTTGATTTATATTATCCTTGTCATTTTAAGAAGAGTGAGAAGCATTTCATTCGTGCATTATTTAAAGCGATTTTTGTTTGGTTCGATTGAAATAAAAGTGAAAGAATTTTTATTTCTTCTTTAATTCACTTGCTTTGCTTTTGATTACATTTCAAAGTGAAAAATGAAAAAAAATATCTTCCTGCATCTTAGTGAAAGGAAAATAATTTTCATTTTTCAATAAGTTTCATTTGTTGGGAAAGTGAATTCAATTGAAAAGCATTGCATTTCGTAACTCTGAACTAGTTTGGGGGGCATTATTGTTTCTCCATTGAGTGTATTCTTGCATTTCTCTCTTCCTTAAATAGTTTAGGATTCATCGGAATTGGAAGACTTCTATTTTTGATTTATTCTGCACCATAAGGATTCAGGTGACATTCGTTTTGAGCCTTGAAAGTGAAACTTTAATCAAGATAAACCTAAAATGAACCCAATTTACCTTAAGGAGCATTGGAATTAACGCGAATATTTAGTGGTCTAGGCTAGAGACATGTTTCTACGTCGTTAAACATAGGAGATGTCACTAATGGTCTGCGTTACAACCCGGGCATGATATCCTATCCCAAGTATGGAAGTATATTGATGTATGATAAGTATATTTGGGGTGCTCTCATCAAACGGTTACGCATTAGACAACACTACTATGGAGTGGAATCGCACATATCGTCGCGTATATTTGGGGAGATACCACTAGGTTGCAAGCCCACCATAGATAACTGATTCAACTGACTTGTAGATGTGATACACCAAACACAACATTAAGGAGATTGGTTGTCGTACGTTAAGTCCCTAGTCATTTTTATATCATTTGATCACCAAGGTGTATATTGTAGTTCACGAATACTTGGTAAACGTTTATGCCTAGGACATCATTTTTTTTATTTGTTTTTTGTTAATTCTAAAAGTAACTACCCACAAAAACTTATCATCTGTGCAGTTCTCCAACATTTTATTTCTTGGTAAATTTTGATCTTGTTCACCTCCTTCCTTTTTGATCTTCTTTTGAAAGGTCATTGTGGTTGAATTGTTGAATTCGCCTATTCCCTCCCCTCACGTATCTCAAGAACCCCTCCCGAGCTCCCTCATTTTCCGGTTGGACCCCTTCAAGCACAAGGTGAAGAGCTTGGAATTGTCATCAGTGTTCAAGCCATATCATCTTGAGCACCGCCTGATGACTCTCCTTGGACAACATCATAAGAATCTGAGTTGGAAAGCCCCAAACCATCTACACAGTTCTCGATCTTTCCTCAAAATATACTCTTTGATCCGATTGTAGTAGCAACCTTACAATGATTTTGATTAACCCAGAATCCATTTTTCGGACTCTCCAGTAGCATCTCTCTCTAATATCCATCAGTTGTTTCCTAAAAAAATGGCATATAATGTTTATGATGTTCCATTCGTGAGCACTCCTCAAAGCACTCTTCAGGAAACCTATGAATCTTATATCCCGAAGCTTCTTTATCGGTATTTCCCTTAGAGGGAGAGTTGTTCGGATCCACACCTCATGATTTAGGTAGTGGAACTGAAATACCATCGAGTCATGTTGCGTCTATGCTCCTGCACGGTTATACCTCTTTAGGAAACCTCATTTATGGAGATTCCAGTGGTACACCTTTATTTCTAGATCCCATTTGGTCAACGGGTATTCTTTTTTCTTCCGACCCATTATTTTCGAATGTGGTCATAGTGTCTCAATTTTTTGTTCGACCTATGGTCACCATTGGTTAAATGACCTCGTCGATCGGATCCTCTATCCCCTATTCGCCATCTACAATTACTGTAGTCCCAAAATTGAGTGGGAAATCAATAGTTTTGTCTGTTCCTAGGGGGTAGTCTAACCCTATTTATGTACCCTCCCTGTTGTGTGGGGGGAAACTGAGTTCTGGGTCTATTCCTGGGGTACGACAACCTCATGTTCAATATTCTCAGGTTCAGAAACCCCTTCACCAACCGAACGTATAATATTTGTATGTTAATCAACCTAACATTCCTTATGTTCAAAGGCTAAACCTACAATATCAGTGTGTTCCTCAACCGAACTTATCTCAGTAGTACATCCAACAACCCTAGCCTTCGGTAAGTGTTGTTGCAACTAATCCTCGGTTTGGTTCTTACACCAAAGCTAGTATGAATCTCCTTCTGGGTTAATATGGTCCTTTCCCTCATCATTCTGGTGCTCAATACCAACCATTTCCTCAAGGTCAATACCAGTAACCCCAGTGTGGGCCTCAACCTGGTGCTTCATATCAGAAAATTCCTCAGTACTAGCAGGCTCAGCCAGGACCTCAAGCTGGACCCTATGTTCAACAGGGACCACAAGATGGATCCTATGTTCAACAGGGACCTCAAACTGGACCCTATGTTTAGAAAGGACTCCATGTTGGACCCTACATTCAACAGGGTCCACAAATTGGACATCATGTTAAGCAAGGACCTTATCCTAGAGGCTATGTCTAACAAGGTCTGCATCCTCAGTTCTCATAGGGGTCATATCAACAACCCCAACAAGGTCCCTACCAGAAATATTTGCAGCAAGGTCCTTACCAGCCATGGGGGAAATATGGATATCCAGGATAGAATCCACCCTATTGGGGGAAGAATCTGTATCAATGAAGTTGGGACCCTCGACATTTTTCACCTCATCACCCGCCCTTGCCATTCTTGGATACGTTGAAATTTCCGGATGCGTCAAAGCTCACAAATGACCCCATCTAACATTAGCTGGATTGGTCGCCAATTCCAACCAAGATTCTAGGAGATTGTCCCAATTTCAAAGGAAAATCTGGGTAAGACCACCAAACCCATGTTATGACATACCACTTATGGTGTTCCTCTAATTATTTGGTTGACGATTCTATTTGTATTCATTTTCCAACGTACTTTGACCAGTACCATGCCAAAATGGCATATTGAGCTCCCTTGAGGAATTTTCTTTGATTTCAATTCCTTGGCCATGGCCTTCCTCACTCACTTCCAGTTACCTTTCTGTTATGAAACTGACACCCATATTATCACCTCGCTGAAGCATTCAAGTGCTATTCATATCTCAGATTACATTCATGAATGGCAGCATCACCATCACCTCATCAAATTTGAGATCCCTGATCAACTATTGATCGAATGGTTTACGAAATCATTCGTTCTAAGGATTGCAAAATATCTTGCAATGGGTGGGTGTGTCATGGAAGAGGAGGTTATTTCCAAAGCTCAATACCTCGATTTGGTCTATTCCCTGTCCAATACTTTATATGAGTTATTACCTGAAGTTTCACGTCCTTCGAATGATTCCTCATCATCTCAGTCTCCTGTTACGCCTCCGGTGGATGGTGTTATTGGGATAATGGATCATTCTGATAGTAGTGCACCTAATAATTCTTCAAAGTCTAAATCCACTGCTGTCATTGTGCCCCCTACTCCTTCCCATAACTAGAAGATTCATGTTAAGACCTCAGAGGTAAATTCTGTTTAGTCTATCGTAGCAAATAAACCCTCGAAGGGTATGAAAAAGGGTAAAGACAAGTCTAAATCTGAAAAAAATAAACATGATTCAAATAAGTCATATGTTGGTGATTCTTTAACATGTAAGTCCAAATATCCTTTCCTGATATGTGATGATGATCATTACACCAAGGATTGTCCTGGGCGTGCCGAAGTTGCCCTTCTTCTAAAAGGCGCACCCGAGACTCCGACCATTTTGAAAGAACTCTTCCGTTCTCAGAAGACACAAATAGTATATCAAGTTCAATTTTCTAGAAGCCCTCAGGTCTTCATGGATGGAGTGCAATCTATTGCCATCACCATGAGGGTGAAATATTATCCCAATCCATCCAAGGCTTCTATGGAACCGGAAGTTCCATATCACCCTTCCTCTTCTACACCTCCTACCTCTGGGCCTCTCCATATTGAGAGACTGAGTAGTGACTCCATCATCTGACCACCCCCAAAAGGTGTTCTTCGGAAATAATCTTACAATCCAAATTAGAGATAAGCACAACACTACAATATTTTATAAGATCTAGCTCAAGATCCTTTGACGATGTCAACTTTAGAGGTCCTTCAGTTGTGCCCATCACAATGAAAGGCACTACTCTCCACCATTGGAGGGATTGATCCTGTAGGTTCTAATTTGATCACTTTCAATCTCAAGAATTTCTTTCCTCGACTCCCATCTCAGGTATATTTTCTAATTCAAGTTACCATTATGGGAAAGAATTTTCATCGGACTGTCGTTGATTAAGGCGTTTTTACCTGCATCATGTCTATCACATGATGGAAAGCCATCGGGTGTCCCCCATTAATTCAGCCCCCGAATACCTTAGAAGCTTTCGATGGTATAGTTTCTCAGTCGTACGATATTCTCAAGGCATTTCCCATCCTGTTGGAGGGGAAAACGGTAATGATGGAAGTTGAAGTGGTAGATTCCAACTTGAACTATAATCTCCTTCTTGGATGAAGTTGGAAAAATGCTATGGTTTGCATGGTCTCCACCCTCTTTCACGTCCTGTGTTTCCCTCATCAAGGGAAGATAGTGACTGTCGATCAGTTAGATTTCTTCCCTTCTAATTCTTCAGGAGGTAATATTCCGTAGGTTGGGAATACCACTACTCCTTATGAGAAAATTGGGTCGAGTCAGTTCAAAGACTCGTCTCTTATGGGATTTTTTCCGCTTCTGACTCCGAATGTCACCTCCATTAATATGATTTTGTCTGGTCAAGATCCATGGATTGTTCCCGATCCCGACCAGCTCAAGAGTTTTGGTGACATTATGCCTCTTAGCCTAGCTGAGAAAATGTATCAAAGTATTCTTGCAGCTTCTGAGATTGCATCCGAAACCAACACTCATTTGGTTTCCTCTCTAGACACTTATGCATAGTATCCCTGGTTCAGTTCTTGGGACTTTGATGATCCCTTGAATGAGAGTTTCCCCACCAACAAAAGTATCGTGGAGGTAATTTCTATCGAAGAAACTCCATTGGACGATGGACGTCATCGTTCCTCATTCCTCCCATTCCCAGGTGACGTCTCCGCTTGTCTGGAATCCCATGCTTCTCCAGTACTGAATGAAAAATTTTGATTCTAACATTGATTCAATAAGTGATGTCCAAAGGGAACATGGGAAATATCACTCTGACCATTCTGATCAACATCTTTGTCAAACCAGGGATTGTCGAGAATGTGTATATCGGTGCATCTTGTTCTCTTCATGAGATCAATATTTATACTAAACATTTTTAGAAATTCTACAATGTCTTCACGTGGTAATACGAAGAAATGCCCAACATTGATTCAAGTATCATTGTGCACGAAATTCCCACCTATATGGATTTGAAGCCTATTCGCCAACGACTTAGTCCCATGCACCCGAGAAAGGTCGCCGCTATAAAGGGTGAAGTTGAAAGACTTCTTTAATATGGTTTTATTTACCCTATGCCATTAATAGATTGGGTTTCAAATATTGTTCCTGTCAATAAGAAGCAAGGGACCATTCAGGTTTTCATTGTTTACCGTGATATCAATTGAGTCTATCCTAAGGACAATTATCCGAGTCCTTTTATCGACCAGATCATTGATGAATGTGCCAGGAGTGATATTTTTTCCTTTATCGATGGTTTCTCTGGCTATAACGAGATTAAAATTATTCCAAATGATCAACACAAAACCACATTTATCTATACATGGTGGGATTTCACATATAAGAAGCTCCCTTTCAACTTGAAGAACACCAGAGCCTCCTTCCAGAGAGCTATGCCTTATGATTTTCATGACATCAAGCACATAGGTCATCCATATCTCGACGACCTCTCTGCTCATTTTTCCAAACATCGGGATCACGCGGAACACCTTAGAGCTTTTTTCCTTTGCTGTCAACACTATAATATTAGGTTGAATCCTCATAAGTGTGCCTTTTGCGGTGAATGTGGTCCGCTCCTAGGTTTCATGGTGTCCAAAGAAGGATTCCAAATTGATCCTATGAAAGTCGAGGAAATTGTCAATTTTCCTCCTCCCTCTTCTGTTCATCAACTGCAAAGTGTGCATGGGAAAGCCAATTTCCTCTGCTGTTTCATACTGAATTATGCTAGGCTTACCAAAGAATTTATGTACTTATTGTAAAAGGGAATACTGTTATTATGGGGTGAAATTTCTTAGGGCTCTTTCAATGCACTGAAACGAGCCCTCATTACGGCTCCGTTGTTGCATCCTCCCAATTATCACTATGATTACCGCCTGTATTTGGCAGCCACTGATAGAACTATTGGAATGGTGTTGGTTCAGGACGATGATGATGGATAAGAGCATGTAGTGTACTACTTGAGCCACAATCTCTTTGATACTGAGACCAATTATGCTCATGTAGAGAAACTCGCACTGGATATTGTTCACGTTGTTCAACTTTTCCATCATTACATTCTCTTGTGCAAAAAATTGGTGATTTATGATATCAACCCCATGACATACATTCTCACATGTAAGTTTCTTGGGAGAAAGTACTTGAAATGGATCGTTATCCTTCAAGACTTCGACTTATAATTTACTGCTGCTAAGTCTAAGAAATCCATGGTATTTGCTGAGTTGATCTATGATCTTCCCACCATGGATTATGTCACTCCTCTTGATGAGTCTTTCCCCGATGAGACTCTCTTTCTCATTAGTGCTCTTGATCCATGGTATGGAGATATTATTGTATATCTCCAGACCCAAAATTTTCGGCCAGACCTATAGCACTCTGAGAGAAGATGGATTGCTACCATTCCCAACCTTACTGTATCATTGGAGACACCCTCTATCACACTGGTATTGACTCTTAAGGAAGAAGAGAAAGCTCCCAATGACTGCCACTTCGGGGCTTGTGTTGGTCACATGTATGGTTATGCTACCTCTCAAAATATCCTTCCCGCAGGGTATTTCTGGCTGTCTATTTTTAAATACTACATTATCACAGTACAAAAATGCCATGATTTCTAGATCTACTCTTGGAAAGAGCACGCCCCACCTTCACGCTTGCAACCAGTTGTGATCGTCAGACCTTTTGTGAAATGCAGCATAGATTTTATGACCTATAACCCTTTCTCGGCTGGGGGACATGGTTATATCATCATTGTCGTTGAATATTTCAGTAAATGGGCTGAGGCAATGCCTACATATGATAATGAAGGTCTAACTGCGGCGCAATTCTTATTTAATAATGTCATATCTCAGTTTGGTGTCCTGAAAGAGATTTTCATAGATCATGGCACTCATTTTCGTAATCATATGATGATAGAGCTCTCTGCTCAGTTGGTGTTACATCACGATAACTGATCAAGAGCTCATAATTTTTTCTCAAAATTAAAAGTTATAGGATTGGGTTGAAACTAGTATGGTTGCGTATATCTCTTCTTCCTGATTCTGACGATGCAAATGGTTCAAGAAATCGATGTCCTATGAGGAATATATCACGTTCTGATCAAAATCCCAAATAGGTAAATTTTGTGAGAAGGTTGACTGGGATGCCCAGTCAACAAGGAGGATTTCATAGTCAGCAAAAGGAATATTTTGAGGAATATTCATTCCTCAGATCCAACCGCAGGTTGAAAAGTGGTGCCATTTGATTGGTTGAATGGTTGTACGTTTTTGTTTTGGGCCAATCAGGGGGTGACATGTGGCCAACCTTGAGGTCACCAAATGTCCGCCAAATGGCATACTAAAATTTTTGGTGAAGGTTTGCAAGGCTTGACCCCGCAATCTCCAGCAGAGCAACCACACGACACAACCACCCGAGCTACACATTAGTTCTTAAGAGGCGGCTTATATTTAAATTTCAATGTATTGATGTGTGGGGGTTGGGGACCATCGGTAGTCCCAACCCGCCAGCAGTCCTCGCGATTGTGGTCATGTTACAACATGTAAAATTTACAAAAAACTTCACAACCGACGACTTAACCGACAGTCTATGTAACCATTTCTGCAAGTTTTATGTTATATATGTCACATGGCCACAAAAAATCTACGCGGTTATAAAATGGTTTGCCTAAATCATGACCTAAACCAGAGTTCCGACCAACCAACCCGCAGTTACATGCCTTAGTTCTGCTGACCGTTATGGTCAAGTCGGGGTTTGGGGTGCACATGTGGCCACTCCTAGCCATAAAATTTATTGTAACAATTAGTTCTGGCAGGATTTATGGAGTGCGCTTATTTTTGGGTGGAGTTGGCTAAATTAACTCCAGTTAATTGGAGGTCTCCACTTTTAGTGGAGCTTTTCTAAGTGTAACTGGGAAAATGAGTAGGAGACTCAATTTTCGCCCATTCAAGGTGAATGAAGAGTCATTTTTGACTAATTGGAGCATTCTGGAGCCATTGGTGCAGAGAAAAAAGCCATTAGAGGCTTGTAACTACTTGTATTTGCAAAATTTTGAGCATAATGAAAGATGGGCATGCCAATAGGAGCTGGATCAACAGATGTAGCCCAAGATGGGTAAACCGCTTCATCATGCCTGTTATGTAAATATTATGTGGTGACTTATTTATCTATTTTACACTGATGTTCAGTATTATTTGAGCTTATTTCATGCTTCTAATTCACTAAAATCATCTACAATTCATGGTTAAAATCCTTAATCCTTAAGCAAACTAATGAGACAAGTATGCACATGTTTATAAATTGAAAAGACACTTAGCACAAAAAAACTAATACAATCCTTTTAGATCAGATTGGTATCAGAGCTAGAGTTTACTCTCTGGTGTTGTTTAGTGCAAAGAATTGTTTAACTATTTGCAAGTTTTTAGATGCTTACTAGGCCCAAGCTCAAAAGAGGAGAAGGAAAATTGGTGGGAGCAGAAGGGTCTCAAGAAGAGCCAAAGAAAAGGAGAGAAATATTGCCACAATATCTACCACCTAGTTCAACTTCTAAGGAAGTAGAAGCTACATTAAGTATGTCTCATAGATAAGGAGAAATCCATGAAGAAGTTGATCCCAATTAAGAGGAACAAAGAGTGTTCAAGAAAGCATTCCTTGACATGACTAAGATGGCTAGAATCCTTTATCAAGAAAGGAATGAGAGAATAGAAGGAGAAGGATCAAAACTTCACAAGAACAAGGATCTTCAGGAGGTCACAATGATGAAGATAAGTCAAAGAAGGGCAATGGAGGAAACAGAGGCAATGGAGAGCCATCATCCTCACCCTCATCATCATCATCCTTTACTTCTACTTCAATACATCAGCCACACAAGTCAAATAACACTGGTAGAAGTCCTTTTTTAAAACTTGATTATAAGTTTGAATTTCCAATGTTTAATGGTGACATCAATGCAGAAAATCTTGATAATAAGATTAAGCAATTGGAGGTCTATTTGAGAATCTAGAACCTTGAAGATGATGATACTAAAATCCAATTAGCTTCATTGAGAATGGAAGGTGCAACACTTGTTTGGTGGGAAGCCAATACAAAGGAGGAGATCAAGAAGTATGGTAAGATTATTCTATCATGGTCATATTTCATTACTGCTATAAAACAACATTTTTACCCATTAGCTCATATGCAGAAAGCCATAATGAATTGGCAAAACTTTAGACAATTGAAGGGAAAAAATGTGCAAGAATACACCCAATAATTTAGGAGAAGAAATATCTTATTAGGGGTAGATTTGTAGAGCCAAGATACTTTTTTCAAGTACATAGGAGGCTTACATAGCTACCTAAAACATACTGTTCTCATGTTTAACCCCACAAGTCTAGATTAAGTATGTGCTTAGGCCACACATCTAGAAGCTAGAGGGAAGAACATTTTTGAAGAGGGTAGAAAGAAACCTTTTAAGGGTAAAAACAAAGATAAGACCTCAAAAGGTAAAAGAAAAAATAATGCATCTGTTAATAATTAGGGGGGAAAATTGGTTTTTAAAAATTGTTCAAAAGAAGGCCATGATGAAACTCATTGTTGGAAATTACATCCTGAAATGAGTCCAAGGAAACCTAACAACAAAGGGAAACATAAAATTCAACATGATTTAGGAGATGATCTAGGTGATGAATCTAAGATTACAACCACGGGATTGAAGAACATGAAAAAAATGCAATTTGAAGCTAAACCCAGTACTAGCACATCAAGCTGTCACATACATGCTCCATATGCGAATTGCGAAATGTGTTCGAAGCCTTTCTGAAGAAATAATTAAAAAAAAAAAACCTTATAAAAACATCAAATCATTGTTTTATTTTATTTTCCTTTTTGCATAGCACTTTATTTAATCAATGAAGCTTTAAGAAGCAAATGATATAAGTTTCGATACCCATGGACCCGACAAGAAAATAAACCAGGAAATATTAAATCTTTCGCTATCGTGGTCACCTTAAGTTTTTCGCAATTCACATTGCATGCAATTTATAATATATACTCAAATGTTATCCTATAAAAGTTGCGATCTGCGATTTGCGCAGATCACATTTCATAGCCTTTAAGGGTCAAGCATCACGAAATATTATAAGTAATGATTGCGATTTTCATATTAAATTAATTCAGCGTGTGAAAACAACTTGTGTCATATCAAATGGAATTTAAGATCTTAATGACTTTAAAACGATTGATAGATATTACGTGTGAAGCCATGTGAAATATTAAATTAGGAATTATGAAATATGATTGATAGATTGACATCTTCTCATGTGTGTTTGAAGTAAATGATTGATTTATTCTCATAATACTCCTTATGTGTTAAATTCACTCCGCTCTCATGAAACCAATTACTGGATTGAAGAAGTTAAAAATGAGCAAAAGGGGCAAAGAAATTTCTCAAACATCATCCACTGAAGACATATATATGTCTTCATTATTTTCAGACACCATTTGTAACAAAGACTATGACAATTCGACATGGGAGGCAATGTATAAACTCTTCGAAGGAAAAGGACCAAGGGTTATAAAGAAAGTTTCTACAACAGGCACTGAGTCTACCTCTGATGTAAACCTTTTTGACATTGCATGCTCATCCATTCATAGGATAGCTGCGAGACCAAAGATTCTTCCTTATACAGACATGGTTAAGTGGGAAATTGACCACTTAAACATTGAATATAGAATGTTCAAGAATGCGAGAGGAGGAACTATAGGTTCTTTCAAAGCAGAGGATTTAGCAGCAATGTATCACCTACCAACCCCGCAGTAGAAATACGACAATAAATATGTGTAGACTTTCAAAGAAAAACATCTAGATCTTATCAAATTCATCCATGAATGGAAGGAAAATGAAGGGAAATTGAAGCGAGATAAATCTGGTACGTACCTAGTTGCACAAATTGCTAATCCTTATTGTTATGCCACTAGTATTTTATGTAGAATATCTACCAAGCCTGATAGTACTATATTTTCAAGAGATTGGGTTCCCCTAATTGGCACAATCATCAATTCATCTATCTTAAATTGGGAAGACATTTTACCCAATTACCTAGCCAAGCATATAACTAAATATAAGAATAAAATAAGTGTTTAACTCAGAGAAATACCTCCTTTTTATATGTTTGCCTATGTCATGGACGCTATCTGTTTTACTTCTAATTTTCCTACCATGGGTTGGAAATGGACTACCAAAAACTATACCCCGATTGATATCTACCACAAAGAACTTTGGGATTTTGAGTTCCACTTACAGTTCTATAAAATTTGCTATGGAGTCATATTGCTCATACATCAGATGATTTTAAACAAAAAGGCTCCTAGGGTTTCTGAAGAAGCCAATGTATATATTCTTCTAGTATCTAGATGGTTTTCTAAAGAAAAGTTCATATATATTAGAGTATTTGGGAGTTATGCTCCTCCCCATGTTTTACCTTACTACGTTTCAGTTAAATTACTTGTGAAAGAAATAGCCTATCAGCTTGTCAACGGTGTCACAAAACAACTAAAGGATGGTAAAAAGGCTATTTGGCCTACTTTCCCTCTAGAGTGTAGCACCTTTGTTCTGGCTTATATTGGCCACACATTCAAAGAGGTTCCCAAGATTCAGTTATTGGAATTGGCATTATTCCAGGAAGATTATATGATCCCAATGGTGTGATTAAAAATTACATTGCACAGTTAAAAATGAAGCCTTTTGTAAAGGAAGCAGATGAGTTTGATGACTTCTTCGAAGGCATGGAAAATTTCTCTGATATTATCAAATACATTTCTAGTCAATTAAGTCAAGAGGATGTTGAAGCTTTTCAAGCATATAGAAACAAGAGACTAGAAAACATTCCTTTGAATTTGTTGACTATTGAAGATGAAAAACACACTCCAAGTGTTAGTTTGGATGATGAAATGAAAGATATGTTTGAAAATGAATCATGTCAATCACAATAGCAGTCTGATAATTCGGATCAATTTGAAAATGAATCTGAATCTAAGAAAGCAAATCTAGAAATTGACCAAATTATTCAAGAGATATAAGTGCTGGAGAAAACAAGGAACAATGGGACAAAATAAAATTTGGAAACAATTCAACATAGTCATAGCATGTTAGATTAGTCCAAGTTGTCTCAAGTAAAATATCTGATGAATGAATGGGAATAATTTTCTGAAGCAATAAAGACTCCCAAATAAAATCCCAATACTGATCCAGCATCAAGTTTCCAAACGCCAGAACCTTCACAGAAAATAGTTGAGACTGTCAATCCGCTACAAAGAGTTCCAGAAATGCATGAAAAATAAATCATATCGCCCTACCCTACAGATCAAATAGTTCTATAGATTGAAGATATTCCTTCATTAGATATTTTCTATTGTCCTAGATATAAGGCTGTAGTTAAAATAAATAAAAGAAGAAGGATTGATGAAATAAATCCAAAACCAATAGATGAATCAGTTGATGTACTTTGGAAGGATTCCTCAGATGATCCCACTGAACATCTAACCAAGTTAGAGTACTGTTGAAACAAAAGGAAGCCAAAGTACAAGAATTACAATTGTTGTTAAATGAAGAGAAAGCCAAGTCCATTGAGCAGATAAAAATAATCACAACCCAATTTCATGAAGATATTAAAACCCTCAAATCAAAGTATCAGACATAGCTTAATGAAAAGCAAGCACATCTGGAGAGAGCAATGGCTGAGTTACAGAGTCAACCACAATTAGAACAATTCATCAAAGAAGCACTTGATGTGAACACCATGTTAAAGAAAGAAAAATAAGTGTTTTGTCACCAAGCTTCCATGATTAATTCTTATTGTGATTCCAATAAGATAATGATTCAGTAAATAGAAATTCAGAAATTGGAATGTGAAAGACTTCAAAAGAAAATCGAAGAACACATTCAGTGGAAAATTTCAAAAAAAGGAAAGCAAGCTAATCTACCACAAATAGATAAGCTTCACAAAGAACTATTATTTGCAGAATGGAGAGCACAAATTAATCAAGAAGAGAAAGCAACGACCAAGACATCCAAGAAATCAAATGAGATTATTCAGTCTATATGTGATCAATTGTTTAAAACAAAAATTCTTAAATAAAATATGTCTGATGTGTTTTCAGGAACAAGAGAAGTAGAAATAAAGTGGAGACAGAGAGCAGATACACAAGAGGAAATGATCAAAATAGTTAATAATTTTAATCAAGAAAATTACTGGAATTTTCTAATCAAACCTTACCATCAATGTCAAACTCTTCAGTCTCTTACAGATTTAGCAAAAAGATATCAGTCAGTAATCTCAAATGCTATTTTCAAGGGATAGATTCGATCACGGATATCACAGCCAACTCAGCTTAAAGCAATGCTAGGTATTTTTCAACTTCATGATCACACTCAGAAAGAAGGGCAGGATTTGCAAAATCATGATTGTTAGTTTAAAATTCCTAGATTATTGTTTAAGTTAAGCTTTTAGAGAAAGGTTGTTTGAAACCTCCTTTACATTTTTTTAATAATTTAATTTTAGTTTATAGTTATTTTAGCATTTAAACCCTTCTCATGCATTTAGAGAAGGGTCCATAATTTTATTGAGAACATTTGCAAATAATGCTTAATTGCAAGTAAGTTTGTGGATGCCTTGATAAAATAATGGAACACGACCTTTTCAATTATATATCATTTTGTTGATCACTATTGATGCACTTTGCATTTTTTGAAATACTTACTAATAGAAGAGTTGAATGTGGCCTATTATCATTGATCAGATGAACATGATAGTACACATCTGGTACTATTATCATGTATGCTAGTTCTGTTTTGAATATTAGTGATGAATCCAGCTTTCATGAATTATATATGAAATCGATTGTTTTTTTTCTGAAATATCAGTTGCAATATTGTATGATATAAAGATAGAAATTGGTTTGTTTTATATATGATCATCAAATATATGTGGTATGTTTCTCATTTTCTTTTGATTAACCATTTTTCAAGAGGATGATCTTACAAAGTAATAATTCTATTAAATATGTGATGATCTTAATCATCACAAATTGAATAGATATCATTATATATCACATCAAATTAGTATTATCCCAGGTTAGATTAAATTAGACTTAATTCAAAGTTTTTCATTTTAGAATAAATTTGTTTTAGTTAGTAATTCTTCATGCAAATCCTTTGAGATAAACCCAACAATCAAACAAAAAACCAAAGTCTGAGAAATTGGTCCCATAATACCCAGTCGGAGCCACTATCCCAAACGGAAAAGGAATTGTATTAAGGTCCAGACCAGGTGGTTATCCCCCTTGTTGTTGCCATAGATTTATGGGGCCTTAAAATTTTTGGTGCTAGAAGGAGGGTGACTATGAATGGCATATAAATCTAAACCTCAAAATATAAGCCCTCATAAGAGTCAATCTCCCCAAAAGCATTCTACAACTTCTTGATCACATTCTAGATCACCAAATCAAAAATTGGAAATAGTAGAAACCTTTCCATCATCTCTTGAAGTATGTTGACAGTCATCTACTTCAGAATTCACTCTCGAGTCTCCCGAATTTCAATCTTTAATTCATAAATTAGAAGGAATATATATTTCTGCTGAAAAGCTTGTTAACCCAGAAGCTTATGAAGAAAGTGTTTCTTCTCTATTTAGAGAAACTGGTATATTAAGATCCGAAAGTGAGAAACTTGGAGTTCTTCTTTTGAATTTCCAATTGAATCACTTCGCAAAAAAGTTTCTATATCTAGATATAAGTTAGATACAAGTGAAATTACATCAAATTTTCCTTTGATTACTTCTTCATATCCTCTTACTCAATCTGCATCTTCTCAGTCTTCCATTTCCTCTACTCAAACAATCAGTGCTATTATAAGTAGTATTGTTCCAATTGTAAGTTCTTCATTCATTCCCTCTACTTTTGGATCTACTTTTGTATATTCACAAAATTCTAATCCAATTATGTCCAATTGACCTTGGATGAATCCTGGTGCTATATTGATAGAAAATCCAAATCCTCCTCCAGATCATCCGGAAAAATGGTTACCTGAATATAATCCAGATGATGGTCTTCCTGCAAAAGAACATATCAATAATTTTATGTTGGCCATGAATCTTAATGGAGTTCCTCATGAAGATATTGTAGTCAGATTATTCCTTATACTTTACAAGGATCTGCGGGATCTTGGTATTTTTCACTTCCAGGAGGATCCATTGCCGATTGGGCAAGTTTTGAGCAAGTTTTTCTTGAAAAATTTGGAGATGATAGAACTATTGCATCCCTAATCAATGCTCTTTCCAATCTTAAAACAAATTCAGGGGAAAGAATCAAAGATTTCAACTCCATATTTAACAAGTTATTAAACAAAATTCCAATTGCTTCCAAGCTTACTATTGATGTACAAATAGAGTGGTGTATTTCTTCTTTGCCTTATAATATAGCTATTTTTGTAGATAGAGCTGGTAAATATACCCTCTTAAAAAAAATGAAAGAAGCTCTCGCTGTAGAGAAAAGAATCTTAGCATTAGAAAAATGTTTAGAGATAGAAGACATGAAATCCAAGAAAGTGACATTTACTCAAAATTCTAAAAAGAAAGTCTCGAAAGATCCATTTGATATTGAAGGTCTTCAAAAAGTATTAAAGACTATGTCAAATGACATGATTGAAATAAAGAAACAGGTTGCTGAAACTTCATCCCCTAATAAATCATTTTTCCCATTTAAGAAAAATCCTTCTTCAACATTTTAGCCTCCAAATGTGATTTTGAATGCTGAATCCGATCAAGATATTGAAGATCCCTCACCATCTGAAAAAATAACCAGATTCTGAGGAATAAGTTGAATTGAATGGTTTATGGGATTTCATTCTCCCCACAGAGGAAGAAAGTGAAGCTATGCCTGTGTCTACAAGAAGTAAATCTTCTTCTGATTCAATTGTATCAAATCAGAAACATAAATCTCTCCCCGCCAAGGAGAAAACAATAGCCAAAAAATATAAAACTATTCAGCCAGATCCTATTTTATCAGATCCTAATACAACCTCCAAAACTTTGATAGTTTAAGATAGAGTGGAATATAATATAGTTGAAGATATGAAAAATACCAAAGAAAATATTTCATTACATGAAATGACCAAACTCAAACAACAACAGAAAATTTTGCTTAGAGAACTCAAAGCAATCCCTATAGATCCCATACAACCACCAGTTATATCCCAAGCTTCTAAATATATGGGGAAACCTCCATCATCCCCAAACAAAGTAAATCCCAATGATCTTGTTTTAATTGGTGATATATCTATTTCTCACACTCCTCCTTTACTTTTGACTTATGAGATTTTCAACAAAAATGTTCATAAGTGTCTTATTGATTCAGGAGCTTCTTTAATCATTATGCCGAGAACAGTGTGTACAAAATTGAATATGACTCCTCAAAAGTTAGTTGTACATATAGTTCAATTGGATAGAACAAGATTCGAAGTTATTGGAGAAATACTGTCTGTATCTATTAGGTTATCATCCAATCCAAAGGTACTACAAGTAATTGATATTTTGGTTGCAGACATCCCTAAATTTTATGGTCTTATTTTAAACAGGGATTGGTCTGAAAAGTTACATGGATATTTTGCTACCGATTGGTCACACATGTGGTTACCATATAATGGAAAACCAAATCAAATCAGAATTGAACGTGAAAAATTCATGAAACATACAGTCACCGAACTAGAAGAAGCAAATGAACCTGTAGCTTTTACCAATAATATTATTGGAAATTATTCAGCTGAATCGTTTCTTGGATCATTCAATGCCCAGATTTCACCTTTTTCAACAAACACTGCTATTTCTAAAATTGAAAAATTTTCTCAAACAAACACTTCTATATGTGTTAACCTTAGCAATAAAATTCCAAAACAATCTTCATTTTGGACTCTATACTTTGATGGTTCAAAATTAGAAGATGGTGCAGGAGCAGGTTGCATTTTAATCGATCCACAAGGAGAGAAAACAATGTTAGCTTACAGACTTGAATTTCAATGCACAAATAATACTGCTGAATATGAAGCATTGATACAAGGTCTATACAAAGCTATTGGATTGAATGTTAAATATTTGCAAGTATAAGAAGATTCTGAAATAATTGTTAGACAAGTTAGAAATACAATTCATTGTATTTCTGGACATTTGAAACATTATCAAACTTTAGTTCAAAGTCTTACTTCCCATTTTACTACATTTAATATCTCCACAGTTCCTAGATTACAAAATGCAAGTGCTAATTTACTTTCTAATGTAGCATCTCGACTTATACCATCCAAAGTATTTAGTCCAGATAGATTTTCAATTGAGTTAATTTTTAGGCGTTCCATTCCTGATAATGTAACAAATTGGAGAGTATTTAACAATGATGCAGATATAGTAGACTTTCTTACATCAAACAGAGCTCAAGAAGGTAAAATCGTAGATGTACATGAACATGATTTTTAAGATTGCAACAATAAATAGTGAAGGAGGCATCCTGAAACATCATTCCTGATCCTAGTTGGAAAGTGATCATCTAAACTAGGTGGGGGCCACACAAGTGATTTTTGTCGCAAAGTCTATTTTTAGACATACGGATCATGTTCTATAATTTGCGGGATGCTATTTGTGGATGGTTGGTCAAGTTGGAAAAATAGATGGATTTCTATTTTAGAAATATTGGGCGGAATCTATTTTTAGATTGCCAGTCTAAAAATAGATATGTCGAATATTATTAGCTCTTAATAATATTTGGACTCTAAACATTATCTTATTCTCTTGGAGCACTTCAGTTAAGTGCACAGATATGCCACAGGAGCTGATAGAAGGAATTACGCTATTCCTAATGGTTAAGTGGAGCTATTGCATGGATACTTCAGTTAGAACTCATGTGAAAGAGTTTGGTGGAGTTGATTGAGGAAGTTAGTGGAGTTGTATTCAGTTTAACTAATCTAAACATAGTTGAGCTATTTGTATCTAGTTTAACTGATTGATAAAATTAGTGAGAGTGGTGTGAATTAATTATTAATTAATTCACTAATTATAAACTCATTAATCAAATAAAGAATGCATTAGTTAACTTCAATGCATGGACAGTTTCAGTGGAGACCAGTGCAAAGATAGGTGAAAGGGAAAGTGTGACTATTAGTTGTGACTCTAAGTGATGCATGATTTGCATCCAACACTTAGTAGAGATGCCTATAAATATTGCGTGAAAAAGGCTGGGCTAAAAATTCTCATCAAGAGGCATTCTTCAGCAGAGATTGCGCAGTAGAGGCAAGCTAAAGGATGGAAAAGATCAGTGCATGTGTTTTTCAAGATCAAGCCTGATTAGTGTGTAGCAAGTGGAGATTATACTGAGAGCTTGTGAGGAGCTTTGTATAATGATTGTTACATGATCTCTATGACATATATAATATACATATAGTTGGGGGTTTTTAGATTTAAGCTTTCCCATTACATACTGTGTTCATATGTGTGAATTTTTATGGATTTAATGTGTGCATGCAATTGATTTTATTTCCACATGTAATGATCAATGGTAGAAGAGATTCTGTATTGTGCATGAAGATAAAATAGTGTGTGATCAGGAGAATCTCGATGGATAACATATCAATTATTTAAATTTCGACATGGTATTAGAGCGATATTGATCATTGGAGAAATTGCAAAGCATTGAAGCGGTTGAGTTTTAGGATAAACTCAGGCAAATAAAAATGGAGAAGAATGACACTATTCCGGTATACTTGAGAAAGTTTGTCCACTACAAGGATAAGCTTCAGAGTGTAGGAGTTAGTGTGGATGAGGAAGGACAAGTTAAGAAGGTTGGGATTCGAGCTAAGAATCTCTATAGACTTGAAGTAGATGGGATGTCTATGGAGCTTCCTACTGTTGGGAAGTGTAAGAAAGACATGCAATTGATGCTTGAGAGGGAGAAAATTTTGCATGTAGGTAATAGTGAACCTCGGGATGTGGAGCAGCCACAATATGAGGATCATGGAGTGGAAGAAACCACTCATGCAGAGAAATTTCGTGTCATATGGGCAGAGGGAGTGCATGCACCTATACCACCAGGTGAGAGGTGGGGCGACATGCATGAGTAATCCCAAGAGGAGATTTCTGGGTAGGATTCATGAGATGGTGTGGATCTCATGAATTGAACCTGGCTATGAGGTGCCCACAGTGCAACAGTAGCATGATCAGTTGGATTGGTGCAAGCAGATCAAAGTGACAGTGTCGGATATTGGAGCACGAATCAGAGTTGACAGCAAGTGCAGAGTGCATGGGTGCAAGAGTTCAACAGCGCAGTGGTTCCTGATGACATGTGCAGTTGGGCCCAGCAGAAGTCGAAGAATTTGATGATAGATGCATCAGACTGATTGAGTTTTTTGGAGCCTATTCAGTTTCAGAGGAGTTGCAGAGCAGATGCATGGAGTTGCATGGCGCTTGTGAAGGTTGCAAGGCGAATGCATGGAGTTGCATGTTGCATGCAAAGACAGTCCTTTCTTGTTGAGAGGGAGTGTTGAATATTGCAACAAGAAATAGTGAAGGAGGTATCCTGAAACATCATTCCTGATCCTAGTTGGAAAGTGATCACCTAAACTAGGTGGGGGCCACACAGGTGATTTTTGTCGCAAAGTCTATTTTTATACTATGTCTATTTTTAGACATATGATCATGTTCTATAAGTTGCGGGATGCTATTTTTGGATGGTTGGTCAAGTTGGAAAAATATATGGATTTCTATTTTTAGACATATTGGGTGGAATCTATTTTTAGATTTCTAGTCTAAAAATAGATATGTCGAATATTATTAGCTCTTAATAATATTTGGACTCTAAACATTATCTTATTCTCTTGGAGCACTTTAGTTAAGTGCACAGATATGGCACAGGAGATGACAGAAGGAATTACACTATTCCTAAGGGTTAAGTGGAGCTATTGCATGGATACTTAAGTTAGAACTCATGTGACAGAGTTTGGTGGAGTTGATTGAGGAAGTTGGTGGAGTTGTATTCAGTTTAACTAATCTAAACATAGTTGAGCTATTTGTATCTAGTTTAACTGATTGATAAAATTAGTGAGAGTGGTGTGAATTAATTATTAATTAATTCACTAATTATAAACTCATTAATCAACTAAAGAATACATCAGTTAACTTCAGTGCATGGACAGTTTCAGTGGAGACCAGTGCAGAGATAGGTGAAAGGGCAAGTGTGACTATCAGTTGTGACTATAAGTGATGCATGATTTGCATCCAAAAATCAGTAGAGATGCCTATAAAGACTGCGTGAGCAAGGCTGGGGTAATTAATTCTCATCAAGAGGCATTCTTCAACAAGGAATGCGCAGTAGAGGCAGGCTAAAGGCTGGCAAAGATCGGTGCATGTGTTTTGCAAGATCAAGCTTGATTAGTGTGTAGCAAGTGGAGATTATACTGAGAGCTTGTGAGGAGCTTTGTATGATGATTGTTACATGATCTCTATGACATATATAATATACAGATAGTTGGGGGTTTTCAGCTTTAAGCTTTCCCTTTACATACTGTGTTCATATGTGTGAATTTTTATGGTTTTAATGTGTGCATGCAATTGAATTTATTTCCACATGTAATGATCAATGGTAGAAGAGATTCTGTATTGTGCATGAAGATAAAATAGTGTGTGATAAGGAGAATCTCGGTTGATAACATATCCGTTATTCAAATTTCTACATTTACAGATTGAAGATAAAACAAATACTAATCCAATTCCCAAATCTGTAGTCAAAATGGAAGATCTCTATGATTTGAAAGGTAGATTTAATAAGATGACCAATTCAAAAAATCAGAGTTCTACTTTAAAATTTGAATTGATTAATCTTGGTACACCAGAAAAACCTCAAAACATAAACTTAGGTCTTGGTTTAAAACCTGAAGAAAGGATGGCATTCATTAAATTGTTGAAAACATATAAAGATATATTTGCATGGGACCATTCAGATCTTAAAAGATACGATACTTCCATAATTCAACATACCATAGCTATAATTTCAGATGATAAGCCTGTTCAACAAAAACTTAGAAAAATTCATCTGAATTTAGAAAGTCAAATTAAATCTAAATTAAATAAAATGCTCAAAGCCAAAGTCATTTTTCCTGTTAGACATTCGAAATGGGTGTCAAACATGGTCCCAGTTAGAAAAAAGAATGGAGACATTAGGATTTGCATAGACTAGAAATTTGAATAAATCTTGTCAGAAAGATAATTTCTCCTTACCCACCATGGAACAAATATTACAGTCAGTTGCATGATCTGAATTGATGTCTTTTCTCGACGAATTTTCAGGATATAATCAGATCATGGTACACCCTGATGATAGATTAAAGACAACATTCAGAACAAAGTGGGGAACATATGCATACCAAAAAATTCCTTTTGGGTTGATTAATGATGGTGCTACATGTCAACATGCTATGGATATAGATTTTAGAGGACAAATCAATAGCTTGGTTGTTATATATTTAGATGAAATTACTGTTTATTCTAAGCATAGAAGCAATCATATTAATCACCTAAAACATATTTTTGAAAGATGTAGAAAATACGACATTTCCTTGAATCCTAAAAAATGTTATTTTGCCTTATCAGAAGGTAAATTATTAGGGTTCATTGTCTCTAAAAAAGGAATCCATATTGACCCTGATAGGATCCAAGAAATTGAAAACATCCCTTTACCACATAATAAAAAAATGGTGCAATCATTTTTAGGACAAATTAATTTTGTAAAAAGGTTTGTTCACAATTTTTCCCAAATCATCTTACCCCTGCAATCAATGATCAAGAAAAATTCAATTTTTAAATGGGGAAAAGAAAAGAGAAATTCTTTTGAGTTGATTAAAAAATCCATCATTGAAGCTCCCTCTTTAAAAACTCCTGATTTTCTTAAATCATTTTTATTATATACATTTTCTTCTGATACATCATACACAACAGTTTTGACACAGTTAAATGATCAAAGCATTGAAGCACCGATTGCATTTTTTAGGTCTAACCTTCAAGGTGCCGAGTTAAATTATTAAACTGTGGAAAACAAGCTTATGCTATGTTTAAAGCTTTGAAACATTTCAGACCTTTTCTCCTAATAAAAAATAATAAAAGAATAGTACCTTACTCAGCGGTAAGGCAATTATTAATCCAACGAGAAGTAGGAGAGAAGAGAGCAAATTGGGTTACTGCACTTCAAGAATATGATGTAGAGATACATGTTGCTAAAATTGTTAAAGGACAAGGTATTTGCAGGATGTTAACTGGAGCCTCTCATTTACCAACAGAAGAATATCAATCAAATGAAATACAACTGTCCAAGGTAAGCCTAAACTATTCTCAGTCACAATATGCTAATCTGAATTTTTTCTTGAAAAATGGATATGCTCCTTTATATCTCAATTATACAACAAAGTGTTCTCTTAGGCTTAAAGAAAATAAATATCAACTCATAGATGATGTGTTATTTAGGAATAATTATGATTCTATATTATTGAGATGTTTAGAAAAAACTGAAGCTGAGAAAGTAATGCAGGAATTACATGATGGACCAGCTGGAGGTCATTTCGGAGGAAACATCACAGCTCATAAAATAATGCATGCTATTTAATATTGGCCAACTCTATTTAAATATGCACATGAATATGCGAGAAAATGTAAAGTATGTCAAACTACAGTGGGAAGAGAAAGTAAAGTAGCATTTCCACTCTAGCCAGTAAATATCCAACAACCATTTGAACAATGGGAGTTAGATATTATAGGTGAAATAACTCCTAACTCTTTAAAAAAACACAAGTATATTCTTACTGCAACTGATTATTTCACAAAATGGGTAGAATCTATCCCATTAAAGGTGGTTAATACACAAATTATTACATATTTTATTGATCAGTTCATAATCACTAGGTTTGGTCTCCCATCAACTTTGATATTTGATAATGCATCTTAATTTTCCGGAAATTCCATGATACAATTTGCTTTGAAAAGAGGTTTTAAATTAAAATACTCAGCTAACTATTATCCACAAGGTAATGGATTAGCTGAATCTACAAATAAAAACCTTATTATAATCATCAAACGAACTATAGAACGAAATCATAAAAATTGGCACAAAGCACTATTATTTGCTCTTTGGGCAGATAGAATCACCCAAAAAGCCTCAATAGGTACTTCTCCATTTGTGTTTGTTTATGGGAAAGAAGCATTTCTACCCACAAACGTAACAATACCATCATTTGCTTTAGTGCAATTTGTTAACGAAATTCCTTCATCTTCCCTTCAACTTAGACAAGATCAAATTCTTAAGTTAGAAGAAGGAAGAGAAAAAGCCAAACAAACTCATAGTCATCATCAACAGATAATAAAAGCCTCATTTGATGCAACTTCTGTCGGTCTAAATAATTTTCAAATTAGTGATTTGGTATTGAAATGGGACAAAGCGCATGAGGAAAAGGGTAAACACACGAAGTTTCAAAAACTCTGGCTAGGTCCATTTCAAATAATTGAAGAAATAGGCCCATCAACATTTCTGTTACAAGATTTATTGAGCAAAAATGATTCTTTTCCTGTTAATGGGAAGATTTTGAAAAAATATTTCTCATAGGAGGTAACCCCTTCTATCCTTGTATATTAAAATATTTTGTTTTTCTTGTCAAAATAAAATCTTTCTTAGTACTGATAGTTGGCCTTTCAAAACAAATATCAGATGAATTTCTTTTCACTTATAAAAAATGAAAATGTTAAGGAAGGAAAATCGAAAGATTTAGAGAGACAGATTGATTTTATCTTTCTAAAAAATGAAATTTCAATAAAACAATTTTTTTTTTTTTATGAGCTCTCATTTTTATATAGGATGAATATTCTTTTATCAGTCAAGAAAATAAAATTTAATATAGTAAGAAAACTTCTTGCAGAAAATAAATCTAAAACTCGACATTATCATCTAGTATCTTAAAAAGATCTATGATTCATCACATTCGGAAAATCTTATAAATTTTCAAAAGGAATTCAAAAGAAAATAAAAAGATATGATTTGAAGAAAAACTTAAAAGAAATAATCCTCATCATGAGCTTGTTTACCATGTTCATAAAGAAATAGTTAAACTGACATTACTAATACTACCTACCAAAACAGTGGAATGACTTGAGATTATATCATAAAGACAAGGGGTCTCATCAAGAGCCAGCTCGATCAGTTTAATTACTATTTGTGAATGGCATTGTGATTATTTGGTTACCAAGCCAAGACAATGGCTTTTAAGTAGATAAAAATATATAAAAGAAATTTTTCATAAATTAGAATTTACTTATGAACATTATAAGAAATACTGGATGGGAAAATGGATCATAGTTGGGTAAAAGGTAACCGTGCCAAAAGCTTAAAATTGCCTATTGGAACAGGGGCTCTATCTGTGATAAAAGAGTAAATTTATATAAAGCTGATCTGTAAATGTTATTTACTTTATCCTTTTAAACTAAGTAACGACTGATATAGATTTTCATACTTATATATTTATAGAGGAATTCTCATGAATAGTGAATAAAATGAATTTTCATTGCTTGGCAAAGATATTATTTCTTTGAAATTTCGTTCCTTTAACTTTTTTATTTTTAAAAAGGTTTAGAATTTTCAAAAATTTTATCAGAGATATCTGGTTCGTCCAAGTGAATCGCCAAATGTTGTGCTATACAATAACCCCCCATTTATTTTTTTATAAATAGGGACCCTTTAGAAATAAATAGGAAATCATTTTTATAATTTCCTAAAATAAAAAACTTAGAAAATAAAAAATTTCTGTTTTTCCTTAAAGTGTATCACATATTACATATATTATTTCAAAAAGAATTATAAAATGTAAAATATGAGAATTGTGAAATGTGCTCAAAGCCTTTTCTAAGAAATAATTAAAATAAAAAACCTTGTAAAAACATCAAATCATCATTTTATTTTATTTTCCTTTTCGCATCGCACTTTATTTAATCAATGGAGCTTTAAGAAGCAAATGATATAAGTTGTGATACCCATGGACCCGAAAAGAAAATAAACTAGGAAATATAAAATCTTTCGCTATCGCGGTCACTTTAAGTTTTTTGCAATTCGCATTGCGCTCAACTTATAATATATACTCGAACGTTATCCTATAAAAGTTGCGATCTGCGATTTGCGCAGATCAAATTTCACAGCCTTTAAGGGTCAAGCATCACCAAATAATATAAGGAATGATTGCAACTTTCGTATTAAATGAATTCGGCGTGTCAAAACAGCTTGTGTCATATCAAATGGAATTTAAGATCTTAATGGCTTTAAAACGATTGATAGATCTTACGTGTGAAGTCATGTGAAATATTAAATTAGGAATTATGAAAGATGATTGATAGATTGACATCTTCTCGCGTGTGTTTGATGTAAATTATTGATTTACTCTCATAATACTCCTTATGTGTTAAATTCACTTCGCTCTTAGGAAACCAATTATCGGATTGAATAAGTTCAAAATGATCAAAATGGGCAAAGAAATTTCTCAAACATCGTCCACAGAAGACATAGATGTGTCTTCAATATTTTCAGACATTGTCTGTAACAAAGACTGCGGCAGTTTCACATGGGAGGAAATGTATAAACTCTTTGAAGACAAAGGACCAAGGGTGATAAAAAAAGTTTCTAAAACAGGCACTGATTCAACCTTTGATGCAACCCTTTTTGATGTTGCATGCTCGTACATTCACAGGATAGTTGCGAGACCAAAGATTCTTCCTTATACAGATATGGTTAAGTGGGAAATTGACCACTTAAACATTAAATATAGAATGTTCAAGAATGCGAGAGGAGAAACTATAGGTTCTTACAAAGCAGATGATTTAGTAGCAATGTATCACCTACCAACCCCGCAGAAGAAATAAGAGAATAAATATGTGCAGAATTTCAAAGCAAAACATCCAGATCTTATCAAATTCATCCATGAATGGAAGGACAATGAAGGTAAATTGAAGCAAGATAAGTCTGGTACATACCCAATTGCACAAATTCCTAATCCTTATTGTTATGCTGCTGGTATGTTATGTAGAATATTTGCTAAGCTTGATAGTACTAGATTTTCAAGAGATTGGGTTCCCCTAATTGACACAATCATCAATTCATCTATCTTAAATTGGGCAGAAATTTTATCCAATTGTTGGGTGTGGAGCCTAATTATCTTGTTTATTTTGTATCACAGCATTTGACCCCTGTACCATAATGGGGCAGCAACGCCGCTCATAATTAAACGCTGCCTGGGGGGTCCAAGGGGTGCAGCTGCGACTTTATGGAGCCCCCCCCTGGCGGGGGGTTTCGGGGGAAGCACCCCCAAAGCTAAAAACAAATGTAAAATTGCCTTGTAAAAGTATAGTAATTTCTAGTCAATCTGGGTCGTTCATTAGGCAGGTGATCTGACGATAGAAGTTATTTTTAGTTTAGGGTTTTTTTCCCTAGAAGGAAACCCCTCACTTTTATGAGGGTATTGTATTGCGGCTGTGTATTCTTAGAGTGAGAAATAGATAGGGAGATTGTGAGAGAGAATAGAGGATATTACAGTGGATCTGTTGTAGGTTGTGTCCCTTCTTTTTTTCTGGATAATAGAAACGAAGGACTGGCTGTTCAGGGTGGACGTAGCCCAAACTGGGTGAACCACGTATATACGTGTCTCTCTGGTTTTATGTGTTTTGTGTGCTTCTGTTTTCCGCATATTTTATATGTTTCATTTCTCTGTAATATTTAATTTTCTAACACCAATTACCTAGCCAAGCATATAACTGAATATAGGAATAAAAGAAGTGTTTCACTCAGAGAAATACCTCCTTTTTATATATCTGCCTATGTCATGGACACTATCTGTTTTACTTCTAATTTTCCTACCATGGGTTGGAAATGGACTACCAAAAACCCTACCCCGATTCATATCTACCACAGAGAACTTTGGGATTCTGAGTTCCACTTACACTTCTATAAAATCTGCTATGGAGTCATATTGCCCATACATCAGATGATTTTCAACAAAAATGCTCCTAGGGTTTCTGAAGAAGGAAATGTACATATTCTTCCAGTAGCTAGATGGTTTGCCAAAGAAAAGTTCACATATATTATATTATTTGGGAGTTATGATCCTCCCCATGTTTTACCTTACTATGTTCCAGATAAATTACTTGCGAAAGAAATAGCCTATCAACTTGTCAACGATGTCACAAAACAGCTAAAGGATGGTAAAAAGGCTATTTTGCCTACTTTCCCTCTACAGTGCAGCACCTTTTCTTTGGCTAATATTGGCCACATGTTTAAAGATATTCCTAAGATTCAATTATTGAAATTGGTGTTTATGCCAGGAAGATTATATGATCCCAATGATGTGATTAAAAATTACATCACAGAGTTAAAAATGAAGCCTTTTGTAAACGAAGAAGATGAATTTGATGAATTCTTCCAAGGCATGGAAAATTTCTCTGATATTATCAAATATGTTTCTAGTCAATTAAGTCAAGAAGATGCTGAAGCTTTTCAAGCATATCGAAACAAGAGACTAGAAAACGTTCCTTTGAATTTGTTGACTATTGAAGATGAAAAGCACACTCCAAGTGTTAGTCTGGATGATGAAATGAAAGATATATCTGAAAATGAATTAGTTCAATCACAGCAGCAGTCTGATAATTCAGATCAATCTGAAAATGAATCTAGATCTAACAAAGAAAATTTAGAAATTGACCAAATTATTCAAGAGATAGAAGTGCTGGAGAGAACAAGGAACAGTGGGACAAAATAAAATTCGAAAACAATTCAACATAGTCATAGCATGTTAGATCAGTCCAAGCCGTCTTAGGTAAAATATCTGATGAATGAATGGGAAGAATTTTCTGATGCAATAAATACTCCCAAAGAAAATCCCATTACTAATCAAGCATCAAATTTCCAAACACCAGAACCTTCACAAAAAATAGTTAAGACTATCAATCCGCGGCAAAGAGTTCTAGCAATGCATGAAAAATAAATCATACCGGCCTACCCCATAGATCAGATAGTTCTACAGATTGAATATATTCATTCATTAGATATTTTCTACAGTCCTAGCTACAAGGTTGTAGTTAAAATAAATAAAAGAAGAAGGATTGATGAAACAACTCCAAAACCAACAGATGAATCAGTCGATGTACTTTGGAAGGATTCCTCAGATGATCCCACTAAACATCTAACCAAGTTATCACAATATGCAGGGGCATATGCCACCGCTATTGTTGATAAAGCTATTGAGGTTAGAGTATTGTTGAAACAAAAGGAAGCCAAACTACAAGAATTAGAACAGTTGTTAAATGAAGAGAAAGCCAAGTCCATTGAGCAGATCAAAATAAGCACAACCCAATTTCATGAAGATATTAAAAGCCTCAAATCAAAGTATCAGACAGAGCTTAATGAAAAGCAAGCACATCTAGAGAGAGATTTGGCTGAGTTACAGAGTCAACCATAGATAGAACAATTCATCAAAGAAGCACTTGATGTAAACACCATGTTAAATAAAGAACAAGAAGTGTTTTTTCACCAAGATTCCATGATTGATTCTTATTGTGATTCCACTAAGATAATGATTCAGCAAATAGCAATTCAGAAATTGGAATGTGAAAGACTTGAAAAGAAAATTGAAGAACACATTCAATGGAAAATTTTAGAAACAGGAAAGCAAGCTAATCTACCACAAATCGATAAGCTTCACAAAGAACTATTATTCGCAGAATGGAGAGCACAAATTAATAAAGCAAAGAAAGCAACGACCAATACATCCAAGAAATCAAATGAGATTATTCAGCCTATATGTGGTCAATTGTTTAAAATAGAACTTCGTAAAGAAAACACGTATGATGTGTTTTCAGGAAAAAGAGAAGTAGAAATAAAGTGGAGACAGAGAGCAGATACACAAGAGAAAATGATCAAAAAAGTTAATAAGTTTGATCAAGAAAATTACTGGAATTTTCTAATCAAATCTTACCATTAACATCAAACACTTCAGTCTCTTACAGATTCAGCAAAAAGATCTCAGTCAGTAATCTCAAATTCTATTTTCAAGGGATAGATTCGATCACGGATATCACAGCCAACTCATCTTAAAGAAATTCTAGATATTTTTCAACTTCGTGATCACACTCAGAAAGAAGGGCAGGATTCGCAAAATTAGGATTGTTAGTTTAAAATTCCTAGATTATTGTTTAAGTTAAGCTTTTCGAGAAAGGTTGTTTGAAACCTCCTCTACATTTTTGTAATAATTTAATTTTAGTTTATAGTTAGTTTAGTATTTAAACCCTTCTCATGCATTTAGAGAAGGGTCCATAATTTTGTTGAGAACATTTGCAAAGAATGCTTAATTGTAAGTAAGTTTGTGTATGCCTTGATAAAATGATGGAACATGACCTTTTTAGTTATATATCATTTTGTTGATCACTGTTGATGCAATTTTGTATTCTTTGAAAGAATTACTAATAGAAGAGTTGAATTTGGCCTATTATCATTGATCAGATGAACAGGACAATACACATCTGGTACTATTATCATGTATGCTAGTTCTGTTTTGAATATTAGTGATGAATCCAGCTTTCATGAATTATATATGAAATTGATTGTTTTTGTCTGAAATATCAGTTCCACTATTGTACGATATAAAGATAGAAATTGGTTTGTTTAATATTATCATCAAATATATGCCATATGTTTCTCATTTTCTTTTGATTAACCATTTTTCAAGAGAATCATCTTACAAAGTAATAATTCTATTAAATCTGTGATGATCTTAATCATCACAGATTGAATAGATATCATTCTAGATCCCATCAAATTAGTATTATCCCAAGTTAGATTAAATTAGAATTAATTCAAGGTTTTGCATTTTAGAATAATTTTTTTTTAGTTTTTAGTAATTCTTCATGCAAATCCTTTGAGAGAAACCCAACAATCAAACAAAAAACCAAACTCTAGGAAACTGGTCCCATTATACCCAGTCGGGGCCACTATCCCAAACGGAAAAGGAATTGTCTTAAGGTCTGGACTGGGTGGTTATCCCCCTTGCTGCTGCCATATATTTCTGAGGCCTCAACAAGTCCGCAGGGCTCGAACCCGCGACTTCTGGTCGAGAAACCACATGACACAACCACCCGATCTGCATGTTAGTTCTTAACTATCATGGGAGGTGGCTTGTATTTAAAGTTCAATGTATTGATGTGTGGGGGTTGGGGATCGTCGGTGGTCCCAACCCACCAGTGTTCCCCACGATCGTGGTCACATTACAACATGTGAAAGTTACAACAAACTTCACAACCGACAGTTTAATCGACAACCTTCACAGTTGTTTCTGCATGTTTTATGTTATATATGTCACATGGCCACAAAAAATTCGCGCGGTTATATAACAGTTAGCCTAACCCATGACTTAATCCGGAGTTACGACAAACCAACCCGCTGTTACATGCCTTAGTTCCATTGTTCGTTATTGTTAGGGAGGGGTTTGGGGTGCGCAGGTGGCCGCCCCTAACCATAACATTTATTGTAACTGTTAGTTCTGGCAGGATTTATGGAGCACGCCTATTTTTGGGCAGAGTTGGCTAAATTAACTCCAATTAAGTGGAGTTCTCCACTTTTAGTGGACCTTTTCTAGGTGTAACTGGGAAAGTTTCACCCATTCAGGGTTAATGAAGAGTCATTTTTGACTAATTGGATCATTCTGGAGCCATTGGTGCAGATAAAACGACAATTAGATAACTGTAACTACATGTATTTGAAAATTTTTGAGCATAATGAAAGATGGACATGCCATTGGGAGCTGGAGCAGAAGATGTAGCCAATGAGGGGTAAACTGCTTCATCATGCCTATTGTGTAAAGGTTATGTGGTGACTTATTTCTCTATTTTATAGTATTTTTCAGTGTTATTTGTGCTTATTTCATGCTTCTAATTCACTAAAATCATCTACAATTCATGGTTAAAATACTCAATATTTACGAAAACTAATGAGACAAGTATGCACATGTTTATAAACTGAAAAGACACTTAGTACAACAAAACTAATACAGTCCTTTCAGATCAATAACTCCACCCCTTACTATCCACAAGCCAATGGCCACGTTGAGGCTATCAACAAATTCTTGGTGACTATGCTTCAACGTAGCATTAGGAAGCACAAACGAGACTGGCACCTCATGATTTTCTCAACTATGTTGGCATACCAAACCAATGCTAAGATTTCCACTGTATTCACACCATTCCAATTGGTGTATGGTCTAGAGGCCACACTCCCGATCAAGTGTGATATTCCTTCCTGTAAGCTAGCTATCGAACTACTTCGTGGTACTTCACCAGAGGAGGAATTTCTGTTGTACCTCAGCATCTCGATGAGACCGGAAGGCTTGATGCATCATTTCTTGAAGCGGAGAAACGATGAGTTAAGGTTCAATATGACAAATCCATATATCTCACATTTTCTCTGCAGGTGACTTGGTCCTGCTTTATGACCAAGACCATGATAAGTTGCGAGTAAGAAAGATTGAGCCAATTTGGCATGGGCCCTATATCATTCAACGTGTATTGTAGTGAGGAGCTTATGAACTATTTGATTATGAAGGAAATCCTTTAGCTGAGCCCTGAAACGGGCTCTATCTGAAAAAATATTATGCTTAATCATAAGTGTGATACTTTGTACATTAGTGTTTTATTCATTAATTTGCTTTGAGTTAATTTTTGGTGTGATTTTTGCCTTGCAAACATGTTTCCTCTGCTCAACTTGTGTTCCACTTGGTTTGTAGATTTTTTTGAATCATTACGTTGGTTTTGTTGATGGTGCTTACTATGGCACACATAACCTGTCTCCCGTAACATGGGCACTCTTTGCTCCTGATACCATGTTGATTAATTTACAAGGTATTTGTATGGGTTAAACAACTAAAAATATTTCCAAGTATAGTGCGGTGATCGAACTATTATCAGATTTCATTGATCTTAGGATTATAGATTTGGTTTTTAAGTTAAACTCACAACTCATTGTGTTACAATTGAATGGGCATTATTTTGTGCACAATCCTCAAATATTGCGTGTTAAATTATTGGATTTTATTTATTTATTTCATCACATATCAACATATTCCAAGATGTTTAAATACATTAAAAAATACATTAGCAAACCATGTATTAGATAGAAATTTTCACAATATGTAAAATCAAGACATCATTATTATACACAAGTAGCTATAGAAAAATGCATATATATATATATATATATATTATTCAAAGTGTTACATTCAAAATCTAAAAATATGTTTTGTTAAAAAAATGGTTTTCTCGAGTGATACATCTGCAAGACAAAAATGTAAAAATAGGTCAGTATCCACTCGCATTGTGCCTTGGCCAGAGTGTGCGATAGCCCGACTACTTAAGTGGGAGTAATCTACACAGATTGCTCAGGACTTCAACTATATCTCTCTTAAGGCGTAGACGAATTTGATTGAACGTAGCATGCTCGGGAATGACTCTAATGAGGCCAACCAGGTTCTGATCCAGCTCAGCTACTGTATCTGCTTCCTTCTGATAAGGAGCATCCTCTGCTAGACAGGCTTTCCTCCGTGCAATCGGTGACATGCCGAGAGGTATCTGAGGACCCATATCTGTAAACACATCATAAGTTTATGTTTCATAACACATAACAAAAAAACATTCAAAAAGTAAAAATTAAAAAAAAAATTACCTACATCAGTCCACTCTGTGCCTGGTGGAATCAGAAAATCTGGATCTCCTCTAAAGTTGGTACTAACATATGCGTAGTCCTCAACTACAATAAGTTGACATCCCAGCCAACTGAAAAAGGGTACGGGGAAATGCATCTGTTGGCTCCCACCCTGTCAGGGCATAATATCGCACCATCTCATCAGCCTTGGATCCCTTGAGGCTAGATCATGGATCTCTAGCCACTGATACTAGAACATGGGTACTCTCTCTAGAAAGAATGTCACCAGGATTGACCTATACCTGAACTGTTTTAGTATCCATGTCTTGCACTTGGTTAGCTCGCTCTTCATGTTAGCCAGTAACCCCTCAAACCAGTTGAATTGTTGGGGCCAAGAAATCCACCACGTATTGGAACTGATATTGCATTATCTTAGGCAATGCCTGGGCTCCTGCGACTCTCCTGATGCAATGTAGTATCATGTGCAGGGGAAGCACTTTCATGGAATAAATATCTACCTTCATGTTCTTTGTTTTCCGAGCCCTAGGACAGTATATCTGGATGAGCATGTTGGTACTCTCACCAGAGAGTTGGATCCTCTCCCCTCTCCTGGACAGTGCAGTGATGAAATATATGTCCATCAAATCTAGCTCTAGCTCTTAGTCCCCGATGATAACAAATTTCAGTTCATGTCCTAGATATTGATAAAGTATTGGACTAGCTCGAGTTGACCTCTTAGACTGGTTGTTTGAAAGAATTTCAACAACCTACAATTGCACAAAGTATTGATGAAATTTTGGTCTAGAAAATCTTGGTGGTCTTCCACCTCATGTCATTGTTCTTTCTATTTGACCTGCATCTTTGACGAAAGCACCTGCAAAACATGTCCAATTGAATTTTTAGGAGTTTTCATTGGAGTTATTTTAGAAATTAGTGGTGGATTTGGGTGGATTTAATGTTTTAAAATCCTTCTTGTGGCCAGCGTGACTTTTTGAATTAATTTTGCGTTGACGGCACACTACCCTAACGCCCTAAACGCGACCAACATGACCCCAATAACTCTAAATTGCATTGGTCGCAGGTGATCTTAAAATTTCAAATTATTCCCTCTCAACTCCCTATTTCTAAAATTAAATGAAAAATGAATGGAATAAAAATGAAAAGGAGGTTTAGAGCTCTTACATGATGCTAACGGATCGACAAATCGTGCCTTGAATCGGTTGTTACACGTGATTTTGTCACCATGACATTTGAATGTTCATACGGGTCTATCACCACCATTAGGGAAATTTTGAGGTCTAAAATGGGCCTCCTAAGGAAATTATAAAATAATAGTGGAAATAATAAAATAAGATTTGATTACATCATCAAATTTTAGACGGAAAAAAGAAAAAACTACTTTTTCAACTCGTATTTTCAACTTATCTCCCAAATTTTTTACTCACATTTCAAGTGGGAGTACTCGTTGGATGAAAAATTTAATTCCTCATCCAAGGAGTACCCATGTTGCATAATTTTGGTGGATCCTTCTACACGAAAAAGAGAAATACATGAAAAACGTGATTGCAAACATGTGTTTTCATGTATTTCTCATTTTTCGTGTAGTAGGGTCCATCAAAAGTATGCAACATGGGTACTCCTTGGATTAAGAATTAAATTTTGCATCCAACGAGTACTCCCACTAGAAATTTGAGTAAAAACTTTGGGAGATAAATTGAAAATACGACTTGAAAAAGTAGTTTTATTATTTTATTAACTTTTAATCTTTTTACCCTTTTACTTAAAAAATGGTGAATCATCCCCCATGGTTGATGTTAGTGACCTATAAATATAGGATTCATAATTTTGACTTGACTATTAATAATCTTGTAAATCTATACATACTTTGCCGTCTGCAAGTTGTATTCACATATTTTGTAAAAAAGTAAAAAAAATAAAAAAAATCAAAACGAGGGTAAAAATTCCTAAAAGAAAAATAAAAGGACTTAGAAAAAATAAAATACCCCAAAAGAAAAATGAATAAAAAATGAAAGTGTGCAAGTATAAATGCCACTACTTTTACCTTTTAACTGTGGCAGAGTGTCAATAAATGCCATAGTCTGTGATGAGTTGAACAATTTAATATTGACTTGTCACTTTTCAATTTCAAATGTTATAGATAGAGAATAAAGAGTTGTCATACAATTTAATCATGACAATTCAGTAGTTAGTTAGAGAAATAAGTGAATCCAACAGTTTAGTCTGGATTCATGGATGAAATAAGTGTAGAATTAGATAGTTTTCTTTCAGAAAGAATAAATGTTGTAAAGGTTGCTAGCTCAAATGCACCTTACTAAAAAGAAAGAAAAAATGTTAGCATGGTAAGTTGGGTAGGTAGAAGAAGGTGAAAAGCATCAATGTAAATATCATTCATGAAGGCTGCAAATAACTAACTTCCCCTCCCCATAGCCATTACACATTCTAAACTATCAGTCAGAAAGGCTCAAGGCATTTCCTTTAATTTTCTTGGGATTGGACCCAGGGCTATATGGCTGAGCAGTGAAAAGTGTTAAATGTCTACATTAATCCCCAAAATTACATCATTTTCCATTTATGCATTTATCCCCCTGAATAATCCTAAGTAAAACCTCAGTTTTACTTAAAGACACTATAATTCCCATTTAACTAATTTCCTTCATCACATGAGAACATTAAACCCTCAAAATTACATTATATCATAAGTTAAAGTGATGAGATTAATATGATGCAAATTGTCTTTTAAACTTCACTTTACTTGGTTATGTTTATGTATTTTGAGTATACCTTATCCCATTTTCATATTAACTTTAACTTATGTATTAAATCCCTATATAAATAACCTTTTCATATATTATATAACTCCCTTTTATATAATAGCCCCAAAAACCCATTTATTATAACTTGAGCCAAAGTTAATAATCCCCACATGTTTAAATAAAATACCCACCTTATACCCCCTTTGGCTAAACATATCTTTATATAAACATCCTACCCCCTGTGGTAGTTAAATCACTTAGATTTAAATACTATATAATAAAAATATGCAAAAAACCCTTAAACATGTTTAAATATATGTTTAAAACAAAAAATATTGAAAACCCAAAGTTTCGTTCAAACGAAAACATCATAACCCTTTCCCTCGTCCCTTAACCTATAGTTAAAATTATAAAACAACCCTTTTTACCTAATAAAAATCCTCTTACCTCAGTATTAACCACTGGTTAAGCCCTTTTAAAACCCCTCCCGATCACTTTTTTCATTGGAAAAATTTTGATTTGTATATAAAACTCAATCAAAATCCTTTTCCCATCTGGCTCAATCCTAACCCTCCGATCCCCAACATCCATTTGATCCAACGGTTGTTATCAAATGCGACAGTTTATTTCATTTCCATCCCTTCCCTTATCGTGTAGCATGATAAACGTTAGATCTTTATTCACTTCAAGATCTGATGACCCAAATTGAACCCGATGATGCCTTTTCCCCTCACTTTTTCTTTTAATCTGGACCCTTCGCTTTTGAAAGCTAGATCCGACGGCCGATATCTTGTATTGGGCAAATAAAATGCCCGACCGAAGTTTTATAAAATTTGTGCGATATGGTTGGTTTTCCCAAACCACCCTATGTCGACGTGTCATGATATGATTGAATCGCGTTAAAAAAGTTAATTACCACTTACCGCTTCATAGCCACGCGATAAATCGCCAGCCCAATACAAAACCCCTCACACCCTACCTGCAATTAATACATTTAAACTATGATTCAACCTTTGGTTTGATGTATTAAAACTTATGGTTTTCTATTGTATTTCACCTATTTGTGCCTGTAAGCCTGTGAAAAACCTTTGCTGGGCCTTTTTTTGCCATTTTCCAAACTACCAGTGAACCAGTCGTCATGTGAAAGAACATTTCTCTCTGAAATTCACTCACATAGAACCTACATACCCTCTGATAACCTAATTCAGCAGAATTGAAGACCGTAAGTGCACTTGCAACTCCATTGATTATAATTATACCTTTTTTTAAAGGTATTTTTCGTCAATCTTGTCCATAAAAACTTCAATTTCAAAGGAAAATCATCATTTTATCAGCCATTTCCTTTAATTAGCTAAATTATCCATACAGAAAATCCAAAAAACATCCAAAATACAGGGGAAACCCTGTCAAATTTTCCCTAGAATCCCTCCTTTCCATTTTAGCAAGTTTTACCCATTCCCTGATCATTTTTCACTGCTAAAAGCGATCAAAACCATACTATGAGCATTAAAAATTCTTTTTTTATTCCATAGCCCTGCTCAGAGTCCTATTTTGCCAGAAAATCCTTCAAATACCCCTTGTTTCTAAAAATATAACTTAGCAAACAATTTAAACTTGCTTTGTTCAGCTAAAAATGACTAAGAAACAAGTAACCCCCAAATCAGGAGGCCCAAAACCTCAAAAGAAAGCCTCTGCCAAAATCCCTCAGCCTGAGCCTTCTAAACTTGATAAACCCACCCCTGCACTCACGACTGAGTCCACTGAAGTTGTTAAGCCTGTCCAACCTCCAGTTACTTCACAAGAAAATAGTGCTCTTGTTGATCTTGATTACAGAATATTTGACCCTTCAGTTGAGTTCAATTTACTTGATGTCTATAACTGGTGTTTTGGAAAATTTGTAGTGAAAAGTGATAAGGATATACCAGTATGGGATTCCAATCTGCCAAAGTAAATTGTCCCCCTTACTCATTCAGCCCCTGATTTTGTCAAATTGTGTGAGTCATACTATCTTCCGGACCAGAGGTGCATTGTTAATAAAGATAGGGAGATCATATTTTATATCAATGCTGAATCCATAAACTCTATGCTGCAACTAAACCATGACCCCAATACTGTTTCATTGTCAATAGAGGAATTAACTCAGCTTTACCTGGACTTGGATTTTGCTTCCAAATTCAAAATCTTCCAAATTTTTTGGCGTACACATGTCCATGTTCCTAAAGTTAATCCTCCATTTGATACCTTTGACTTTCCAAGTGAAACAAGTCAGATTGTCTCCATGTTGTCATCTATACTGGGATATAATAGTGATGAGTTCACTGATGTTGCTATCTTGGGTTTTCCGTCTACTTTAAGTCCTGGCCAGCCTCCATCTGTTGTATACAACTTTGCCAAGTTTATTGTAGAAAATATGCACTACCAATTGTCCAGATTACCAGAAGAAGGAGTCTTTAGATATACTTCATATCTACTTCATCTCTTTTTGTATTATCAAGCTGACAAATTTCCTATTGAGTTTCAAAAGCTAGATCCAGAAGGGAGTGTACTTTAAGTTTTATTTTGATCATTAATTTTGAGGAAATGGAATAGGGAATACACCTATACAGACTTCATTGACTTGTTTATAGTAGCTTCTATGAATTTGTTGAATAAGGAACAAACCCCTAGAATTAATAAAGAAACTAAGAGGATCTTACAGCTATCTAAGAGCTATAAAACAGGGGATTGGTACATGTATAAGAACTACACAGATATCAGAGTATATGGTGCACTCTTGGCCCCATATAAACTGCCTAGATTTGTGACTACAGTGATTTTTTCTCTAGAATATTTGAGGCAACTTTTGAATGCAGATGAAGTCAATTTTATGGCCTCCAGAAAAAGGACTCAGTTTAAACTCAAAAATCAAGTTGGGCCATTCATTGTTAATAACAGAGAAGCATCAAATGAGATTAATGTCAAGTTGAAAGAATACAAATTCCCATATAGCTTTATGTGGAATTATGATCCTTAGGGTGTTTTAAGCCAAATCAGATTGAAATGCAAGTTGTCTGCTTTCTTGCATGAACCCAAGCCTCAAATTGAAAAATATGCCAATAAAATTGAGTGGGAGCCAAATACTTTATTTGATGATGACTCACATGGCATACAGGGAGACAGTGGAAAGGATAAACAGGTATATCAAACACAGGTTGTTACAGTCAACAAAGAAGCTGAAATTTTTTATAAAAGAAGAAAAGAGGAAGATAGTTTCACAGCTGAAACTATTCTAGAAAAAATATTCAGGATTCCATACAGTAAGAAGAGTAAATTGACGGAGGAAGAAAGGAATAAAGCTATTAATGTTGAAGATAACAATGGCCATCAAACTGATGATGAGGCCACTTTAATTGTAAATGAAACACTTAAGGAAGTTCATGATGTCCAACTTGAAGCACAGTAGAAAGACACTGTCATGGTTCATAAACAAACAAATGTTGATATTCCCTCTTCTTCCAAAGAACCTGACAATGCAGAGTTAGATATTCAAATCAGATTCAGAAAAATCAGAGAAAAGAATGAAGAAATCAAAAGTGAAGTATATTCTAAGTTCCTCAAAGAAAAGCCTGGGAATAAAGATAGACTCCTCTTAGCTTTTGATTACTCTTCAAACAAATTGGTAATGTCATTTCTGAAACATATAGTGGCTGATCCAAAAACAATTGCAGACTACTCAAAGACAGACTTGGAAGTTGATGCAGATGCTGTCCATGAATTGGACCAAATAGAATTCCACAGGAGCAATACAGAGATGTTGTATTCCAGAATAGTAAAAAATACTATGAATTCTATTAAGTTTGAGAAAAAGCTGATAAATCTTTAGAATCAAATGAAATTGGATAAAGCATCATTGTATGCCAATGGCTTAAGAATCAAAGGACTGGAAGATATAGTAATTGACGCAGGAGCTGACCCAGCAAACATTGAAGGAGAAAAGGCCATAATCAAACAGAAAAATGAAGATATAGCCGCTCTCAGGAGACAACTGAAATTGCCTCAAAGTGAAAATCCCCAGGCAAAGGAAATCCTTCAACAAAAAACAGAGAATGATGAATTAAAATAGCTTGTTCTAAAGATGACAACCCAAATAAAGGAAATGGAAAGCCAAATAGAAGCTTTCATACAAGAAAATGAAAATTTGAAGAAAGCTCAGCAATCTTCCATTCCTACAGTTATCCCAACTGTAAGTACAACTATCCCCTCAACATTGGTAGAACATTTGGCACTGCAAGGAGTATTGGCAACTATAGTGTCAATTACTTCCAAAGATATCTCTTCCACTTCTTCATCAACATCACAGATAAACACAGTAGGGGAAACAACTGCAATAATCAAGGCTATGGAAGACATGTCCATAAAATATCAAGAGATAATCAATTTAAAAGGCACCATCAAAAATCTGGAAGCATCCAAAAGAGATGCCTTAATCACTTCCAAAGGACATGAGCAAAGGGCTGACAGATTACAGGAACAGGGGAAAATTCTTCAACAGAAGGTAAATCTTACAGAATAATTTTCCTACATAAAAAGTCATTTATGGACAAGAATCACTGAAGGCATTCACACACAATGGCCTTCTATTTAGATAATATATGAGCAAAAAGATCTTCTACAAGCTGCCTTAGCAGAAATTGATAAAACAAAGAAGGAACTTGGTAACAATCCACCACAAGCAATTTAGCTCATATCATTTTTGAATAGTGAAAACAACGAAGAACTATAAGAATTGAAGATTCCTGATAGGACAGAGGCTATCCTTGAAATTAGAAAAGTCCTAACAAAGAGAAACATTATGAACAATCTGGAAGAGAAGTGTGATAATATGAACATATCAATCAGTAAATGCAAGACCAAATATGACTTGCTGCTAGAAGCAGGACTTCCATATATTCATGTACGGAATGAAAAATTAATGCCACAGAAGGACTATGACCAGAAAATTAGATCCCATGCTAAGGAGCAGGCTAAAAAGCCTTTGCCACAAGGATCTCTAAGTGGCAAAGTAATACTTCAATATTTTGAGAATTTGTTCTTTTTGGAGAATGAAATTAAGCATATGTTCATAGTAAAGCCAAACTATGCTAAATACACAGAGGCTGATGAAAGTTATAGAAAATTGAAGAGTATAAAGATCCCCACAGCTCAAAAATGGTAAGAATTCACAGATCTGATGTGAATTTGACAGGTAAAAGAGGAGAAAAATCACATGAAGAAATCATATTTTACTATTACCTTAGGGTTAAAATTCAGGGTCAAAGTGTATCATATGTCAAAGAGTATCAGTAAAAAAGAAAGTTACTACTAGTTGTTTTTCAATTATAGCAGTAAAACAGTGAAAATCAAAGATAAAGAGTATCAGGATTGGAAAGTGAAAAGAAGGAGTGATCTACAAGCTATCTTCAATGAGATAAAGCATCCAATGCCAACAATGCTCATAGAAAATAATGAAATCATTTTAATTAGGATAATCAGTTCTATATTTCCTTGTAAAAGAGAACAGCTTGCAAACTGTTTTGCTGCTGTCCCTCTTCTTATGTTATATTTCCTATTTTTCCTTGAAACATTATCTCAAACTTTGAGATATTTTGTAAGTAATTCATTTGTATAAATACTTCATCTTTCGAAGTATTCAGTGTGGAATAAAATTTATCAAAACTAATATAGTCATTTTGCTGGATATATTGAAGTTGGTGTGAGTCAATTAGCAAAGCAGCAGATTGGAATTGAGATTAAAGACATCATAACTCAGGATTCTTGTGCTGACCAGATAAGTCTAGTTTTTTTCCTGTTTTCATTTTTTTTCTTTCAAAAGTTTCCATACATTCATTTTAATGTGTTTTTATCTTTAATGATCAACTAGGAGAATTTAGACAGGATTAGTGATAAAAAGCTCCCTGTTTTTTACTAGTTGGCATTATTATGTTTTTAGCTTGATAACCGGACTATAGAATTATTAATTTCTCTAGGTCCCTGTTTGATCCCCTCCTTCAATCTTCTTTTCTATAACTTAAGGATTCTTAAGTTCCCTTTTGTTCAGATTTAACCCATTCCATCAACAAAGCCTATTCAAAGCCTTTGAAGGTCATCTACCCTGACCTTAGTACATTTGCATCTTTAAGTCTTATTTCTTAGCTCTGCTTGCCTAGAAAGTCGACTCCATAGCCCAATGTTCTGGTAGATCACTCTGGTTTACCTTGAAACACTTTTTATTCCCACCACACTTTCAAAACAAGTCCCACTGTCCACTCATAGCTACCCTAAAATCCAATTATAAAACAAAGTTAAATCTTAGGAGAGATCCATCTCCGGAACTCAGGAAGGCTAGATCTTGAATTCTAAAAGAGGTTCTTGGTTACCCATGGTTTTCTTAACTACAAAAATCCTCATCCCACAACCTGAGAATTACTAGGGTGATAACATACTGGCGACCATTCTGGGGAACTAACCACTCTCCAGTTTTAAGTTTAATCTTGAAGGAAGATTTTTAACCATATCTTTTCTACTTTAAGATTAAGTTTAAAGGTTGTGGGTATTTACCCAATAAACATTCTGGCTCTCAAGAAAGCCTATTACACTAGATCCAACCCTAATCCTAATCCTCCAGATATAGTAGACAATCCAGACCAGATAGGAAAAAAGAAAAAACAAATTGTTAGTTCTGAGACTGAAATACCCCTGAAAAGAGCTGATTCTTTACCCAAAGTATTAGTAAGCTTATTAGACATTGAATTTGATTTGAAGTTTGAAAAATTATTTAGAACCAAATATGAATCTGATTTAAAGGAAATTTTTTTAGATCCAATTTTTACTTCTTATGTGAGTGAAAAACACAATTATTTATGTTCGTACTAAATCAGACAAAACTGAAATTCAAAGTCCAGTGAAAAGGGTAAATGTTACAAAAATTAAAGACATTGAAGAAGTTGTTATTTTAGCCAATTTTTTGTCTCAATTCAAACCCCCAGTTTTCCAACTATACACCATAGTATTTCCAGCATCAGATTCAACTCTGTATGCTGCCACATCATTGACAGATTCTACTGTCAGTTCACCTCAAGAGCCCATAAGCCCTGAGTTGCCTCTGCACCATAGAATCATATATTCATCATATCCACAATCCACTGCTAGTTCATCAACTGATCCATTCAACCCTGAGCTACCCTTGCAGCCCAAAGTAGTATATCCATCATTTACCTAGCCCATTGCAACTACCATTAGCCATACTACTTCTTTTTCATACCCTTCACCAAGCTCTTCAAGTACATCCATTGTAGTAACCAGCACTATCCCTACCAATACTACTGTACCTCCTAGTTCAGCAAAAATCCAAGCCATGGCAGCCAAATATGCTCCCTTGGTCTTACCTCAAAATCTCCATGGCATGCCCCAGAACTACCAAAAATATATTCCACTATTTGATAATCTTTCACAAATTACTGCACAACAACATATCACTAGAATGAATGATTTTTGGGAAGTCTATGAGATAGATGAATCTGATGTCCAAATGAGGTTGTTTGCACAAAGCTTAATTGGAGAAGTAAAAACCTAGTTTAAAAGTTTAGGAGCTGGTAGTATAGTAGACCTAGCTGCATTCCATAGAGCCTTCCTAAATAAATTGGAGAAAAAGAAAAATCCTATGCAAATACTATCTCAGTTTGATGTTGTTAAGAGAGCCCCAAATGAGTCTATTCAAGACTTTTGCACCAGATATAACATTGTTTACAATGCCATTCCTGCAGACCTTAAACCCACTCAGTATTCCGTGCTACTCAAATTCCCTGATTGTTTTGATGTAGACATGGCTTACCAACTTAGAGAAAGGGGTGCAGATACTTTAGAACAAATGCAACAAAACGCTGTAGGTGTAGAAATCAATATACTTGCCAAGAAAGCCAGACTGAGAAACGAAAGAAGGGTTACTATTAAAGAAGAAGCTTCTAAACTTAGATGGTAAGTTTGATTTTATTACCAAAGCACTAGAAAAAGTAGTTGAGAGACTAGATCAAATCGAAAGAAAAACACAATGGGAGAATCAATCCCAGATCCGAAATCCCAATTACAGGAAAAACAAAAACCCTGGGAAAGGTAAGGACCCTTCCCCAGATCAAAACATAAGAACCCAATTCCAACAAAACTTTGCAGAAAGTTCACAAAACAATGTTGAGGACGAGGAATAAATCAACATAGTTATGGGGATTGATGAAAACAATACTATTTTCCTCACCCAGGAGGACCAGGAACTCTTTGAACTGCAACAGTTCACAGTTGAATCTGGAGAATCCTTTGATTATAAACAAGGTTATGATTTTGAAAATAATTAAATTCACAGTCAATACAACCTTAGGAGCAAGAAAACCAATGAGCCTACCATAAAGAATAATGCTCCAACGCAACAAGAACAAAACAAAAATAATACTGAGGCTCCTAAAACAAAAAAATTTCAGATTCTTCCTAGAGAGAATAACAAAGTTCGAATCTTCCCAGTCCTAAAAAGCTCCTTGTTTTTTACTAGTTGGCATTGTTATGTTTTCTGCTTGATAACCAGACAATAGAATTCTTAAATGCTCTAGGTCCTTGTTTGATCCCCTCCTTCAATCTTCTTTTCTGTAACTTAAGGATTCTTAAGTGCCCTTTTGTTCAGATTTCACCCATTCCATCAACAAACCCTATTCAAAAGCCTTTTAAGGTCATCTACCCCGCCCTTAGTACATTTGCATTTTTAAGTCTTATTTCCTAGCTTTGCTTGCCTAGAAAGTTGACTCCACAGCCCAATGTTCTGGTAGATCCCTTTGGCTTACCTTGAAACACTTTTTATTCCCACCACACTTTTAAAACAAGTTCCACTGTCCACTCATAGCTAGCCTAAAATCCAATTATAAAACAAAGTTAAATCTTTAGGAGAGATCCCTCTCCGGAACTCAGGAAGGCTAGATCCTGAATTCTAAAAGCGATTCTTGGTTACCCCTGGTTTTCTTAACTAAAAAAATCCTCATCCCACAACCTGAGAATTACTAGGGTGATAACATGATCCATTGAAGAGATGATTAGATCTATAATCTGGTGCTTGTTTGCTGAAGTAAAGTGAAGAAATCTGGGTAAGTTCTATAGATCTGAAAAAATCTGCAAATTTATTATTCACAGATCTATACACTAGTTTGTCTTGGTAAAAGTGCGTATATACGCGGCTTTGTCTCATAAAAGGCGCGTATGGAAGTCAGGGTTTTCTGAAGCTTATTGCAGAGGTTATCTACTTATTTCTGCTATATTTCTCTGTCAATGAAATCTTATTGTAGACCTGGGTTGTTTGAATACTGTATATGCTGTTAAGTTTACTTTGTACAAAACTGATCAATGAGAGAGTAAACATGGTTGATGGTGACCAACTGCTGAAGGGTTCCGCATTTCTAAAATATATCTGACTGAAAGCCTTAGATTTGGATCTGAGATTGATTACATCCTGTAAAAACAATATTCACAGATATATACGCAGGTTGGTGTGAAGGAAAGCACATATACACACGGGTTCAGTGAAGCAAAGTAGCGTATGCATTTTAAGTTGATGAATCTTTAGGGTTGAGTTTGATTCTGCATACTTATTCTGAAGTCTAGGTTATTTCTGTGTTCTCGTTACACTGTTCTCACTGTACTGATTGAAGTTTGGGTTAAGTTTATTATTGATGATCTTTATGATTTGAGTTGAAGTTGTGGGATCCAGTATGAAAATTGATGAAACGTGGTCTGCAGTGTTTCTAAGGGTTGGACCCTTCAGTGTGGAAGTAGAAGCTTCCTGCCAGTAGAAGCCGGTGTTCCGATAAGGGGGTTGAAGCTCCCTTCCAGTAGTGACTGGAAAAAAAGATTAGGGGGTTGTAGCTCCCTTCCAGTAGTAGCTGGAAAATGAGAGAAGGTTGCAGCGTTTTGCAGGTATATGCCTGCGTACTGATATGAGTCTGCATAAGTACAATATTGTAAGCAGTTTTCCATATAATAAATATTGAAGACAGAGACGACAGCAGCGGTGGTTTTCTCCCGAATTGGATTTCCACCTTAAATCTTGGTGTTCATGTGTGATGCTCTTGTGATGATTTATTTTGATGTTACTGCACATATTTATTGCTGAACTAACATATACATAAACTGATAACTAAGTTAAAAGAGTGTTTCTGAAAGTGTTCTAATAATAATTTCATATCAGTATATGCGAGTTTCTTTTGGTATATTCGCGTATATATGCGAGTTGGGTTCATTAAAGTCACGTATACAATTCAACAAAGAAAAATTAAAAGTTATCAGTTAAATCTAAATACTGATTCACCCCCCCCCCCACTCTCAATATTTTTCCAACACCCCTTTTGGCATTGATGGCAACACTTCCACCAATAATCCAATACTTCATCCAAGATTTCCTCCCCCTTTCATTCCGAGAAGTGTCTTTCTTCCTCTGCTTGCTTTTCAAAAGTGCCTTTCTTCTTCTGCTTGCTTTTCCTCCCCCTTTGACATCAATGGCAAAGGGTTAGACATTTTTCCAGTGTAGTTTCCATCTTTGCATTACTTCTCTTTGAGTTTTGTATATGCCTTCTTCATTCTGTCCTTTTGTTATTGATTGTATACCACTGCATATGCCTTGTTAGTAGAATACTTTGGAAACTATTGAAATTTCAGGTATGTACACAACAAAATGATATCATCCAGAAACACTGACTTCTTGCACTTTCATAATGCTGAAAGTGATGATAACGACACTCCATATAACAAACTATACTAGACTGTATAATCAGAGTTACACCATTGGAATGATACAACCATAATGAGGATGCTCCATGTGATATAGTCAGTCTCCTCCAAATATACTTCCGTCTATGTTAATATTGCAAGAGCACACAGGACAAGATAAGATCGATTGCAAGTTTTCAGCTACCAACATGAATATTCATACCAATCTTGGTCTTCATTTGCAATGCATATATGTTAAGGAAGATTGTTAATAGAATATGTCTTCGATTGCACTACACATTTTCAATATACCTCCGTTCAACTCTGATGATGCCAATCTGTCTTTGGCAGCTATGGTTCACCTTTATTGCTTGTTGGTGGTGATATGTGCTAGACTTTTGACGATATAATCACTACAAGCCAAAATACCTTGATGCTGATATGAACAATGAGTCCAAACAGAGCTTACAACTTATTATGAGATTAAACAATATATTTCAATTTAAAAGACCGAATGACTTTAATACTAAAGAGTGACATATTCATCTCAAACCCTTAATGCCAGATATGTTTTAATGCATTGTATTGTACAGTTACTACTGCAAGAAGATCAAGTATGAACCTTCATTCCTTATTCTTATTGATGTGGGTGAGAATGGCATAATTTCCAGACTAAGGGAGAGATTCAAAGCTCTAATTACAACCAAGAGTATCCAATAAAGGTAACTATGCTGAGGAGAAGGTGTGTCACAATAGTTTATACTATGAATTCATTACAGATTCAAGGATATCTTTTCAAAAAACTTGGTTCATAGACTAGCTGCTCATAATCTCATTATAAAACCTTCTCAATTCAACTACATACCTCTTTTTGCATAACCCAGAGACATCCATAGTTGAGACAACCTTCATGATTTGTACTATTTGTATTGTGTTCTCCTCCGCTCTCAACAACAATCAACAATATACAAACTCTAATTCTGGCATCAATAACCTTGATCATTCTGTCATTCTGTTATTAAATGAATGTCACTGCATATGCCTTTCTAGGGCTGCTCCATAATGATTGTTGCTCCATATACATTGCAACTGTTCTAACATAATGAGCTTCAGGAAGACATCTTCAGTTTATTTAATTGGAATATCAAAAGAAAGATAGCCCATAGCTTTATGGACGATCTTAAGAATGAAGCCTTGGAAGTCTATCCACACTAACTTGAAGAGGAGTGAAATTATATCCAAGAATAAGTACTGCTTCAATGCTTAATATAATACATTAATGAAAACAAGATAATGATCCTTTGGCACTTTTATTTACAATCAGAAAATACTTTTCAATAATCAGAGCAACCAGAGCTTAATCCACATATACTATAATGCTGATAACGCTGAGAATACTACCTTGATGTACTTTTGCCATAATACTCCGATCCTGAGGACCTGTACCATCCACTGCTCCACTAATAACACTTGGTATTCTACTGATAGGCAGGGCTGCTGCAAATCCCAATCAATGAGTATTTGTACAGATATAATGATAATGAAAATTTTACTTACTCATCCTTCTTAATTTTGTTTCATTGTTGCCATTTTTAGTGTGATGCATAGTGTGATCATCCTCTATGGATCTTTCCAGTTCTATAGATCGAAACATAATTTTTGTGATTTTAACCATTCATCACTTAGTGTGTTGTTGTCTTCTTAGCTTACATGTTCATGGATGATGTTCCCTATACCACCATGGCTGCTTGCTGCCTTCTCTCCTTCCATCAACCTATTGGCTATTGAATGCTTCAGGTGTCATTCTTCCTCTATAGTTCTCTGTCAGAGGAATTTTCCTTTCCCTTACTGAACTTTTAGTTGTTCTTATTCCAAGGAGCTCTTCTTTGACTACTTTTATGGGGACCTTTTATGAACCGCTCTCCCCTGGGATGTTGCTTCTTATCTCTTACTGGCTGGATATTTGCATTGCTTCCTAGAGAATCTCCCCCTGAGACTATGATGGATTCATTATGTTATTGAAGTAACAGTCTCCCCCTTTCTCTTTTCCTTCCATACTTTAATTGGGTTCTTTATAATGTATGCACTTCTTTTTGATTCACAGTTTTGTCTGATTTGATTGGATTCAATCATCTGCCTAGAGTTATTTAATGTATATGGCAACGTATAGTCTTTTGCTTTGTGACCAAGCTTGTGGCATACATAACATCTTATTTTACCAAGGTACGTTTGAGCTGATGTATGACATTTTGTGCTCCTTTTTGAACATAATTTACATTCAATAGATTTATGTCCAAATTCATTGCATGAATAAAAATAACCTTGGAAATGATTTGTGTACTTGGTGAAAGCTTGTCCTTTCCATTTGCTTTCTTGAGGTAGTTCTTTTATTTGCTGCATCTTTTGCTAGTTGGACTGAATTTGCTTTGTCTTACAATGTGCTACAATACGTCTCGGTTTGTGGCAGGCAAAGCATGTGGTAATTATCACAGGAGGAAGGAACCTCCTTTTACATCTTCCAAATTTGTTTAGTTCATCCTTAGGAGTGTAAGAGCCTTTTGTAGTTGATTGTTTCTTCATTTCTTTCTTTGTCACTTGAGGTTGATGCTTGTTTCTATCTGCTTCATTACACATCATGGTCTTGCTAGCTTCTAGTTCCGTGGGTTCCCTTTTTGCTGCTTCATATTCCCTTTCAATGTCTACCTTCTCTGAGTTCTTCATGGAGGTAATATCATCTATGAGCTTCTTACACAACCTGCTCCTTTCTTCTATTAGTCTTCTAGCTGCAATAATCTCAAATTCTAGTCTTCCATATTGTATTTATTTCTCCTTTAATTGGTTATTCATCATACCTTATATTCTCCTTACTTCTTCAAGATGAGCCTTCAAGTCAACAATTTGTTCTTTATTTTCATGTTTTCTCTCATCACATATTTGAACCAATTTCTTCAGGTCTTTGTTTTCATTCTTCAATCTTCCTATTTCAGTCAAGGAAATGTCAAGTATGGTTTGTTCTTTCACTATA